>JAOVVF010000002.1:10161467-10173035 GCA_028565595.1 Duopalatinus emarginatus | reverse complement strand
AGCAGGAGTAGCAGTAGTAGTAGCAGCAGCAGTAATAGTAGTAGTAGTAGCGGAAGTAGCAGTAGTAGTAGCAGCAGCAGTAGTAGTGGGAGTAGCAGTAGCAGCAGCAGTAGTAGTGGGAGTAGCAGTAGCAGCAGTAATAGTAGTAGTAGCGGGAGTAGCAGTAATAGTAGCAGCAGAAGTAGTAGCGGGAGAATCATTAGCAGTAGTAGCAGTAGCAGTAGCAGCAGTAGTAATAGTAGTGGGAGTAGCAGTAGCAGCAGCAGCAGTAGCAGCAGCTGTAGTAGTAGTAGTATTAAAGTATCCCTTTTTCATCTATAATATTTTAAGCTTTGGAGACATTGACATGCATTTCATGGTCACATTTTAGACATTTCTTTTCTTTATTTTGTAGTTAATAAAGTTAAGTGTAATATAAGAGTGGCCAAGTCTGGTCCAGAAGAATGTGTTGCTAATGTCTTGGTGCCTGATACCACAACACACCTTTGGAGGTCTTGTGGAGTCCATGCTCCCATGGCTCAGAGCTGTTTAAGGAGGTAGTTTTAATGTTATGGCTGATCAGTGTATGTGTATTTCATGTGCACACACACACATGCAGTTTGCTGCCTAACAGAGGAAGTGCTTTATACATACAAGAGGTAGGCTGAAGGTGGGGACATCTTCAGATGGAGTCCTCTATTAGAAGGCTTGTCATCCTTTCGTGTTTACCCACACTTATAAATCCCACATCTGGCTATGGTGCCATGCTCTCAGACCCTCTTTGAAGTGCTGTTGATACTTCAGAGCAGCCTTGTAGTAATTGCCTGCTCTCTTTCTCTCAGTGACCAAGATATAGGGCAAATAAATGCAGATTCCAGGCTTTCTCTATGATCTCCAGTCTCTCCATGTTTCTCTCTAAACGGAGGCAAATAATGAACCAAAGCAAAAAGCTACATAGGCCTCCGCCAGAGCAATTCAGACCGTATTATATTATCCAGGGCATAGTATAATGCAGACCGAGCAAAGAAAGAGAGGAACTCATTATAAAAAGCCCACAGTGGATGAATGCACTTGCTGTAAATAGAGGTACAAGAGGCTTTCAGACTACTTCAACCTAAGCACTTCATGTTCCTCTGAACATTTTATTCATCAAACCACTGAAATGATATTCACTGATCTAGGCACTGTACTCTTTTCCCGAGTTGGCTTAAATAATGAGGATTCATTTGCAGTATTTTTCCCTAATACCTTTAGATTATCATAAGTGAACAGATGCAGCACAACAAAACAACATAGCTGGCATTAAATTTTCATGTTAAATGCAACATGGGAACTGCTAAAGGATCTGTAATGACACTTGATGTGAAAAAAAGTGATCTAGCCAAACAATGGTGTAATTATTTTAGTTATGCATTGCATTAGAATATTTGTTTAGTTTGCTAAATTACCTGCTTTTTTTTTTAACCTCATTTTAAAAACTATTTTCAGACAGAAACACACAGCCTCTGAAGTTAAACAAAGAAGCATCACTGCTGATCCGTCAGGTTTGTCACTGGAGACTGAATATTATGCAAATGTAGGTTGGCTTCAATAACACAAGCAGACAAGTTCACATCAGGAAATAAACTTGACTGGGGCATGGGCTCCAGTGTGCACTGCTTAACCAGTAACTCAGTAGGCTCATTCAGTATGCAGTATGTGTCTTAGACGTTTGCCATTTTACCATCATCACATTACACTGTTGATAACAATTTTAACATCAGACAAAATGTTATTGTCATTATGCTACTTAAAATGTTATGTGTGGTTGTTCATAATCACCACATTTTACATTTTTTTGCCATTTTTTCTTCTTCCTTTTTGAATGCCTTCACAGCTCCAGTTCAATTATGGGATAGATTTTTGGTCCACCGTGTGATTAAAATGGCTGTGTATGGAGTATATCACCCACAAGGCCATAAGGCTAACTCAAGGGTTTGATGAGTATGCCCCTGAAACAGAGAGGGTTAAGGCTTGCTCAGAAGGGCTCTACAGTAGTTAGACAGATTAGTAGTCCTGGGCCTTGAGCCCGCAACATTCTGTTCAGTAACCCAGAGCCTAAACTATTGAGCCACCACAACATAGCCACCTAATCAAACTGTCATGGAAATATTTTCTTTATTATTCATCATACATGTAAAGGAACAGAGACTTACTAAAGACCATTACCATTGTTCTTGTTCTTTGTGGTGGCCAATCGCTTTGTTTTTGTCCTTTAAAATGTCTTTCATCTGTATATATAAAGTAATATTTCTTTATTTAATTTTTTTCTCTCACTGTATTTGCATTCTAGTCACTCTTATGAGCAGTGATCTGAATCCAAGCAAATGACAATATAAGGGAATTCATCTGTGAGGTTTATTCATCCTCTGTGCATGTGACGTTGAGTGATTTGTTGAGTGATTTGACACAGACTCTGCAGAGATGGAGTTCAGATGCAGGTCGGGACGGGAGAAGGTGAACCGGGGTGCTCAGCTGTGTTAAGATATTTGGTCACGGCTATCATTCACCTAACACAGGCAGTCAAAAAGCTGACAGTCCATGCGTGGGTGTACCATTCATGCGGGCCAGTGGTTGTTAAAATATGAATATGGCATAAGTTAGCAGGGAGCTCAAAGAACCACAACTAAGATATTTTTGACAGTTCAACAGTTTAGAATTGTTTTAATGTTAGACAACTGGTTTCTTCCTGACTTTGGAGAGGCAAAACTTTCTGTGCTCCAGAGTCAGATATGAGTTTTTTATTTCAAATCATATCCTAGACAAGAAATACAGCATAAGTAGTTTACTTAAATTTCCAACTTATAAGCATAGATCAACGTACAGCAACACAAAATCTTAACATATATAAGGCTGTAGTGTAGGAAAGATTTCAGGTTCAGGCAAAAACTACAGAGAACTTTAAAAGTACAGAAAACTATTTGAGCATGACCGGGAGTTTCACTCTATAATAATGCTTTGCATTAAACACGTAAGAAGTTGAAAGTGTATTTTTGAAGAAGGAACCAGTAGCAGAGCTTTCACTTGAGGAAACGGATCAATAGCGATGTATTAATGAAAGCACATGCTGCACCTTTGAACTTTAGCGGCAGAGGAACCCATGCTTGCATGTCCTCCTTGGACGTGGAATATAAGATGTGTGGTGAAAATCCAGCAGTGTTCTTGAAAAGCTCATTCTCTTTTGAATGGAGATTTGTCTTTTATCCCTCTGCTGTGCTGGTTTTGATTAGTGTGGAATCGCTGAAGGAATTCTATAGAATTCAAGTCAATTATCTGTTTCTTCACATTTAATTAGCAGGTTAGGGAAGCAGTCGTTCAATAAAACAATGTGTCATGCACACTACAGCTTTAGATAAATCCCTTCACTATATTTTCATTTTTGGATTCCTGAGGCATTAAGGAGATTTTCTTCAACCTAATTGGGAACAATTGTTCTGGTCAGTACAAAGAAGCATCATGGGATGAGCATGTAGTCTTTTACATAGTTTATATCATACTTTTAAAATACTTTTGCTGAAAATAAATAAAGAAACAGATGCATGAGTAAAAAAAGTGGTTTCTTAAATGTTGAAAATATTTGTGTAAAAAGGGTTTATGCTTAAAAATGTAAGTATCTGTGTTTTAATTTTCTAATTTTTTTAATTATATGTGTTGGTGCATATAAACTAAATGAAATAAGATCATTTTAAAATGCAAATTTTATTATTAATGATGTTTACTGGATAGCTGAAATTTCCTACACTTCCTAACTACTTAGAGCCCTATCACATTTCAAAGAGATGATGTGGTCCAGATGTGCTCTCTTTCAGTTTCATCCAATTGGTCACTGGGTGCACAGCTGTTGCTGTGTATGGTAAAACACATCCCTATGTTCCTCCAACACAAACAAATCTGTTTACTTTACTTCTTTTAATGAATCACTACCATTTTGCATCAAATAGCTTTCATATTTGCTGCCTTAGCACACTTTAACTTCTAGTTAACCTTAAGTCCTAAGTATTATTTGTACTATTACTTTAATAAACAGCATTTTTGAATAGCTCATCATAGTAAAACCTTTCTCTGCGCTTCTCTTTAATCTTCCCATTTAAAGAGTAGAATCAGTATAGACACCATGTAGCCTTTTGTACCATGTTCATCTATCATAATATAACTATTGCCCCTTTAATATGTTATTCATGCCTTGGACAATTAGCCTACAGAACCAGGCTTTCAAATATTATGGCGGTTTACTAGCATTTCAATAAAATGGCAGGGTGTAAAAGTGCTTTGCACATGGATTTTTGACCACACATTGTAAATGATAGATGTTTCTGTAGGATGAAATGCTGTTTCAGGCCAACTAGTATTGCACTCATTGCACACACGCAGCCATGATTTAATGTGACGGCTGGATTTAATCTAGTTATGGTCAGCCTCCCTGGCCATGCGCAGTGTGAATGTTCTGCAGCCTGCTACATATTGTATATTGTGTAATTGCTTAATAAAAATAAGTGATTGCAGTTGATGTATGGCTTTCACATGCACTTTGGCATGTTACGCATCGCTTAATTATTTCAGGTTTCCAGGATTGCACTATGTACTATCAACTTTGTGGATAATATCTTGATGCAGTCACATTCCTTTATGGAAAAAAAAAAGTTAAATACTTTTCATCTCCTGGGGCTCAAAAGGTCAGAGGAGCACCCAATAAGCCCTTCTCTTGTAGCTTTTTTTCATAGGTTGTGACAAACTGCACCTTTGTTGGATGGGGCCTCAGTTGAAGCAGAGCTGTAAGGGATTGTGTTGGCTTCAGAGTTCCAAATGCCCTGTCAGCCTTTAAATGGCTTTTGCTTTATTTCACCCTTTGACCCCTTGGCTGCCAGAAAGAAGCAAGCATGAAAACACAGATACATGATACATTAAGGCCACTGGTGAATCTCGACAACTCCTGAAACTTTTTTGTTGTTGTTAGGGATCACAGAAAGACTTGGGACATGCACAAATCTGCTGTTGTCTGTCAGTGTGTTTCTCTCTTTAAAATAAAAGGCAATTTGTTAATCTATTCTTGACTAATAACTGTGTACCGTTGCAGCATACATAAAAAAAACCCTCCAGCATAATTCCAAATTACTGCATTGCTGAACACACACCAAGCTCAAGTTTTATTTATTTATTGATTTTTTTTTTAAATGCCACATTTGTTGTTTGGAATGTAATTACATTTCAGAATCATAGTTAACAAGAGCCATTTCAACAGATCGGCTACAACCATTTCTATTATTTAAGCCAGCAAGCCAAGTAATAGAATAAGTCTGATGGCTTTCTTGCTGTAATTGTAGCTTCTTTCTATCCACTGTGAGCTTAGATTTATTTCCCTCACAGCTTATGTGGGCTTTATGGTTCCACAGCTATGATGCCTTTCAGTCTCAGTGTGGTGCTCATGCCACAATTTTCTAAACTGTCAGCTATAAAAAAAAGCAAACAGATGTCATATCAGATGTCCTAAATGCAGCTCCATTTGCTGGTCTGAGCTGAAATTGGAGTGTCACTTACTGATGGATTTCTATGGCTTCTATCATTAAATGCAGCTCATTGATTGACTTGGAGATGTGCTGCATAAGCAATCAATCCCAAGGGTGCATGTCGTAGTGTGTCTATGGAAATGATGAGCAGTTGGGGTCCCCTTGCATTGTTTTGAGGCTTGTGTCACCCGTTCCCCCCAGTCCTTGACCTTGGTCACTTCCACCCCCCAGCACACAACCTTCCTTGAACAAGGGCTTCTGTGTTCTAATATCACTACTGAAGCTCTCAGACCAGTGGGTCACAGGGTCAGCATTAATGCTCACCAGTATTAATGAGTGACCTTCGGAAAATGGGAGTAAGGGGGCGGAAACTGCTCGGGGGCGGAGGGGAGTAGAAGGGAGTGAAGCAAAGAGGGCAGAGAGAATAGAGCTGGGAACCTGTTTGGCTGAGATAACAGCGATGGTCATGAAAATATATCCATCACATGGTGGCTCAGCCCCGGGTGGCACTGTGCACCAGTGCAGCTCTGATGACTCAAAGTGTAGAAGCTAGCCAATCTGTGGAAATAGGGATGGAGAGTAGAAAATGGGGATATTTGAGTGAAAGATTGGGGGATGAAGGCTACAGGGATGCACCATTGCTTATTCAAAAGGGTGTAGATCTCTTAAGATAAAAGCCCACCAATCTTTTCATACACAGGATGAAGCATGTATGAGATTTCTAATTTAGCCAGTCGAGGAACCATGGTGAGACATGCAGCAGGACTGCTGTAGGGAGATAGGGGGAGGAAATACATGATCGAAGAGGTGAGGGCTGGATGAATATTCTGACATGAAATCTGTGTGGAGAGCTTTTTTTTATTATACTCAAAATGTGTTTGTATTATTTAATGCTGTAAGATTTGTTTTGACATTTGACAATGAAACACTTCTGACACTACTGTTTTTATATTCTTTTTATATTCTTTATTACTTTTATACTTTTTATGTCTATCTTTTGTCTTGTGTCTCTATACATAATTTATTTTTATTTCATTATGTAACACACATTATTAAAGTCTAGCTTATTTTTTAGGTGACTGTTAATTAATAGGAAAATTTAAGTACACTATTAGGAAAGAAAAAGGTAAATCTAGAACCCCAGGGATACCTACTGTAATTTCTTCCTCTGAGGAAACTCTTAGGTTCATGTAGAACCATACATCAATGTTTTAAGGATCCCAGTAGAGTACCAAATGGCAGCCGTGTCCTTGTGGTTAGGGAGCCAGTCTTGTGACCGGAAGGTCCCAGGTTCGATCCCTGCATAGGGCAAGACATGACTGAGGCACTAGCTCCCCAACTGCTCCCTAGGTGCCATGGTTTGGGCTGCCCCCTGCTCCAGGCAAGTGTGTTTACTGCCCCCTAGTGTTCACTAGTATGTGATTCACCGCACAGATGGGTTAAATTGGAGGTCACATTCCTCAGTAGGCAAATAGTTGACTTTCACTTAATAAGGTAATGATGTTAAGAACTCTTATCTAGGGGTTATGCCCCATGTGAGATTTAATTTACCTCTGGGGTCGACAAAAATTCATGTTCTTATTATTGACCTCTGCTAAACAAACTAGCATTGTGTCTTAAATTGCACAATTATGAGCTACTCTAGACCAGTGGTGGATGAAGTATTCCGATTCTGTATTGATAAGGTACTAATATATGTTTCTAATGCAGCAGTGTAAAAATACTTTACTCCATTACAAGTCAAACATGGAGTATGAGCAAGAGAAATCCTAGTTAAGTAAACATACATAAGTATTAGCAACAAAATGTAATTAAAGTCAGTCAGTCAGTCAGTATCTCTTCCACTTACTCCATCAGGGTTATGGTTTGTCTGGAGCTCACCCGTAATCACTGGGTTCAAGGCAGCAATACCCCCTGAACAGGTCGCCAATCCATTGCAGGGTACCACACACACCCATTTGGTCACACACTCACATCTTGGAGCAATTTAGCATATCCAATTAGCCTTCCATGTGAGATTTTGTGGCAAAAATCCATGCAGACACAGGGAGAACAGACAGAGAGCTGAGCAAGGCTTGAACCCACAACCCCAGATATGTAGTTAAAATATTATTGTAAAAGTACTGGCTAGGCCCTCTGACTGATATATCTCTCTATATATATATATATATATATCATATAATAATATATCAGTCAGAGGGCCTAGCCAATTAGAAGTATCTCACAATTGTATTAAAGAACATGTACTTTACATCACTGCTCTACTCCCTTACTGACTGCTAACAATGGTTCATTTTTCCTATTACATTAAGTGTTTGAATTTAAAAAATCTCTACCAGGTTTTTGGATTTTCTAGTCGATACTTTAATAAATAATGTCAGAGTTTTTATTTTGAGATGCAGCCCATGACAACACTGAAATGTTTTAAAAGAATGAGAGCTTGTCAGTGGGCTTTACAGTGCTGTGCATACAATTACTGAACATTTTACAGTTTGAATTGGAAATCCGACATGACGTTTTGGCTCTGGAAGTGGTGTAGCTTTTAAATATTTGGGATGTACATAAGATATGCAGCAAGTTTGTGAATAAAAATAATATCATGTGTCATTATCACATGAGGACTATTATCACATGAGGACAATCGAATAACAAGCTAAACAAAATAAAAAATAAAAAAAAAGAACAGAGAACAGATGCAGCTGAGTGGTGAAAGGTGGAAGTGGAGTTGCTTGCAGTCATGTGATCTCCTGTATGATTCTGGAAATTGGAATGCCTAGCAGATTCCCGGATTTGGGAGCTGTGAGAGCCGATGGGCTGTGTGACAGGCTATATCACACCATCCCACTGTGGATTATATTACTACAACAACACAACACTTCCCACTAGAGTGATAAATCATGAAATATATCTTTTTCGTTTGTTTCTAGTCAATTATGTGACTGGCACAAAAAAGCATCACACTACACCAATTCTGGTGAGCAGACAAGTCTGTCTTTAAAAAATGGACATGCTTTGTACTTTATTACTGTATTTCAAATTCAAAGGTAAAACATATTTATTTCATTTTGCTTTTGAAAATAGATGAAACTATGCAGCATTGTGGTGTGTCCTCCTGTATAATTTGCCAATAGTTCTTTTTTATTATAGTTAGTTCTTAATTAATTACCCTTTCTTGTAATTCCTGTTCCATTTTGTGTAAACCACTTCAATGCAACTTATGTTGTTTAAATCTGCTATTTTCATTTGGCCAAACAATTTGTAAACACCTGCTTTAAATGTTCTTTCTTTAATTTTCTTTGCTTTAAAGATACTATATATAAAGGCAATATCACTTTCAATATCATTTTTTTTCCTTCTTTGCTTATTACATACTTTCCTATCATGACATTTTTAGAAAACAGGATTTGACTTCACCAAAATAATGTTTAAATATACAGTATTTATTTTCTTTATAAAATGATTTCTGCCTTCAGAGATAATGTTAGGGAAATGTGGAGGCACATTAACTATCTAACTAAATAAAATGCTTTAATAGCTAGCTTGCTGGTTGTGTGCTTTTTCATGTAGGTTATGCTGAGATCAAGTTTTTGAATATGTGCCATAGCAAAATGGACATAAGATTAATAGATTCAGTTTATAAATGGTATAATTAGCAGTTATCAAATAATCTGTGGTGCACACGAGCTGTCGCTGACACTGTAGAGATGGCAGTGCAAAAAGTTATAATGGTTGAATATTAATAAACATATGTGAAAATTAGCCAACAGAACAAAATTAATGACTGAATTAATTGGCAGTTATTTTTAGCAGCTATGGAAGAGAATTAAATGATAAGTCGGGTGAAAAGGCCTGAGCAAGTGAGCTGACATTTACCTCAGATGATGACAGAGACAGTGATAATGAGATGATCAAATTGATTACGCTTTCCCCAGCATATAATTTTTTGATAGTGTGTCACTAATGTTGTTTTTTTTCCATATGAAGATTAGGTCATATGTAGTGGTGAGCAGGGTGTGCAACCTGTCAGCTTAGCATAATATTAAATCAGAGATGATAATAATACACTTAATAAACTTATTGAGTTTTTTCTTTATCTGGTTTGTAATGTCTCATTATCTAAGCCACTTATTCTACTACTGGGTTATGGGTGGTGATGCAGTCTATCACAGCATTTATTAGGCCAGGGAGTCCAATCTTATCCAAAAAGTGTGGGGGGTTTCATTCTAATCAGGCAGAAATCACATCTGTTTAATTAATCAATATTGGCTTTCAATAGATTATCAGGTATGCTCTCCGTTTGGCTAGAACGAAAATCTGCAACCACACCAGCCCTTTCTGGATGAAATTGGATGCCATTTTATTAGGTCACCAGTTTATCACAGAACAGACACACACATTCACACCTAGGGGTAATTTAGTCTCTCTAGTTAACAGTCTTTGAACTGTGGGAGGAAACTGGATAGCCTGAGGGAAACCCATGTAGACAAAAAAAGAACATGAAAACTCTAAATAAAAAGAACCCTGGCCCCCAGCCAAAGAATCTAGTAAAGAGTTCCTTCAGCTGTGTGCATTGCAATCTATCTCAAAGTACCTCAGTTTTTATTGGCATGATGTCACTGATGGTCCTGAAGATGATGTTTTGTTAAAAACAGTAAATTACTTACTGATATTTTTATACACCATATCTAGCATGCCGTACTGTAAAATGCCATTTAAAGTTCTGTGAATGGTGTAAAAAACTGAATGTAAAATAATAATGAAATATAAAATATAAAATAATTCTAATAACACTATATAATAATTAGAAGATCTATACAACTTTAAGTGTGACATTAATTCTATAAAGAATTAAGATATTGTACTGTGATAAACTATCAGGATATCAATACTACTTATTATATAATTGACTTTAATGTGACTCCTTTAATTGCCCTCTTTCAACATTTAAATTCCATGTGTGCTTTAAACTGTAGTGCAATTTCACGGCACAAAAATCTTCGTAGTTAATGTTTCAGCACTAAGGAAAGTCAACAAATATGGACAGGGTATGGATTTGGTGGTGTATAGATACTGAACAGGCTTTGATTAGGTGGAGCAAAGTGTCTGGCTTGAGTCACATCCCTCCTGTCTGTTTCACACCCAGTCTGATTCAACAGTGTATGATGTGACAGGAGTTGACCATTTTGATATGCAGAGCATATGGAAATTTAGACTCAGAAAAAGAATTGCCTTGCACAGAAAACACATGGCGTAAATGTCAAAGTTCAAAAGATATTGGCTTTGCTAGAAGATTCAAGTGAATAGCGGAGCACAGCTATGTCACATCAAATAAAGTTTCTTACATCAATTTTATGTAAGAAGCATCCATTATTTGTGTTTTGTGAAACATATTGTAAAATAAATCCAAGCCTCAAAATCATTCAGTATTACATCAGGCAAGTATTATTTACACAGAGGCCCTGCACCTACCACTTTCAGAAATACTGCACTATTTCACATATAGAGTGATATGAATGTGTCAGAATCTCAATGCAAATTATTTACTTTATTCAGTTTAAAGAAGATGCATATGTTAGGACAAGTTTTAGTTAATTTGCCAGGCTTGTAGAAGTCTTTATTATATAATCTCTAGAATATTCACCATCCCTCAACCAACCCCCCAAATTACTCACACACAGGCACATGCACTTACGTATACAGAAAATCCACAAAAGGACCTAATGATAGATACCACAGAACACCTCTACAGATCTTGTGGAGCTCACGCCTCAACGGGTCAGAACTGTTTTGCGTCTGTTCAGTCAGGCAGTAGTAATGATGTATATGTATATATACATATATATATATATATATATATATATATTGATTAAAGTCGGTAATTCGGTACATGGCTTTTTGTAGTTAGTAATATATATATATATATATATATATATATATATGTGTGTGTGTGTGTGTGTGTGTGTGTGTGTGTGTGTACTGACTTCAGTTTAAAGTGAAACTATTGTAAAAACTACTACAATCAATTACACATGGGTGAAATGTCACA
>JAOVVF010000002.1:10141314-10155490 GCA_028565595.1 Duopalatinus emarginatus | reverse complement strand
TACATTATGATCTGCTACATTATGATACAATACATTATAATGTGATACTTTAAGATACGATACATTACAATATGATACATTATGATATGCTGCATTATGATACAATACATTATAATGTGATACTTTAATACAATACATTACAATAGGATACATTATGAAGTGCTACATTATGATACAATACATTATAATGTGATACTTTATTATACGGTACATTACAATATGATACATTATGATCTGCTACATTATGATACAATACATTATAATGTGATACTTTAATACAATACATTACAATAGGATACATTATGATATGCTGCTTTATGATACAATACATTATAATGTGATACTTTATTATACGGTACATTACAATAGAATACATTATGATGTGCTACAATTATGATACAATACATTATAATGTGATACTTTATTATACGGTACATTACAATAGGATACATTATGATCTGCTACATTATGATACAATACATTATAATGTGATACTTTAAGATACGATACATTACAATATGATACATTATGATATGCTGCATTATGATACAATACATTATAATGTGATACTTTAATACAATACATTACAATAGGATACATTATGATGTGCTACATTATGATACAATACATTATAATGTGCTACACTTTGATAAAGTACATTATAATGTGAAAATTTAAGATATGATACCTTATTACAACATGGTACATTATGAAGTGCTACATTACGATAAGATATTTTATGCTGAAAAGAATCACAGCATAAAACATTATCATACTAATTCTTATATCCTGACTACATACAAAACATCTTATCATACTCTTTGAAGTGACTATAAAAAATACGCACCCAAACTTATTGTTATCTAAATCTTTATTGATTTTTTTAATATTCAATTGGCTGTGTATATTGGTTATCAGGCACCTATGAGTCAAAGTTAATTGCCTAGTTTATATGATAAAATAGATGGTGCGTTTTGGCTTCAACAGCTATGAAGGGAATAAGGTGTTTATTACTCAGTGAGGTGTGTCACCCTGTTCAGATGTGTCAGATGACTACAGGAAATGTTTGTGGGTTTTTTCCACATTTGTTTTGTCTAAATATGTTAGTTGACCCGGCCATTATTTGCCTGTAGTTTAAAAGGGAAAACTGTGCATTTACATAGAGGAAGCTTTGAGAATAGCCTTAGATCAATGTTTCAGCTAAATTAATTGTGTTTGATTTATTAGAGTATTGGTTCTCAAAGAGCAAGAGTCCAGGCCGATGTTCTGTGATGCATATTCAGGGGTTAGTGATTTTGTAAAATGTTGCTAGATTGATGGAAACCTTATAAGCTTTAAAAAAATCTAAGCACACACATATCAGTGTTGGTGTTTTTTATAACTGTAATTCAATTTCCTAAACATTGTTATCATCTGCTTAGTTTTTTTTTTTTTATTTAATTATTTTAATCGCACTTTCATCAATCTCTCTCACTGACAAGCAGACAAATCAGTTTACAGTTGTCTGACTGGTCCTTTATTTCAAACCACAGGAACAAGTTGTTCTGTAAACAAGCTGTACCTAAGGACAGCTGCCATAATCAAAGACTGTGGTTCTGAAATCATGAGCAGCGATGAGATTAAAAATAAACATACAGTAATGTGGTTGAATAAGCACGCACACCGTCTTATAATTGTGGATGTGGCGGTGTTAAGAATGAACCATTTACATCTCAAACTTATAAACTTGTGTCAAATACTAGTCAGTACATACCTGCTATTATTTAAAGTATGAGTCAGGAAAAGAAAGGCATTATTATACTGTGGAACATAATGAAAAAGGTTATCAACAGGTGAATGACATATGACAGTGACTTTGCCTAAAACAAAAATAAGATAAATAAAATAAATAAATAAATAAAATAAAATAAAATAAAAAAACTTGTCCTGGGAGGCTGTCAAAAGGCCTACAGCGATATTAAAGGAGCGGCAGGATTTTTTTTTAGAGGTGCTAAATGTCTACTACATCTCCTATTCTTCATATGTCTGAGCTATGGGGTAAAGTTGCATGAAACAAATCTAAGCAAAAACCTACTTTAAGTCTGCCTTATCACACTCTCTTATAATTGCACTAGGCTCTGTTTTAATTGCACAGTTTTTCATATTTGCACTTTTGCACTCTGCACATTGCTACTATTTGCACTTCTAGTAGATGATTCGAGTAAACTGAATTTTGTTGCCTCATACTTGTACTGAGCAATGACAATAAAGTTGAATCTTTATCTATCGAACATGTGTAGGTAAATATTTTATGATCTAATTAGACCAAGGTACAACTTTTTGGCCATAATTCAAACAGGTATGTTTAGTACAAAAGCAATGCTGCATATCACCAAAAGAACACCACATCCACAGTGAAGCACAGTGGCAGCGTTATGCTCTGGGGTTGTTTATCTTCAGCTGGAACTGGAAGAATTGGCAAAGATTGTCAAATCAAGGTGTGCAATGCTCAAAAAAAAAACCTGAATACGTTTCAGAGTGTTTATATTTATGTAACCACATTACACAATATTTTATTCTTTTCTTGTAAAGTTGAATTGTACAGATCATAGGTCACATAAGTGGTGGTTCTGAAGTTACATTTAAGTCTATAAAAACCTGGCATTTTAACAGAGGTATGTAAACTTTTTATATCCACATGCATACCTGGAATCACCTAGGAAACCACGGGTTACTGTTAAAATCTCTTCCTCGTGTCAGCTCAGAGAGATTTTCATTACCGTCTATGCCTTCGCTTTCCCTGTTAGAGGAAATCCACCCTGATTTCTATAAAGTTTCTTTCTGACAGTGCCAATTGTTGAATGTGCTGAACATAATTTATCCTTCTTTCTGCTGTTATTCAGAAGAGGTTTGTTTGCATTTTGTCCGTGACACAAATCAGCATTGTGTGAATATTGTTGCTGTGACCAGCATAGCCAACTTAGTAAGATACGTTTGCATACACACACTTTTCCTCATTAACCACCACTCGCACGGCTAAACTGATGTGACACAGCTTTGAGGCGAACGCTGATGGAGGCATAGTGAGTATCCAGTGAGATGAAGTTGTGGAGGCCGGCAGAGGATCAGAGCTGATCTGATTTCTGAGCGAATCATTCCTGCAATAACTGACAGGAAAGGTCACTTAGCTTTTATCTCTGAACTGTCAGTACGGATTGTTCAGCTTTTATCCTTATTAAGGTCGGCTTGATTTTTTTTGTGTGTGTGTGTGTGTGTGTGTGTGGTGTGTGGTTTGCACGCATTCATGTCCTACAGTAGTTGTAGTGTTTTGAATTATGACAGAGACACAAAAGAGGGCGAGGCTCATAAGCATGTGTAGATTCATTCTGGTTAAAGATATTATACTAATTTCCCACATCCTAATGAAACGTCTGTGACGTTCTTTGATCGAAATGTCACATGGGATCAAACTCTCAGTGCAGCTTCTGATCACTCGAACCTTGGACACATGTGTTTCTGCATATTTTGACCGTATTTCCAAGTTTTTTATTTTTTACTTTTCAGTGTCTGAATTGAATATCCACCATGCCTCGACTAACCCCATGTCTAGTTTTTGCTGTTTGTTCATCACTTGACTGGTGTCTGTTTTTACAGATTTTTCTTACTGTTATGGATTTGTTTAATGGTTAATGAAGCACCTTTGCTATGTTCTATAGAATGATGCTATATTCTATAGAATGATGTTCTATAGGATATTGGGAATTATAAGTCTGCATGTTACTGTTCATTTAAATACATGAGATTGCTGTTTTTGTTTAATAAAAAAATAATTGATTATTTCTTGTCAATCAGTTAAAACCTCTAATACTGCGTATACAAAAACAAGACAACTGCACAAACAAGAAAAAAAAAAAGACCATTCCATGTTGCATTGATGTGCAGAGATATTTCTATTTCCTCATTGTTTTGTGTACATATAGTCAGGGCCCCTAAATAGTAGCAACCTGTGCAGCTTGGAGCAACACACATGGCATTAAGTTACACCTGTGTTTGGAAGGCAAAATCACAGTTACAAGTAATTAACCAAGATTTAGTAACCTACATCTAAAAGAATAAGTAATCAGCTGCACTTTTTCCTCTCTGCTCCTTTATGCTCCAAATGTATGAGGGGTTTAAGTGCACTCTGTGTTGCTTAAATTGAGCGTTTAGCTTGTATGGTAATTTTGTATATAACACGCTGTTTTTTGTACAGAATGCGGTCTAATTATGCCTAAAAAATTGGCGCTAACAGCTTAATACATCTTACCCATAGTCTGTTTGTATACACACATACGCATACACACACACATTTCACACATCCAGAGTTTGTTAGAAAGTACTAATCTCCACTGCCTCCTGTGGATTGTTCCATATCTTTACAATACAAAATAAACACACACACACACACACACACACACACACACACACACACACACACACACACAGTGATATATAATTATGACAGGAGATGTGCTGTTTTGCAAGCTCCAACATCCCTTCTGACTTATAAATACATAATCATAGCAGCGGCAGCGATCCGTTTTCATCAGCTGTCAAAAATGACCTATATTCTACATCACTGCTTGACCTAAAAACAGTCAGTTATGATAAACAGAACTTACATAATCCCTGGCCTTAATTTCAACCATGCCAGGCAGTGGGGTGTCAAAAATAGCATCTTCCATAAACATAAAACATCAGACATTGGTGTTTGAGTGATGAGATGCTGAGTGATAAGAGTCTTTTATGTCTTTTATGCTGCATATTATGACGATGAGAGATGTAATATACATGTAACATTCAAGCATTAAATACGTTCATATACAAAAAAAAAAAAAAAGATTGGTTAATGTTTCTACATAAAGCTTATAGGTTGAGTGTGGGCCAGTTTTTTATGTAAGATAGCCGTTGGTTAATCGCAGCTTTAGTCATCTAATGGCAAAATAACAAATAAACGGACACAGCACACAGTACTAATCCATTACCTAGAAGTAACATTGCTCACTAACAAAATAATTTGCCTAGTTAGGATTACCTACATTACCTACCTACATGCTTTGTCTAATTGTTTTTTCCCTGACAATGACAAATCTAACTTTCAGAAATTTGCTAGCTGCCTATCACTAAGCATTGAAAACTATAAGCAGGTAACCTGTCAAATTTATTAATCAATTCATGATTATTTCTAAGGTTTATAAATTAATTTGTTATTTTATATATGAATTTGTTTGATTAGCTAACATGAGACAAGCTGACATGATTTTTGCCAACAGCATTTTCTGTGCTGGCCAGCTGGTTAATGTGAGCTAAAGTGGCTGGCTTAGTTAATTTATTTTGTGTCATATTGGGAAATATTAATTTTAACTACCCAGGTTGAATACACACATTACCCAACATCAGAACAATGTGGACAGATGCAGTCTTGGCTCTGGGAGATGTTGTTACAATGTATTGTAATGTCATGTTACTGTTTAAAACTACATGTTGTAAATCAGGGCATGAATTACGAGGGGAATTAAGGGGGTCTGACCCCCCCTGATTAAGACTTAAACCCCCCAAAAAGGGTAAAAACAATATTTATTAGGGGTAGGGTGGGGGGTGGTTAGTGTCAAAACATTTATAAATCCTTCTCATCTATAATGTTACATATTACAATAAATATACAGGATCCATGCCTGGGAGAATCTTGTAATCCAAGCCTCTGCATGTAAGTAGCTGCCAAGATGAGTAGTTCAGAATTATTGTTATTTATTTATTCAGGATTTAATTATTATTATTTGTTTAGAATTAATAAACGCATGGTTCCTGTGGAAGAAATCCTGTAGAATATTAATGTAATTTTCAGAACAAGAAAGCAGATGACAGGTAGCATCCAGTATCATTGTGTGTGTTTTTGTGGGATTGACTTGCTGGTGATTTTGCTCTATAATATGTTGTTTATCACCCCTGACTACAGAGGCTGTTGTGTGGTATGCGCCAGACATTACAGTAAGTAAGAAAGACACTGTAAGGATTGACTTCACTTCACTGCAACATGCCTGCCTGCGGTTTCATTGTATGATTTGCACCCTGTTGTAAAAAACGTCTTATACCTTTAGTCAAATGTAGCTATTTAGTTTCTCATTGTGGTGATTTGTGTTACACTGACAAAAACTGCCCATAAAAGGACCTTATGTTTGATTGATTAATCAGGAGAGAGAAAGTTGTATGAAAGGGATTTGACCCGAATCTGCTTATCACAAAGTGAGAGTGTGACTACATACATTATCACCAGGAATGAGTTCTGTTTTACAACAATGAGTAGTTTAAATCATACAATCTACTCAGGGATGGCTGAATGTACCAGATGTTCATAAAAAAAATGACATCTTCCCAATTAGTAAATGAGGTAATTGTGAAGTGTCTGATAAATGATTTTGGAATATGCATGGATTGGGCTGAGGCTGCCTGCCATAATGCATCCTGCATTTTAAAAGTAAATGTCATATGTGAAATTTTTTAAATACATTTTTCTATTTAAATATCTAAACACAACCTATACTTTCATATTTACATATTTCTTTATTACATTTATGGTTTACATTACCTTAAGTGTATTTACATGTGCACACCTGCGCATTTATGCAGTTATCCAACCAGCCAATCATGTTGCATCAGCACAATACATAAAATCATGTAGGTACAAGTCAAGAGCTTCAGTTTAGAGCTTCAGTGCACATGAGACATCAAAATGGATCTTAATCACTGTAGCGTGGCGTGCTGATGGCAGATTGACCAGTTTGAGGATTTCAGAAACTGCTGATATCCTGGGATTTTCACACACATCAGCCTCAAGAATTTATATAGAAGTGTTTATATAAACCCTATCCACTGAGCAAAATGTCTGCTTGTAGAAATGTCTTGTTAATAAAAAAAAAAGGCAAATTGACCACACTGGTTCAACCTGACAGGAAGGGTATGATAACATAAATAGGCATTTTTTTACAACCATGCTGAGCAGAAAGGCATCTCAGAATATACAGCAAGACTAACCTTGAATCATACAGACTACAATAGCAGATGACCACACTGTATTCCACTCCTGTGGGCACAGACTTCCCAAAGAAATTTCCCTGTTCTTTTCCCATCTTATGTTATTGATTTGTTTATGTTATTACATTTACGATTAAATCACAGTTATAGTGGTAGGATTGCAAGTTCAATAATAATAATAATAATAATAATAATAATAATAATAATAATAATAATAATAATAACAACAACAACAATAATAATAATAATACAGTGAAATCGACCCATTGATTTGGTCAGTATGAACCCTAGTTTGATTTGATTGGTTAACCCTGGGTTACATGAGTAATCTAACATGCTGGTGTTGGGGGAGCTTGCTGAAGCAGGTTAGTGGATGCAAGTGCAGGTCTTTAATCAACAAAGTTCAAGGCAAACAAAATCCAATTTCACAAATCCAGCAATGAGGTCAAGAAACAGGCATGGGTCAGGCACTTGGCAAACAATCATTGACGGCTAGGCTATAAACGTAGACAAAGTACTCATTTCAAAACACAGAATAGTACGATACTTAGATCAAAGGCTAGGGAAGCATGGCATCCTGATACATTATATTAATCTTAAGGAAACAAAGGGCTTAAATACATGAACACAATACATTCTGGTAGCTGTAGTTGGGACTGAACATGGACTACATAGACAGTGGCATGGGTGAGCCCCTGACAACTGGGCCATTTAAACAACCCATTATTCTGACTTAGATTAACCCTGTCTTTGGGTTGTTAAAAACCCAGACATCATTGCATGCTTCGTTAATACATTTGGTGCTGAATAACTTACCCACCCCACTGAAGAGACTCCAGCATGTGTCTCTGCTGCAATGTTACATGTAGTTGAAAGCCACTTGCTCTGAGGGTGTTTGACAGAACAGAGCGGAACAGGTGTGCTGTTAACCATGCTGCCCGAGTCCATTTAGAAGAACAGAGAAAGAGGAGCGAGAGTTGACAGGACCTCACCTAAGGCATTAATGAACTGCCTGGGTAATCTGTTTCATTTAGCTTCACCGTAGTGTAGGATAATTACAAGTATGTCCACATCTTGGCACTTGGCCTAAAGATGTGTATAATTATAATAAGCACACATAGTCGTACATTACACATGCCTGATGACATGTACTGTAAATACCTTATGGTTGTATACAAACACTACTGGAGATAGTTTATAAAATAGAATATTCAATTATATATTCATTTCTAAATATAACATGTATAAGACAACATTTCTCTTTCACTCTTCTTCTTGCCTGTCTCCCTCTGCTCATAATGTCGGAGTTTTTCCCCTCCTCCCTCAATCACTCTCAGTGCATAAACAGAGCCTGCAGTCAGAGTATTCTCTGATCAAAGGGACAAATCTATCCCAGAGCAATCAGGTTGCTGAGCTAGTGGTGGCTGCTGACAACTCACTGACTCTTTGATCAGAAATACATCATCTTCAGCAGCATTGCCTGGCTTTGTCTGGGGCCAGGAAATAGGGGAAGTGATAGCTCGCACTTGGTTCTCTCCCTCGCTCTCCACTGCTCTTGTCAGCCAAGATGAAAGCTACCCCAATTACAAGTGAAAATAACCCCCTCAAAATCAGCACGCTTGGGGAGTAGCCACATCTCCATGTTAGTGCTGAAACCCCCATAAAAAAGGGCTGTATATAACAGTGTTAAAATTAACACTCATTTTTTTTCATCATAATCTTTAAAATCGGCCATATGTTGTAATATTATTGTTTGCCCGAGCAATCTTAGGTGATTTTTTTTCGGTTTTTATTTTGAAACTGTGTTTTTGAACCTGGCATGTTGGCTCACAAATATTTTAGTGTTCCCTTACCAGCAATCCTGTGCACTCATTTTTGGTCAGGAGTAGTTGGAGACAGAGTCTATGTTTTATCACATGTCCCACAAGGCTTATGTTTTATGATCTTTTGCTCTCCCCCTCCTGGAGTAAACATCATACCTTGCACCACGTCAGCACTCCTGATGAGATGAAAACTTTCAATCTAGTTTATTCCACACTGAAAGACTTAAGTGTCTTAGCACCATCACCTGGTCTGACCTCAGAGACAAACTTGAAATGAACATGTAGTGCAGCTGAGACTATTCCTACACTGAAGTCTTTTAGATATCTGGTAACACATTACTTACCAGGGCTGGTACAGTTGCACCAAAGGTAGTGTGTGTGTGCTGCACAGCTCCGGGGAGCTGGGGTTGTGGTTTGATCCTCACTCTGGTCTCTGTCTGTGAATGGTCTGAGTAGGTTGGATTGGTGCCCTGTCCAATGGGTAGTCTCGCCCAATGATTCCGGGTGGGCTCTGGACAAATGGCAACCCTTATAGATTAAGCAGAATGACTGACATGACTTGCCAATTAATTTTTGCAGACCAGTGTTTTAACATCATTTGAAAGCACCTTGATGCAGGGTAGAGCTACTGCTATATTTTGAGGGTCTCCAGTTTGATCCTGAGCTTGGGATACTGTGTTGTTCATATTCTTCCAGGTTTCATCTGGTTCCTCTCACCTCCAGTCTAAATAATATGCCAATTCCCAAATTGGTTACACTCAATTGTGCAATTAAGTATGTATGCATTGCACCATGCTATGAAATAGGAAGCAATCCAGAGTCTGGATAGGCTCCAGATCCACAGTGATTCTGGCCTGGATCAATAAGTTTTGTCCATCTATATTTCCATTTTCTGACATGCATTCACATTCACAGAATTAAACTACATGGGTCAAAAGTGGTTTCAACAGAGGACAAAGACTTTGTATGGATTTCCTACCATTTCTGAAGCTCCGGATACTGATATTATAACCCGGACAGTGCGGATCAATCCTCTCAAATAGTCTTTCAGAAGTGGAAATTATACCTGATGCAAAAAATAGAAAACCACAAACCGTCACTTAACGGCTCGAGCCTCACTCTGGCAGGCTGTAGCGTATCTGGTGTCTGTGTGAAATAGTCAGCCTTGTCAGTCAGTGTGCTCTTCCAGCAATTACACACCTGTCTTGTGTCACCTGTCTGCTTTGCAGCTATTAAGGGGCTTCAAATGGAGCTGGTCTTGTTTGGAGTGCACAGAGGTTATGATATGGAACGGTGAGCAAGGAGCACAACTTAAGTGGAAATCGAGGCCATGGCAGGCTGGAATTGGTGCCTGTGCGTGTGTGTGTGTGTGTGTGTGTCTGTGTGTGAGCCTGTCTGTCCATCTGTCTGTCTGTCTGTCATGCTATCAGTCTGTCTATCTATACACACTGCCAGGCCAAAAAAAGTCACACATTAATATTTTGTTTATACGCCTTTAGTTTTGATTACACCGCTTATACCCTTGGCATTGTTTCAACAACCTTATGCAATAGCACATTTATTTATGTCTAGAGTTGCATTAATTTCTGGCTGAACTCTTTTTGGCAACGGGGGAGTCGAACCACTTTGTCCTCTCTGACACATCCCAAAGACTTTCAATGGGGTTAAGGTCAGAATTCTGTGGTGGCCAATTAATGTGTGAAAATGATTCCTTATGCCACAACAGCTCTGACCTGTCAAGGAATGGACTCCACAAGTCCTCTGAAAATGTTCTGTGGTATCCAATACCAAGACATAGCAATAGATCCTTCTGTGGATATATTATGGGATTGGACTGAACAGGCTAGCCTTCATCCCCCCACACACATGGATAAACCCTGGGCACCTATGTTGGGTTGTCCTTCTTTGGACCACTTTTGGTAGGTACTAACCACTGTCTACAGGAATACCTCACAAGACCTGCTGTTTTGAAGATGATCTGAACCCTGTCAAACACAGTTGGTGTGCATCACTGTGATTGATTCATACCAGTGGCACCTGTCAAGGGGTTGGATATATTAGGCAGTAAGTGAGCAGTCAGTTCTTAAATCTGACATACTAGTAGTTGGGAAAATTGTGTGCGGTTTGGGGCTGCCCCCCACTCTGGCCAAGTGTGTTCACTGTCCCTAGTGTTCATTGGTGTGCACAGATAGGTTAAATGTGGTGGTCATACTCCTTTGTGTGCAAGCACAGTAGGCAAATATTTCAATTTCATTTTCATGTGTAAAGGCTTTGAGTGAAGAGTGAATTGTGATAGCTAGATAATTGGGACATGGTATCTCCAGAACAGCAGGTCTTGTGTGGTGTTCCCAGTATGTTCTTGTTTGTATCTTCCAAAAGTGGTCCAAGGAAGGACAACTAGTGAACAGGTGACACAGTCATGGAAGCCTGAGACAAATTGGTGTGTGTGGAGGTTGAAGGCTAGCCCATCTGGTCCACTTACACATAAGATCCACAGAAGGATCTGTTGCTAGCATCTTGATGCCAGATATTACAGAATACCTTCAAAGGCCTTAAGAATACTATGCCTCGATGGGTCTGAACTGTTTTGGCAGTTGTTTGGGCAATGGCTACAACATGTTTCACTCTCTCCATGAGGTCTAATAACCCTAGAGTATTTTCAGCCACTGTTATGTAGCTGTAGAGCAAAGAAAATGTAGCAAACATCTGAAGTTTCACAGGGTTTCCCTTTATAAAATCAGTGGATTTCCTTAAAAGCCACTTTCCAGATCATCTCTTTTGTCAGTCAGGTGGAAAGACCTCATTTTGTTTTATAACTGCATGCAATTCTGTATGATATTCTGCTTAAACAACACAGGCTATGTGTCAGTTTTACTAAACACTGTTTAATGTTAATGTTAGGTAAATGAGAGTTTGCTTAAAATCTTTACAAGCTAGCTAATTGCTTTATTAAGTGAGCTAGAAAAAGCTAAAATGCCATTATTTTATTTTGAGTAAAATATAAGAGCAACACAATTCATACATCATGGGTAAGTAATGCAGGCTAGTTTGATCATAGCTATAACTTAATGTACTTAATGTACCTGTGTACTTTAATTTTGTAGAACATGCATCAATTCCACTTTAATATCATTTAAAATAATTATGCAATTTATAATTGAGTCTGGTTCATTTATATTAATTCATTCATATTAATATTCTCTCCTTCAGTGGTAGTCTAACACCACCATTTCTATATTTGATACCAATACTCAGGAGAGAGACTTACAGAAAGCTTTTATTATCATCAGCTGTACACCTTGTTATATTTTATGGACAGTCTGTCAAATAATATCAATCATAAGCCCACTTTGTAACAATCATAACATTGTTAATTTATATTGTAAAGTAAGATTTAAAAAATTCAGTGTAGGCCCTTGTGCTCACAAAAATGTGCACCCATGTCAACCCTGAAACCACAGAAACGAATTTATCCCCTGTGTGAGAAAGCTTTCATTTTTATGTTTTCCATATGCAAATTGGCACAGTGGTGTTTGTGGTTCTTGTGGTTGAGTGCTCATCTTTTCCTTTCTAGTGTTTTCCTCCATCCACTGCGTTTTCTCCATTTACATGTGATTTGGTCTGGCTGAAATCTACGAAAAGTGCCTTACTAAATCAGAAGGACTAACAAATATGATGCTAATGGGACATAATGTTACTTTCCAAGCTGCAAAGTGGAAGGAAATCGTATACCAAATACAGATTTCATTAAAAATACAGAATTCATCTAAATGAAACGTCTGATTTTTTTTTCAAAATCAAACCATACAGTGAACTCAAGTGTAATAGTGATTTTTATTAGGTATTCTGCATTCCCAGCTTCTCAGACTAAACAAGCTTGTTTAAATTCATGGGTACACTGTACACACACCCCATATCTGTGACACTAGAGCCCACTGCATGTTTATGACCTTGTTTAGTCCTGACACACACATATAAAACTCTCCATTTTGATACTGTAAACTTGTTTATAGTCACATGCACAGTCTAACAACACATTATATTTGTGTAGCATTTATACAGCACCCAATAATAATAATAATAATAATAATAATAATAATAATCATAATGTGAACTATTGACCTACAACAACAACAATAATAATATTCTCTTATCCTATATGTTTGATAATTTTTTTTTTTTTGCTCCAAAGTTTTCAAATGTTTAAAATAATGTTGCTGTTCTCTGTTTGCTGAATATGCCATTTCTGTTGTCCTCTGAGCCTCAGCATTCGGTTCTAATGGCTGTTCATGTTCACATTGTAGCTTGTAGTTTAATATTGTATAACAGGTGCTTCTCAGTGTTAAAAGCATGAACAGAAAGACTGAATCTGGGTCAGTTCCCTGTGCCAAAGCCATCACATCCATGCACTTCCATGTTAGCAATGTCAAGTATTAATGAGAAATGTGTCTCTAGGGCTAATGTTTGTCAAATTAAATTACAAATATCCAGGGAAAAAAGTTGTGTCTCCCTTCTGGGAAGATAGGATATACTGTATAGCCACTCTTAATGAAAATCCAAAACAGCTTGGCAGAAGACTTACTGGAACTTGCTGATGAAGTTTTATTTATAACTTTTTCTCTGTATTACTATAAGCTCAGTCTGTTTGCTGAATATTGGCCAGTTTACAGATTTGGGCAAACAGATTTTGTAGCAACAGATGATCATAATACTCACTGAACTATACAAACATTATTATACTAATGCTATTCGTCTCGATAGTCATACATTGTCATTTTATACCATGTCCTGTTCATGCAGAAATATGCAGCAATGTTTCCTGCACTGTTTTCCTGCATAATTATTAGAAAAACACAGAAAACACCTAGATGCACACTTTAGTGGCAAAGGCTTGATTTTTCAGCACAAACCTCTCTTTATATGAAGGATTTACTATCATTAACAGCTTAATCACACAGTGGGTCACAAACCTAATCACCCCTGGGGCAAATTTGCATAGGTAATACACCTGTATGTTTGTGCACAGTGGAAAGAAAATTCACACAACATACCTGGCTAGAACATATAAAAACTGCACACAGACAGTAACCTGAGTTCAGGATCAAAACAGGAACCATAGAGCTATGAAGTCTGGAGCTACTTGGGAACCATGTTACCTTTACAAAATAAATTTGTAACAGGAAAAGGAGGAAAAAAACAAACAAAATGTATTGTTTGAATGTTTGTGCCTGACACCAAAGCTGAGGCTGCAGATGACATTGCAGTTGAGCCTGAAGATGAGACTGAAGCTAAAGCTGACCCAG
>JAOVVF010000002.1:10087681-10111676 GCA_028565595.1 Duopalatinus emarginatus | reverse complement strand
GTTAAATGCGGAGGTCACATTCCTTCTGTGTGCAAACACAGTAAGGCAAAATAGTTCACTTTTATTCATTCATTCATATTTGTCATATCAAACTCATGCATGGTCAGAAATCATATATGCAACATCAAGGATAATATTTTAACAACATGAAAAACCTTTTCACAATATATGATATATATTAATCTCATTATTATTATATCAAACACAGTTGTAGAGGAGAGTTAGTAATAACAATTCAAAAAGCAGTTAAGGTTATTAATCATGACTGTAATTAGAAAACCACATCCTAAAATATCAGTCATCTGTAACAACAGCTACCAACAAGAGAGAGTGAAAGCAGACATACATTTCCTACGAGACACGTCAAGCCAGCTACTATATCTTTATGAATGCTGCATTAAAACACTAACTGCCCTCATTTGCCTAGCCAATGATTGGTAAAGCTTCGACCCTTGACACTGAAAAAATATTATATTTCGTAGAAATTAAAATAGCATTTTATGAAAATAAAGTAGATGTCTTAATGAACCTAACACAGCAAATGATTGACAGGTGAGAGAGTAATGCCAGCTTGGTCACCCAGACAGCATGGACAGATTTTGTTCTCTTGACTTTTGCATGGATTTGCAATCGTCTCCTGACGATAGGTCAAATGATTTAGATCTCATTTACATAATCTACTGGCTCATCCTATCCTCTGATACTGTATTCACAGTTTTGTTGCTCTTCTTGTAAAGCCTTTTTTGTGATTAGGACAAAGAAGAGCTTAATTTTTAGCAAACTTGGACACAGACACCTCAAACTCAAATACTTTCCTGTAGCATGACGAATGCTTTTCTTTTATCAGCTTAACATCACAACAGCTGCATTCATCAACTGCACTCAGATCACCACTCAGTTTGATGTCATATGACAGTTTCATAAATCAGAGCCGAAATCCATTCATACATCGTTGTGTGCACAGATCTGTGCTAACTTTGATGAATAATGGCCATTATCTTTGAATAATACTAGACATGTTCTGATCCAGTAAGTGATCGTTGTATAAAAATTTTAAGAATAAATAAAAGTGGAAAAGGAAGCAATGAGGATAATGCAGGAACAGCTACTAAATAACAATTATGGCTTCTACGACAGCCTCCCTGTGGCCTGTTCATGCTCTACAGAACAGACAATCTTCGCAGCTAATGTACCCCTAGTCATTTTCTACCCCATAATTTGTGATTCATTCCCTTTCTCCATTTCCATTAACAAACAATAGCATAAGAATCTTCTCAAGATGAGTCACTCTAAAAAGACACTTATTCATTGAGCTTGTTTTCATAAAACAAAAAGTTTCAGGACCACACACTGTTAAAGCTGGTGGTGATGCCATTAGCTGAAAAAAAAGCTGAATTTTGTATTGTTTGCTTCTCAACTTCAGTTCAGGCAATACACATTGATGACAAAAGTTTTCATACACCTATAGGCTAAATATATGCTATCTCAGCTTTTCACAGCTACACACATTTCATGCTGCTATACATTTGTTCACATTAGAGGTCATTTATTTCTAATTTATTTCAACTTCAATTCACTTCAATTCCTTACATACAAGTTTACATATACCATGTCGTCTCTGTCTGATGATATTTAAAAGCTTCTGATTGGTCGGTTGAAGATATTCCTACATTGCCTGAAATGCTTTTATGCAAGGAAGAATATGGCGTCAAAATAGGATCAAAAGTTTTGCGCACCAAAAAACTAAATCTGCGCATTCTCAACTACAAAATCTCATTTACGTGTCACAGATTTTAGCTTTTGGTGCGCAAAACTTTAGGTCCGGTTACGGATTTTGCTTTTTGCTGCGCGGATTTCCCATTTGCTGCGCGGATTTTCCTTTTTGCTGCGCGGGTTTCCTTTTTTGCTGCGCAAAACTTTTGGACCTATTTTTACGCTTGGGCGGGATCTAGACAGCTATTGGCTCTCCTTTTTATTATTATTTACCAGTCACTGTAGTTTAGAAGAACAGGGGAGACATCTCAGGGCAGGGTACTCTCAAACACAGATGGGCTGTGTGTTTGTTTTCTCTCATATCAGCTGTTTTTAATCATTATTAACTTTTAGTAATGCACACTTAGTCATAGAGGCTCAGAGTCAGACTAGTAGAGTGCGAAGTCCTAACGTAGCACATTTATAGCGGTACACAGCTCTCTGTATAAAGCTAGGAGGATATGCTGGAGATTGAGCTAGCCAGGTAGTTAACGTTAACCAAACATTAATGTGGGAAGTTAACACTCTACCTACATTAACCAGTTAGTCTGACTCTGAGCCTCTGTGACCAACTGTGCATTACTAAAAGACATAATCGTTAAAAATAGCTGATATGAGAAAACAAACACACAGTTTACCTGTTTGCCGGTCAGCCATTTTCAATGAAAAAAATGTAAAAATAGGTCCAAAAGTTTTGCGCACCAAAAGCTAAAATCTGTAACCCATAAATGAGATTTTGTAGTTGAAAATGCGCAGATTTTGTTTTTTTTGTGCGCAAAACTTTTGATCCTATTTTGACACCATAAAGAAGCCTCTATTCCAATACTGCTATTAAAAAGCCAGCCTGAAATTTGCAGGTGATCATAGACCGAGCCTTTAGTAGTAGTTCTTTGGACAGATTAAAAAAAAGGACTGTTTGGCCACAATGTTTGGTGGTGTGTATAGAGGCGTTTAATTTAGATAATGCCATCCCATCTGTGAAGCATGGGGGTGGCAGCATCATATTATGTGGATGCTTTGCTTGAAAAGAAGAATTATTTTTTATTATGTCTAGGATTATCTAGAAATACTGAAGAAACCCCTCAAGACATCAGCCAAAAAATAAAATAAGTTTGCATCTAAGACTTCTTACAGGACATTGATGTAAAGAAAATTCAACTGAATATTAGTAAAAATATGTAAAAACTGGAATTACTTAAAAGTTAATATAGTTAATAAATCCTGAATTAAATCTCTTAGCTATTATTGTTAAATGATAGAAATAAAAAATATTTTAAGATTGTAGTGTAATGAGAGTGGTACAGATATTTGGAAATTGTAAGGTGCACACCATTGCTAACTCTATTAGCAATCCCAATTTGACTCCTCAGACACTTCCAGTCACATGCAATACATCAACCAGACATATCATGCTCTACGTGACTGCACTTCGGACCACTGCAATATGATTAAGTATAATTAATTTGTGTTTTTTTATGCATGCTGTAATATATCATGTTTGCATTACTCTTGTCATGAAAATGTAGCCCACCACAGGATTTTACAACAAGCTGCCTAGTCAGCATATTTCTGTTTGTGCAACCTCGCTCACGTCTCTGATACTACAAGGCAATTAATTTTTAACTGAAGTTTAATTCCTCTGTTAACGGTCTAGGATAGGGCTTAAAATCACATTAAAATCATAATGAGCAGAATTAATAGATGTTAAATCATTCGGATTTGTCTAATATGAGTCACTGATCAACTTTGCACATCAGCTTTGGTTTCTTAAGCTAATGTTTAAGTTCAATTTTAAAAACCTAATAATTTAAATCAAAGCATGTTAAAACTGTAAAACCCACAGAACTAGAGTAAAAATTCCTCTGTGGGATAAATCAGATAATAAGTAAATGCTGTATATACACTTGTATTTTTGCATTTTTTGTCCAAACAAAAATTAAAAGTTGTCCTGCTGTAAACAAGAGATCTGGCATGGTGGATGATGCTGAAGCAGGTAACACAACAAGAAACACAAGGCAGAACAAACAGAAAAACACGAGACAAGGGCACTGGCAACTAGGGTGTCGTGAGAGCACATGGGAAGGTGCATGATGTGCACTAGACTATGTGAAACAGTGTCCTCTTAAGGAAGGGGCAGACAAGCAGGTAGCATGGTCCAGGTGTTAATACTCAGGTGACATAGGACACTGCATACGTGCTGCTGAATCAGCATTATTAGACAAGGAGGAAGGGCGTGTCGAAGGGGACAGCTTCTTGACCGGGAACCACAGGCCTGAGGAGAGAGATATGAAATGAGGGATTGATTCTGTATTGAAAGGGTAATTGAAGACAATAGGATTGAAGATGGGTTGATTTGCCATAAGGTTCTTGGTGGACAACCAGACTCTCTCTCCTGAACTGTATACTGGAGTCTCCCTACTGTGGTGATTATCTTGAGTCTTTTGTCATCTGAGGACACTCTCTAGATGCACATGAGATTCTCGTGAGAACCCATTCATCCACTGCTGGCACTTCAGCACTCTGGTGGGCTGGTATCCCATATAGATTTGGAATGGAGTGAGGCCTGTAGAGAAGTGAACAAGAGAGTTCTGGGCATACTCAGCCCAGGGTAAGAACCTATATCAGTCTCTCTGTCCGTCTACACAATAACTACACAGGTACCAACCCAGTTTTTGAATAAGTCTTTCGAGCTGCCCATTGGCCTTTGGATGGTGTCCGGAGGTGAGACAAGGTGCTCAAAAAATGACGCGCAAACTACAGTCTGAAACAGGACCTCAGCTGTCTTTAAGGCAGTAGGAAGTCAACATCCTTTAGAGAACCGATCAACCTCTACCAGTATGGTTGTGTTACCTTCTGATTCTGGGAAATCTGTGACAAAGTCCACCGACAGATGAGTCCAGGGCCATTGAGGCACTGGCAGCGGCTGCAATTTATGAGCAGGTAGCTGGACTTGGACTGGGCATAGACGAAACAAGATTTAACATAATTCTGAGCGGTGCATCTGCTGCTGCTTCGGAGATCTCCTGGTCAATCTCCCAGAGGATTGGAGCAACCTAGCAGGTGGGCTCAATGATAGGTTCTTCCTTGGATAGAGATAATGCATCTATTTTCTATTCTTAGATCCAGGCCTGTAAGTAATCGTGAACAGGGAATGTGTAAAGAAAAGGGCTCACCTGGCTTGGCGAGGAAAGAGGCATGTAGATAGGATGAAAGGATAGACAGCCCCTTCCAAGCAATGATAGCACTCCACCAACTTTATCATCAAGAGTTCACAGTTCCTAACATCACAGTTCCTCTCTGCTGGAGATTTTTTTACTGAAGAAAGCAATAGGGGACATCTTGGAAGGATTACCTTCCAACCTCTAAGGCATCCACTTCTACAATAAAAGGCAATGATGGATCAGATTGATGAAGGATGGGTGCTGAAGTAAATTTTCCGTTAATGAGGTGAACACCTGCTCAGCAGCAGATGACCAAGTGAGTCGGCATGAAGCTCCTTTGAGAAGGGAGGTGAGTGGTGCAACAATTGGACTAAAATTTCTAATAAATCTCCTGTGATAGTTGCCGAATCCCAGAAACCACTAATAAGTTTTAAGATGTTACGGGGATGGGGCTACTCCAGCACAGCATACACCTTACTCTCCTCCATGCGTACACCATTAGCTGAAATGACATACCATAGGAAAAAGACAGAGAATTGAAGAGACAAGCATTTCTCAGCTTTAACATAGAGTTGGTCATGGGTGTCGCCACCATTGAATGTGAGTGGGACGAGACCCCCTCACATTTCATAATTGTTCGTTTGGACCCTCCCACTTTTAATATAAAATATTATTAGTTCATCCAGCACTGTTTCTAATGCTTCGCGAAAGAATCCATTCCACTTGATTGATAAGAGAATACAAATACCGCTGAAAATCCACTTAGGGTTGTCCGCATTACCTGAGTCAGTCACAGTGTAAGCAGTAACGGTGCAGGCTGCCCGTAACTGGAGTAGGTAACGTTAGCCCTAGTGCCACCTCACAAAGTACCTAACTTATTCTTTTGTTATATGCCCTGAAAATTAACCTAAGGCCACTGTGAATTAATGTTTAACTAAACAATGGAGTAGGCTTAGCCTAATAGGGTAGCCTTGGACGAAATAACGTTATTCCTGACAAGTGCGTCAAAAGCTGCAGGCCAGGAAAACAAAACAAACCCCAGGAATCTCTTTATTAATATCCTATATTAAGTTTAACTTTTTAAAGCGTTAACGCTTTGCCTTATTTACTGTAAGTAACAGCAATTTGTTCTTGGTTGATGATCAGTTGTTTGCAATATTTGCTCCCAGACAAAATAGACATAAGGAAAGAAGTGGAAAGTAAGTGATTTTTTTTCCAGTGGAAATGTTGGTGCAGTTAGCTGGCTAATTAATGTTAGGAGATCTATCAGCTAGCTTAGTGATAGCTATCATTTAAATCTGTTAAAAATACACCAAAATGCAAGAAAAGGCATCTAATTAATTTAAAATTTTGTGGGGAAGGACCCCCCCCCCATCTCATCCATGTGTGTCACACACACACACATTAAAAATGCTTCCGACGCCAGTGGAGTTGGTGTTCCAACAATCTCTTCAAGACAGGGCTTACATGGGTTATGTGTTGCTCTGGGTTGTTAGAATACACCAAGATGTCACCGAAGTATACTATAACATACCTGTGAAGCATGTCATAGAAGACATCATTAACAAAGTACTGGAACACAGCAAGGGAATTAGCCAGTCTGCATGGCATTACTTGGCACTTGTAATGACCAGTGGATATAGAGAATGTGTTTTTTCCATTTGTCCACCTCCCAGATATGCACCAGATTCTATGCACTTCTTAAATCCTGCTTGGTGAACACACAAGCTCCATGCAATTGCTCCAGTGCAGCTGGCACCAAAGGCAGGGGATAATGAAATTTCCAGGTGACCTGATTAAGCCCATAATAGTCTATGCAAGGCCTTAACCCACCATCCATTTTGGCCACAAACAAGAATCCAGACAATACTGAAGAAACTAATGGTTTCATAAACCCCTGCTTGAAGGCCTCCTTGATATACTCATCCATAGCAACAGTTTCTTTAATGGACAAGAGGTACACTCTGGATCTTGGAAGCATGGCCCCAGGTAGCAGCTTCATAGCGCAGTCCCACAGGCAGTGAGGTGGCAATTGCATAGCTGCTTGTGGGCTAAAGACTGCTTGTAAGTGAGAATACACAATTTAAATGCACTGTGTCTTGAGGAATCTATGGATGTGGAGCCACATTGGAGCAGGAGACAATGGTCAGAGCATTGGGGGGGACTTGCTAACTATCTCACCTCTCTTCAGGCTGATGACAGGATCATGTTGCTTTAGCCATAGGAATCCCAAAACGATTGAATATCCAGGAGAAAGCAGGATATAAAAAGAAATATCCTCTCCATATATATGGTACCAATAATGAGAGTCACTGGGATGGTTTTCTGGGATACTCTTCCAGTACTTAGGGGTTGTCTGTCTAACCCTCTGGCAGAGGGTTGTTTAGAGTTAGGAGGTTTGAGGCAGCATTCATGCATCAAATGGTCCAATATGATGGAGAGGGAGATTAGCTGGTCCAATGTCAGTGCGTCATCTTGGCGTGTAATTTCCTTCTGGAGAGCTGGGCAAAGACCTCGGCTGTATGCAGGGATGAGAGCTGGTTTATTCCAACTTGACTGTGCCACTGAGGTACAGAGCATGAGGAAATAATCTGCCACTGATTGATTTCCTTGTTGAAGTTTAAACAGTTCTTCTCCAGATGCCCTGACCTCTAGGGGATGGTCAAAAAATGTGTTAAAGGTAGCTGTAAATAGCTCAAATGACTATGTCTCCTCTCCATGTCCTCCCCAGATGGCAGTAGCCTGGTCTCTAGCTCTTCTGTTAAACAATAAGAGGATAAAGGCTTTTTTAGAAGCATCAATGAGAAATCTGGAGGCATTTAGAGTTATATACAAGGAATACTGGCCCAAAAAACCTCTGCATTAACTAGGTTTGCCCTTGTGTCTGTCAGATTTACAGATTTTGAAATCAAAGGAAGGAGCAGGGAGTTGACTCGCCTCACCTTGAGTCACCTAATTCACAGAAGGATTCGATTTCGGTACAGTCAGATGTTGCATGAGTTCTTGTAGCATTGTTCTTGTGCTGGACAGCTGGCCCAGGTCTTCACTGACATTTTCAAACTGTCATTGGCCCAGGCTACTGTTCCCAACATGCTAGAAGACAACTATGATCATTTCAGTTTCAAAGAGCACTGCTGCAACAGACCTGAACGACTTCCACACCTTTGCACTCACACCTAATATTATGAAGTGCTTTGAGAAACTGGTCCTCAGTAATTTGAAAGGAGCACTACCACTATCACTGGATTCTCATCAGTTTGCATACTGCTCAAACAGATCGACTGTGGACGCCATCTTTACTGCTCCACAGCTGGAAAACCATTGATTAATAAGAATTTAGACAAAATCTGGGGTTTCATTACACACACAACATTATATGTAATACATTCTCCATCTTGGATGTAATCCAGAGTTGCTTAAATTTTCATGAGCGTCACATGCAAACATGCAAATCACTAGCTGGTTTTCATTAAAGTAGCTGATTACTGTTAGTTTTTCCCAAAACAGTCAAACCATGCCAGTGTTGATCTATAACCAGCAAACCAGCAAAAAAAAAAAAAAAAAAAACTCAACCAAATGCCAAGCAAAGATTTCTGAAAAGTCATACTGTACTGTAGACAAAGCTCTGTTTTTTTTTTTCTTTTTCTCAGCAAAACAATTTATTTTTATTTCAAATGATGGCCAAATTGCCCGATAAATGTTAATGTGCAATTTGAGTTGCATAGTATAGGGAAAGTTTCAGCCTAAATGTTGTCTGGCTAATTTAAAAAACAATAAGAGCTCAAAAAACAGACACCAAGGACCACAGGAGTCTTCTTTTTCACCAAGGAGAACAATGCAGTGTAAAATTAAACATGACACCATTTGTGAATTAGCCAAGTTAAGTTCCCGTAGATATACTACAAAAAAAAAAAAGAAAGAAAAAAAGAGAGAGGAGGTCAAAGTAAATAAATGAGACAAAGAGGGCACTTTAGTCAACTGGTACTGGAAAAACCCAAACCAAAATACACACAAACATACCAAACTTTATTAAATCAGTCTGCTTATTAGCCAATCTAGCTAGCATGATTTGCAACAGGGAAATATTAAGTACTAGTGATACATTGTTTTTCTATAATTTTGCTAATAATTAAGTGTTTGAGCTTAGACGCTGTCACTCTTCTACAGCTCTAACTTGAATTTTTATGTTTAATCTCTCTGGCACAATGCTGCTCCAGCGTACTTCATAGAGAGATGACATTTGTCTGGCTTTTACAAACAACATGGCATAATTATGCAGCAAATGAATGCAGTGTGAAGGATTCATTCATGTTGTGCACAAGGCAGCTGGGTGAACTATGTGGGCAAACATGCTAGCCTGTAATTTTTAGTTATAAGTGTGGCATGCCCAAGCTAATTCATTCAATGGAATGTTAATATCACCACTGGAAGGACTGGATAACAGCCAATATAAAACTGTGGAAATTATGTAAGCTTGTAAACTGAGAAAAGCAGTTTTGCTTTCTGGAAGCCTTTGCAAATGTAATCTCTGCATTAAGCATGCTAAAGTAGCTTGAAAGGCACCCAGGTAATTGATAATATGGGCTACTAAATTACTGATTTACTATTATAAGACAGAAGCTGAAATTGAACAATGAAAAAGCTGAACACCATTCCTCTTCACTTGCTTCATACCTTTTTTTTTTTTTTTAACCAAATATGTCATGTGCTGCAGCTGGTAAAGTCTAATCTACTGTTCAACAATGAGTTTGATGTATCTTCTATACAGTAGTTATGAATACTATATAATGAAGCTTATTTTAACCATGCCTCTGCCAAAAAAAAAAAAAGACTTGGTCTGAATTATATTCCCTCTGCTCTCTGGACCTGCCCAATCCATCCTGGTGCCTTATCTCTGTTTAGAATTTTCATTAATTGAACATGACTTGTTGCTGCTGAGGACAGGATGAACCCCATGGACCCTAGTTATCAACAAGCTGCTTGGTGACCATTTGCAGCCCTTCATGGTCTTTATGTACCCCCACAATGATGGGATATTCCAGCAAGATAATGCACCATGCCAGAATTTGTTCAAGGAGCATTTTGGACATAAGCCCAATCAAGTCCATTTGCAACTGAGATTCTGCACCTACAAATACCACAGAACTGTGGGTAGCTATCCAGACGGAATGGCTGAGCATCTCTCCAGACTTCTTCTGTTGCTGCACTTTAATATCTCAATTTGTCAATATACATGAATATCAGAGGGAAGGGACAAAGAAATTTGTCTGTCTACCCAGCGCCATAGCTCTGAAAAGCAGATATGGAATTTCAATTGTAAACAAATGTCAGGATGTCCCTGTACTGTGCTAAAATAATAATTAGCACCATGTCCTGTGCTATAAAACATTGTCTGGTGCAGTTGAATGAAACTAAACCCTTACACAGCAACTGGGATAAAATGCCACCCCATTTACCTGACTTTAACTGTGATCAGTAATTTCAAGAGTAACAAGATTTCCCTGATTTCATTAAAAAGTCATTTTGTACCTGGAGGCCTCCAGCACTACTAGAGGATCAATGATCTAATCATGTGAGCAGTGGGTTTATTGGCTAGAAAGTCTAAATCTGTGCAATATCCGTTTTGCTATTTTAACAACCTTTGGATCAGAGTGAAGTCCTTAGAGGAAAAAGGGATTATATATTCCTCTAGAGAATGGCATCAGATATATTTAATTTTACATGGATATTTTTATGTTTGTTTTGGGGGAAACATAGATCCTGCGTTCAAACTTCTGCATATGTCATGGCAAACAACTTCACTACTGGTAACTGATTTGCTGCTTGTGGAGTCCTTTTTTTGTGTAATTTTAGCACCAAAACTCTGAGATAGCCAACACACTTAAACCACATCTGGAATCATGAACCTGTTTACAAGAGCATGTGTTTACTTGTATTGAGAGGTGCAGTAAACATTCCTCCTAAATCATGCTAATTACAACCCTGCTGATAAGACGTGAACATAGTTGGAGTAAACTGAAACCTTCAAATTGAAATTGAATAAAACTGCTGCATCTCAGAAGTTCTGTCTGGTTACTTTTTATCCCCAACTACTATGTCTTACCCATCAAACCATAATGACCACAGTGTTGCCCCAGCCTTTTAACTCGTACAGCACTATGCACCTGCATGGCCAAAAACAACATAGCTGTCCTTGGAGATTCACAAAGAGGTCACAAACAGGAGATCAGCCATCCATCCTTCTGAATGCGCCTGCTCGGAAACCCACTTCCATTTTTCTTCATAACAAGGCCTCAGTTGGCCAAGAGGCAGCTGGGAGCCCATGGCAGTGGCTTACTTGCTCATGTCTCCATCACCTTGAGCCAAGCGCCTGAGGAACTGGTAAACAAACACATTAAAGTGCAGTGGTGACCCATCTGTAGCCATAAAGCGAAGACCTTCCTCTCTCATGAACCTTTACAATCACAGCCATGTGAAGGACCTGAGAGGTTAATTATGGATTTGAGACATGGGTCTAAACACTTTGGTAGCGGTCTGAGACTGTCTCTGTCTCTTCACTCCTCCACATCTTTTCTGCTGCTGTAATCGCATAGCTGCCACAATTACGTGCTCATGGATGAGAAGATCCATTTACTTGCCATGAATTCTATGAATACCAATGGCTATGTTTCAGAAAACACATTACCAAACACAATTAGAGCAGACAATGCCTCTGTAATCTGTGTGGAAGCTAACGTGCATCACTGTAAACACACATTTACTTTTAAATTAAGCTGATGTTGTCTCATCAATTTGGGGCAGGGGATCTGGCTTGCTGTCATATAATACAAGTGTCTTCTTCTGAAGAGCAATTTCCAATTTGTGTAATTGTTTGGCTGCAGCAGAAAAGATAAAAGATGGATATATTCATGTGATGACAGAAGCTCCCTCAGGTCCTTTTTTCAATGTAACTGCTCAAGTAGGTTCTTCTCTGCTGCACACGAATGCTATGTCATGGCTACCGGTTGCCTTGGTTCAGGTTGGCAAAAATAGTCTAAATAATTGCCCAATTCTTTAGACTACATTGCGCTTGAGGTGCGTTGACAAACTGGTGGGAGGAGTATGAGAGAGCAAGAACAGGCAGAAAGTAGGGTGTACACACATTTACCTGTATGTTAAATAATCTGGGGTTACAACAAACTTGATATCACTGTAAAGACATTGGAATTAACTTTAATTACTCTTAGATCATGTATTTTGACATGATCTTTCACTATGAATTGTGTGAAGTGTGGGCCACTGAAGTTCTTATACCACAGCCATGGCAAACTATGTCTTCATGGGGCATTGTCAATGCTGGTATGATTTTGTATCTGTTAGTTTCAGTAATGGTAACAGGTACTGCTATGGTATCCTTTACTGCTACATGGTTATTTGTTTGTGGATACCTGACCATTACCTGACCATATGTGGTTCTTCCACAAACTGAATCCACAAAGTTAGAGGCAGACAATTGTAAAGGATTACTCTAGCAGTCTTTAGTATCTTTAAAGAAAAATGGTAGATATTCTTGCACATAAATGTCTAGATACAAAAACTGTAAGCTGTATAGTTATTTATCAGCTGTAAGTCTGAAGGCTTTAAAAGCTTTAAAAGCAATAATTGTTGGGTATTTTAATATTCACTTTGATAGTCTGGAAGACTCCCTGAGAACTGCAGTGGAGTCTATTCTAGATTCGGTAAGTGTTAATCAGAATGTAATAGGACCCACTCATAATGGTGGTCACACACTTGATTTAATACTAACATTTGAATTAAATATATAAATAATATACTCATGCTTCCACAGTCTGATCCTATCACAGACCATTACCTCATCTCTTTTAAAATATATATTAACCAAAATATATGCATTTCACATCAGTACAGCCAACATTTACAACAACTGATGCAGATTACTGAAACTCCCAGAGTTATCAGCTTTAATTGGATCTCCGTCCAACCCCACTGAGCTGGAACAGGCAACCAAATGCTTAGAGTCAATGTCCCGCTATACTCTGGATAGTATAGTGTAGCCCCACTTAAAAGAAGAGTAATTAAAGACAAAAAAAACTAGCACCGTGGTATAATGATTACACACGCACCTTAAAACAGACCACTCGGAAATTAGAGCATAAGTGGTTGTGTTGTGTAACCTCGTTGTGTTCCAAACAGCATGGAAGGAGAATCTCCTAAATATAAATAAGCTCTTAGTGCTGCTAGAGCAATTGATTTCTCCTCACTAATAGAAAATAACAACAATAATTCTAGATTTCTTATTTAATACTGTAGCAAAACTAACTAGGAAGAAAATCACTACAGAAGTGTCCACACCATCAGTATGTAGTAGCGGCGACTTTATGGATTTATGAATATGAATGCTATTAATCTAAACCCGAGCAATCTGACAACAAACCACCTAGATTTCAGTATAGTTGCGTCTGACCCTAAATCATTTAAATTAGCAGTTATCAAACCTCTGGTTAAATAACGTAACCCCAGACCCCTGACAGTTATCTAATTACAGACCAATATATAACATCCCCTTCATCTCTACGACCCTAGATTGTAGCGCAGCAGTACTGTTCCTACCTGCATAGAAATGACATTTTTGAAACTTGTCAATCAGGAATTAGGCCTCATCAAAGCACAGAGACAGTGCTGTTACTGGATAAGGGTTGTGTCTTCCTGCTTGTGTTTCTTGACTTTTGACACCATTGATCATGCTATTCTCCTTTATAGGCTAGAAAATATTTTAATGTCAATCTAATTTGAGTGACCGTTATCAGTTTGTAAATGTAAATGGTGACTATTCTATGCACAGTAATGTAACGTTTGGTCTTCCACAAGGTTCTGTTTAGGCCACTTATTACTTTCTCTATATATGTTACCTCTGGGTAATATTATTCGTAAACCGTTATATGTGGATGAGCCACACCAGTTTATTCCTCAAGTTGAGGAATGTGTGAAGGACATCACACACTGGATGTTCAAAAATTTGCTAAATTCTGATTTACATAGAAGCACTAGAAGTACTAGTTTTAGGACCACAGGCAGCTAGAAGTAAACTTTCTGATTACATAGTAACTCTGGATGGTCTTTCAGTTACATTAAGTACAGCTGGTAAAGACCTTGGTGTGATTATTGATTCTAGTCTTTATTTTGAAGCTCATGTAGATAATATCACCAGGATAGCCTTCTACCATCTTAGAAACATTGCTAAGATAAGATGATGTCACTACATGATGCAGAAAAACTTGTTCATGCTTTTGTTACCTCTAGGTTGGATAATTGTAATGCCTAGTTGTCAGGTTGTTCCAGTAGGTGCGTAAACAAACTGCAGTTAGTCAGGTATGCAACAGTCAGAATCTCCCAGTCAACTCTCTCATTGACTATAAAATACTACTATTGACTAATAAAGCACTGGGTTTGTGCCACAGTACCTTAGTGAACTTCTAGTCCCTTGATCTGCCATGCCTACTTTGATCAAAGGGTGCAGGCTATTTGCTGATACCTCGAATTATGAGGGCTATAGCAGAGGGCAGATCCTTCTCTTATAGAGCCCCACATCCATGGAACAGTCTTCCAATTAGTGTTCAGGACTCAGCCTAGAGTCTTTAATTTTAGGCTGAAAACATATTTGTTTAGTCAAGCGTACTCTTCATAGTTTTTTCATAGTTTAAGGCACAGAGAGAGATCTTGTGGTCATAGAGTGTTTTGGTAAATTTGGATGTTTTGATTCTGTCACCCGCCCACTCTCACATGTTCACTCAGGTTTGATGACGGTGGAGTGGCTTTATGTCCCAGGGCACCCTCGTGTCTGTGTGACCTTCTGGTTCTCCTTGTAGTTATGCTGTTCTAGCTAGTCTGCCAGAGTTTCTGCCTGATCTCTGCGCAACTTACATTTAATGTAACCATTACATAAAAGATCATAGCTAACTCTCTGTATCGTCTTCTCTACCCTCTCTCTTCATCTCCTATTCAGATGAGCTACACCTGATACGGCTGAGGCACCAGGAGATACCAGTGACCCCGATTTCTGATTCCTTCTGCTCCCCAAATCTGCCCGATCCACTCTTCCTGGAGTCTCATCTGACCCAATATGGACATGGACAGTCTATAAAATGCCATAACGGACAGACGTAGAAACCATGAATCAGATCACAGACTTTAATTAATTTTCTGGTTGCTTGCCCTTTTTTATTTATAATTGCACTGTCACATAACTGGAGAGGAGCCAAGGGCTGACTTCTTTTCCCGAATAAGGATTGAGCACTGAAACTGAGAAAAGCTTTGTCAGGTAAAGGAAATCCCATTAATATACCATTAAATGTGACACAACTTTAATTCAGTTAATTTGATTGGTGAATTCAAGTTCTGCACCATTCATGAAGGCAAAAGTACAGGAATTAATGTAAATGTAATTTTAATGTCAATTGTTTTTCTTTTTCATCTTTTCCTTTTTAAACACAAAACCACCAGTATCACACATATCATTTCTGTAGACATGATTGATGGTTTCTTGACCCACCTCCCTAATAACCCATTAGCTCACACACAAGAATGAATAATGATTGGTCAGCATCAAATGGCATCAAGTGTTGCCAGTTGATGTCAAGTCAAGTGTTGCCAGTTGATGGCATCAAGTGTTGCCAGTCCCCCCTGACCAAATTTATAGCACTATCGCCTAAACTGACATAGTGAAATTGTGAAAGACTTACTGTGTAGTCTGATCCCAGCCTAGGTAGAAAGAGTTAGACAAGTGTCTAAATTAGGTGTGTTAGAAATCAAGTAAGCTTAAGTGTTATAATTTCTGGGCTTTATTTGGATCAGGAAGGGAAGCAGTGAATGCTCCTGGATTAGAAGTGATTCCAGATGTGACATTGACAGGATCAGCATCATTTTGTTCTGCTTTGGTGAAGTGACATAAAATGATGTAATGTAGCATAACTGCTGAGCTTTTTCCTTAAAGATTGAATTAGCTGCCAAAGCTTGTGTTGATTCTGTGAGACAAATATGGGTTTGTCAATATAAAATATTCTCTTCAAGCTGGCAGTATTAATTCATCACTGACTCTTGTTTGTTGGATAATGAAACATGTTAAATGTGATTGAATAAAAACATGTTGAACCCATGCTGTGCCAATCTAATTACACTCTTTTCACCGTTTGTTCCAAATTAAACAATTGGTATCCATTATTAGATTAAGTGAACTGCATGATAACAAACCACAGCTGTAGGCAATATTTGTGCAAATATCATATTGATTTGATTTAATTTAAACAAACTTTCTACCAGTTGGTAAAATGTGCTCGGCATATTTAATAACAACATTGCTTTGCTATAAGGCAGGAACAATCCATTTCTGGACTATATTATCCACCTGAAAACAAAACTATGCCAGTTCTATTATCTATGAGGCCAGAGAAAATACAACATGTGAAAATATCTTTAGAAGAGATTGTGTCCATATTGTGTTTCACAATCACACTATGATTAGAAATACAGTGATTCAACATCTTGTACGTCAGATACTTTACTCTGTCATTCCTGGGAATAAAATTGTCAGAATACGTAGATGAGCAATGCTGGTGTTGTTGAACTGCCATGGATACACATACACATTCACTGACACTCTTGTTTAAGAGACCCTAGGGGAGAGATACGTCTGAACTTGTCCTCCACTGGGGAGCAAATCAAACCCTGGTGCATTTTTATTAACTGCCATCGTCAGACAGATATTTCTGCTGGGCCAGGCAGGAAATTAGGCTATTAAATTACAGCTTCTGTCAGGTCCTGAGTCGTTTTCTCTTCTCTGCTTCAGCTTCTCCCTTAAATGACTCACTGAAACCATTTACCTCTTTCGAACTTAAACATATACTCAACCAAGCCGTGAGAGCCGAGTAGCTGCTGAGAGAGGGCTTTTTCACACATCTTTAACTCCTTTAGAAGTCTAAATTTCTCTCTAGTTCTTTCTCTCTTTCACTTTTGAAACTTCTGCTGATCTTAGCTCTGTGTGGGCTTGCTTCAGGTTCAGCAGCAAAATCAATTTCACCTGGGTCAGCCAAGGTCATGGTCTTGATGCCAGAACATCCAGTGAATTAATAATTATCATACTACACACATGACAGCCAGCACTGTGCTGCCCATCATCGACCTATTTACTAGACTTCTAACGTGGCCCTGATTTATAAACAAACAAAAAAAAAACTTAAATGTGTAGAAATGTGCACTAAGCAGGAAAATGTTTAATAAGTAGTTTTTATTTTATTTTATTAATGACACGTATTGCCTGCCTTATAGTTTGGGCTGTATATACCATTAATTGGTATCAGATACGACATTTTCTCAAGCCCACTGGTCAAGTCCAACAGAAATAATCTAGATTTTTACCTGACAAAGGGCTTATTTATAGTTGACAATATGGACTTTTGAGTAGTAGAGGTGTTTTTATCTTCCTACATGATAGATTGACACTGAGGGAATGGTGATTCTAAAAAATGTCCGAGTGATTGAGTTAAACCTACTGAAGAATGGAAACCAGTAGCAATATCAAGCACTTGGATGACTGAAATGACCATATATCCATATATAAATTACCATATATAAATGACCAATGACATCCATGGTGTCTGGGGAGAAGCTGGGGGTTATGTGCCTTGCCCAAGAGCAACTCAGTCATGTCCCATCTGTATTGGGTATCGGACATGGTACCTTGGGAATCCTTAAGCATGGTTGGCTGGCCCACCATACTTATTGTGTACTAATAAGTAGACATTAATACCACTTTCATTTCACTTACTGTGGTATGATGCAAAAAAAAAAACATCCAGTGATGGTCAGTTCTGTGGGCAGACATAACTTATTATTGAGAATGGTCAAAGGAGAATGACCAAGCTGGTTCAAGAAAAACAATCACTGTTTACAACCGTGGTGACAGAAAAACATCATTGAATGCACATGTCGAACCTTAAGGGAGCAGATGACAACAAACACTGGAGAAGAACAAAATTTGGAGGTAACAGTGGAATCATGGTCTTTCCAGATACAGCAGATGCAGAGTTTCTTACCCAGAGGTAGGGTTCAAGCTTTCTGACACTGTACTTCTAGTTCATCATTCAAAATAATACGAGGTGTTGGATGGAGTGCTATTTTATAAGCTACTGAATAATGAGGATGGAAACCATTTTGTTAAATTAAGACACGTTTGCTATGATAAATGAGGTAATTACAACTAGGACTATTCATGCAGCAATACATTGCCTATATATTAGAATCCTATTAGATGCTTATTTGAACACATGCCATTTTCCCATTTATATATCATCATATTAGTCCTTTGGTTTATCTGTTTATTTTAAATTGTCTCTTGCTTTTATGTTGCATCATAATGCAGTCGACTGCAAAAGAAAAAAAAAAGTGATCTGCTGCTTTAGTCCCCATTAAAGTGCCTCTGCCTACTGCAGTGCTTTCTCTCTCTCTAGAAATAATACACTTGTGTTTAATTTATGTGCAATAAAAGGCCTACAGGTAAGTCTTCTCACTAAAATGACTTGTTAACATCTCAGTTTATATCTAAAGGTGAATAATACAGAGAGGGGTCTATGCAAATAGAGTAAATTAGTACCCATAGTGTGATTTGCTAAGCATTAAAGTCACTTCGAGAACAGAGCAAACTAATGTGATCAAAGTGCAGGTAATATATTTATGGAAGACTGCTTCCACCAGGTGAAGACAAAAATAAACCAATTATTTAAAGTTTCTTGAAAGAATCACAGCTATCAGGTTTTATTTTGTGTTTTAAATGGTGTCATACTCAATGCATAATTATGTGAGGCAAGATTCAGTTTTACGTTTCTTTATGATCTAAACTTGCCATGGCTAAAGAGACCGATAACTAATGATTTAAATTCTGCAATAATTTAAATACTGCTTTGTTTCCAACTTTATACACTATGTTCTAAATTAAATCAGTTTTTGGGTAAACAGCTTGATTTGAACTAAAGCAACCTGTTTTAAAGGAAAAATATATTAAAAATATATTGTTTGTTTAAGAAATAAACTTACACATGGGCACTGATGTCACTGTTTCATATACTAGTGTACATATAATCAGGAATGAATTTCTAGGCCTAGGTTAGGCACAGGTCTAAATTTAAAAACATAGACTCTCTGACCTGTGAGTATGTCTGTGACATAGCTTCCTGATACTTCACACTAACTACTTGTGGAATGCAAGCCTCCTACAATGATTACAATGCTATGTATTAACATAAAATAAAAGAATGATAATGTTCCCTAGAAAAGTAGTTCATTACATCCTTAGAGCATCTGCTTTTTTCCTTCAATTCTTGCTCCACAAATCCGATAATGGATTTGCCCTCTTATTTTCAGACATGAATGACATCCTTGGTAATTTTTCAAATGATCTCATTTGTCTGCTTTATTCACACACTACTATGGAAATGTCAGGAGATGGTAATGGGTGGTGGGGGTTGAGTATTAACATTACCCAGCATTTCTAGAGAGAGAACAGCTGTACTCTTTCCCTCGCTATATCTTTTTGTATATGTTGATTTCCTCAGCGTCTCTTAGCTGCACCTGAGAGACCTGAGCAGCATGATGAGAAGAGGACAGGAGATCTCATTACTGCAGATCCTCTTGCTGTATTTAACCATGATAGATCATTATCCAACAGTGTAAAAAGGACAAAGGACTGTTTCATGGGCTCTCAGCTAGAAGTAGCTTAGTCTCTTGTTTCACATCCTATACAGTTGTGTGCTTTCAAATTTCATATAGATGTGATCATCAGCTCTGCACACACTTTTGGCCGTATAGTGTTAAACTTTTACATAACTTGTAATCAATTAAATCAATTTATATCTAAACATAAACATTTATAACACTGTGTAGTATTTGTTTTTACACCACAGGCTGTTAAATTAGTTACCAAGTATGGATTGATTATATTTCACTGTTTGTATCAGTCTGCAAGTCTGTGTTCACCATGTTTGAAGCAGTTTCTACATTAAAGGACACTGCTTGATAATAATTTCTTCTTTGTGGAACTGTTTTTAGAACTGCATAAAAGCAAGAACACATCTATTTTGCAGTTTTACTGAACATTGGCACAGCTATACACAGATCAGCCATAACACTAACACCACAAAACCACTGACCGTGAAGTGAATAACATTGATTATCTTGTTACAGTGGAGTCTGTCAAGGCGTGGGATATATATTAAGCAGCAAGTGAATAATCAGTTCTCGAAGTTGATTGTAATGGCTATATGACTGTGTCAGAGCATCTCCAAAATAGCAGGTGTTGTGGGGTGTTTGTGATATTCAGCGGTTAGGACCTAACAAAAATGGACCAAGGAAAGACAACCAGTGAAACGGTGACAAGGTTATGAGCCACCATACCAATTTATTTGTGTAAGGTGTAAAGGCTTGCCTGTCCAAATTAAGACCATTAAAGTTTGTATTATCTCTCCTAGGTACTGGACTTCTGCTGTAATCATAAATACTATGATCATACTGCACTCTTGAACACCCCCATTAACATGATTATATAGTATATAATTGTACAATTGTTATTGTTTTTATAATCCCACTATTTGCTGTCACCCACACAGGAATGGTTACAATCAAGGTTACAAACTTGTTACTCTTAAGGCCTCATACTTTCTCAGAGAGGGTTTTTTTTGTGCCACTGTTGCCTCTTGCTTGTTGTTTAGACATTTTAATATAAATCTATATGTGCATTTATGTAAAGCTGTTTTGTGAATGTCATAAATCTCCCTAGAGTTCATGATGACAGGAAATGCAGTATTGTTTTATTATAAACAAGGACAAATAGTGAGGCAAAACACTTGGTCATGCAAATCCAAAAATCAAGAAACAAGAAGCTAAACGAGATCAAAACTAGAATAGCAAACACAGAATCAAAGGCTTGGTTACTTTGCAACTGACCAAATTTCAGAATTTGTTTGCATAGGTGGTGGAGGTAATTGTGGTGATTGTGAAGAGGTGTGTGTGTGTGTGTGTGTGTGTGTGTGTGTGTGTGTGTGTGTGAGAGAGAGAGATCAGTATTTGAATGAAGGTGGATGTGCTGGGGAATGTAGTCTATGGTTGCCATTTTTGTAGGCCGTGGTATGTTTAGGGTCTTGTAAGGATCCTGGCAACTTTGTAACAGTGGCTATGTCGACTGTTTAAAGAGCTATGTAATCAACTTGAATTGAATTAACTAGTGATAGCATACTGCAGAAACCCGTAAGTTCTGTTTTGTGCAGTATTTCTGGCAAAGGCAATTTTAGGGCTTCAGGCAATAATATTCAAGAAGTAAATGTTAAATTGTGTCATTATACGGTTGATAAGGGGTGTTCCACTTTTGAGCCCTTTTAATATCATTCACTTCACGCCATCTCCATCAACTCGCCATATCAATTAATCACATATAATGCTATTGAATATTCCGAAATACCCTGACAGTGAAAGAGTATATATATGTAGAGGATATGAAAGTACCTGGAGCAATAATTAACTTGATAATAATTTGTACCCAATATCAATTTCAGCCTGATTCCCTAATGTTCCATTAAATTGAAAGCGAATAATTGAATCAATTTTACACCTCTGCAGTGAAAGGAGGTTAGCCTGATGGTGTATGATACAGCGGGACAATACTTCCCCATGATCTATAGTTTAGTTCTAGAGGCTGCAGGAATGAGGAACTCACCAAAAGCAATTAATAAATCTGAGAAGATATATATCAGTGGGCTGTGAATACTGCATGAGTAACATTTGAAGGCACCTATCTACAAATGCACAGTCCTACCACATGCATGGTCCAGCAGTTTCTTTCACAATGCCTTTAAGAAGGGTAGGGCAAATAGAGGTGAACCGCTTAGAGAGGACAGAATTGGGCTCATTCAACAGGCACGGCTGGGTATTTATATGGGCTCAGCACATCTTTATCCCACAGGCGAGAATTTACAAATAGAATTAAAATGAAATGCCTTGGCTTTAATTTTCTGATGCAGTGACCCGTTCCACTGCGGCGTAATGGGGGGTCCCTCTGTGACAATTAGAATGAATCAGTCCTGAGCAAAACTTGCCATATGGATTCATGCCTCATCAGGAAGTGAATTGACTTAAATGATTTCTCTGATGGAACCTAAGGACCCTTGCTCTCCCAGCATGCTATTTCCAACCATGTCCCCCCAGACGTGTTGAGGATGATAACATTGCACTACAGCACTGTGTAGATATTCTTTTGACTACGTTTACGGTTGTGTATAAACAGCTGGGCATCAATGTATCTGTACAGTCATGCTGTATTTTAAGCTGCATTTAGAGACTCATGCTGCCACCACCACACCGTCATGTTTGTTTACCCTAGCCCTTTTTTTTTTAATTACATTTGCATGCTCATATCTAAATCGATGCATGTTGCATTCAGAATTTTCCTTACATGAGGAGACGACCATATATGTCACTCCTTTGGGTCATTTGATTAAGCTTTTAAAGGTTGGATTTATGAGCTAAATTACTCATAAATATTTCAAATTAAGGTGCAGTTCATGCCATAATCTGAAACCAAGCCCTTTGGCAATTTCGTGCACTATGTGCGAGGGACCTCATTTAATCTAGAATAGGATATCATTATTATCTGAGCAGGCAAAAATCAATATTTAAATGATGCAACATTAGAATATTGTTTGTTCCTATTATAGACCACTAAATTAATCAAGGGCCGTTGGTGGTGCTTAGAGTGGGAACTTCTTAGATGAGCTAGAGATGGTGGCATGATGCCTTTTTTCTTTTCTTTTTTTTTAAAAAAAGAAATTTTTTTCCAAAGCAGGGGTTAAAAGACAGAGACAGACAATGCGGCTAGAGCCTTCACCAAGAACATCATCAGCAAAACTCTAATAAGTTGGCCAAGATGCTGAATGTAGACTATTCTATTTTCCAGATTGCTTGAATGTTATGAATTTCAGAGATTGTGCATATGTAGCAAATATTGCAGTTGTAGCTGAACTGAAGACTGAAGTGTTTCACTGCAGTGGCTGTTTCTATGCACACTTTACAGCCAATATCATTTATTGTGCTTTTGTCATGTTGTGTTTTTTAGATATTGGTGTAATAGATATAGAAGTAATAGATAATGCTTAGTTTCCCCTACTGCAGCCTTATGTTCCTTAAACTAATCTACTACATATTCAAGGTCACACCACACGCTACAGAACAGTTTAGGATGTAAAAGCTCATTTTTCTTCCCCCATGTGAAACTGGACCAACATCTGCTGTAAATGAATCCTAATTTGGAGAGTAATCTGCTGCTCTTATGCTGCAGCACTGCCTATTTCAACAGAAGCTCCTCATGTATCCTGTCTGTTGACTCTCTGTTTTAGTATCCAACAGAATGGCAATAGCTGTTAAACAAACATGTTTATTTTACAGAGATATTGTGTATATGAGTTAGTAGTGTCTTCTATACTACTGATGAAACACAGTATTACAAGTTGATTGGGCCTACAGTAGTCCTGTAAAGACTTTTGTAACTACTTTGATGAATGCTGGTGAGGAAGGCAAATGACATGACATGCATGTTTCTGTGTCTGAGTGTAGGTTTTTTTTTTTTTTTATATTTGAATAACTTCATGACATGACATTTGATATTTATTGAACTCCCAGAATAAGTTAAATTGTGTTTTAATGTACCAAATTCAAATTTACACACACACACACACACACACACACACACACACACACACACACACACACATTCAAAAATGAATTAAAGCACTTTGAAATGTTATTTAACGTTATTCAATGCTTCGTTTAAACATATTGCTCGAATTTGAAAAATATGATTATGTTAATTAGCTTTATTTGACCCAAATACTATACATGAATACACACACGTGGCCTAGTGGTTAAGGAACCGGTCTCGTGACCGGAAGGTCGCGGGCTTGATCCCCACCTAGGGCAAGACACGACTGAGGTGCCCTTGAGCAAGGCACCTAACTCCCCTAACTGCTCCCTGGGTGCCGTGGTTTGGG
>JAOVVF010000002.1:10062549-10078943 GCA_028565595.1 Duopalatinus emarginatus | reverse complement strand
AAAATGCTAAGGGAGTTTATTCACTCACATACTAGGCAGTACTGAACATACAAAACACAAATGAAATGAAACTTCCCGTTTTACAGATCTTTCACCATCACTCAAACTTAGGCTGTGTCTGAAATGCCATACTCCCATATTAGTTAGTATGCGACATGATGTAGTGCGCCTGAATACCTAGTACATAACAGGTAGTATGTAAAAGGTTCCCGGATGTCCTAAGTAAGCCATTTCGGACGTAGCCTTACTCTTACAGAAGCAGCGCGCGACAAGCCTCAATATGAACTACGGGTGAATCGCAGGGCCAAATTAGAATTTGCGTTAACGGCACTATTTTTTTTTTATAGTGATAATTTGAGATCGCGTTAATGCGTTATTATCGCGCTATCTTCAACAGCCCTAGTTGCATACAGTGTATACAACAGTTTGACTTATTGCAGCTGATTTATAATGTCTACCTACCTAGCAACAATCTATACTGCTTATATGGTTTGCTTTTTAGTCTGTATGAATTTGAGCTTTTTAACACAAATAAGATTGAATATGCATACAGTATCATGCAACATCTGGGCTCTAAGTCAGTGTGAAAAAAATTGTACGTTCTGATCTCCTTTAGAGCTTTATAACAAATAAGATACTGCAGAACTGGAAGCAGACACTGAAATATATTGAAACGTATTTCATATCGCAAGGTATGGGTGTCATTAATAAACTAAAATGAAAGTCATTAGTATTAATGAAATAAAGTCATTAATAAACTAACATGACAAGGCAACATGAGGGTCATCTGTGGACATAATGCTTTTATGATGTTAAAGGAATATAAAACCTGCCACAACTGGACAGTGTGCACTGAATGCATGTTATGTTTGACTATGACGATTATGTAATACTAGGTATATTACTGATAGCATGTGTATGGTACATGCGAAGAGATTGACTGTCATGTTGTGATGTTGGCATGGAGGAGGGTAGAGTATGAGGGTATATTACAGAAGAGTCTTATCTCAATCCATGTCCTGTCTTTGCTTTGTTTCTTGATTATTATCTGTTTAGTACCTCTGTAGACAATTTATAAGCTTCTTTGTCTTTGCCTTGTTGCAAAGCCTTACCCTGCCTTTGTAATCTTATTGTGTCTTTGTATTGATTAAGTCATTAACTGTGTTTACTAGATTGTATTTTCTTGTGTTTTCTGAATGCTGCCTGTATTATCTGTAATAAACACTACACTGGTGTACTTACTTGCATCCTACCTCTTCATGAATAAGTGTTTAAAAGTAAAATTTAGTTTGTCACCACACCAAAAAATGGGCTGTGGTTTTACTCCAAGAAAAGCTCAAGGAGTTCTGGGAGACTGATGATAAAGACGGTGAAATGTCACTGAATATAAGATCTACTGAGAGCCATAATTTAGCATGTTTGAAGCACATATTGAACATTATCACTGATGAATGGCAGGCCTATCAGCAACCCTTAAGATATGTTGGGTTTTTTTAGGACCATACCATATGGCATAAAAGACATTTCATGGATCATAATACCCAAGCTCACACACAAGACCATATGTGGCAGACATTCAATGTTGAAGTATTGAGGTACTAAGGAAATGGCACCACAAAACAGCACCAAACAACTGCTCAAAGAATATTTAAAAGCAATTGAGTGGCAGTAGTGGTTGGGAAGTTGCTATAGATTAAACATAATATGTGGTCTATTGCATGACATCAGCTCTGAGAACTGCATGACATTAGTGCTTAGAATTAATTCCACGCAGATATTCACCCACAACTCATTTGTAGGTGCATGATCTATGGTACAAATGAACCTCTCAACCACATCTCATTAAGACTCAGTTGAGCTCATGTTGGGCAAACATGCAGGCCACACCAGTCATAGGAACTCTCCAGAATACTCCTCAGAACAAGTCTGAACAACTTAAGCCTGATGGCATGGTACATTATCCTGCTGGAAAATCCCATCATTGTGGGGGTACAGAAAAACCATAAAGGACTAAAAATGGTCACCAAGCAGAAACACATATCAATGATATGTTTACATTTACGGCATTTGGCAGACGCTCTTATCCAGAGCGACTTACAAGGTTACTGGTATTACAGGCAGGCCAATGTAGTGTTAGGAGTCTTGCCCAAGGACCCTTATTGGTGTAGCACAGACTGGCTGCCCAGATCAGGAATCGAACCCAGGTCTCTCACATAGAAAGCCAAAGATGTTACCACTGTACCACACCAACCAGTGGACCAGATGGACCAGTGGACCCAAATCGTGCCATGTAAACACACCCCACAACAGTATGAACACACCACCTGCCTGCACAGTGCTTTGTTGATGGACTGGGGTCTATGTCTTCATGAGGTCTGTACACCACACACAAACCTTAACATTAGCCCAAAACAATTGGTACCATGATTTATTGGATCATGTCACATGCTGCCAGTCCTCTAGGATCAAGTTAGCAACCTCACCAGCTCAGCTCATCCTTTTCTGTTTGATCTTATTAAATATTTTAATGATTGGAGATACTGAATTTTTGATTGTCATGGGCTGTAAGTCATAATGACCAAAATGAAAATAAATAACTATACCCAGTACTTTGCATCACTCTCATTCTCTGGCCCCTCAATTTTAGTTGTGTTTATGTGTTTTACCTTATGCCTGTTTGCTGACTCCGACTCTGTTTGTACCTTGTCTGCTTTCGAACATTTAAGTAAAGGACCTGTGCACTTGTGTATTTTTAATGTGTCTCAGTGAGTCTTCTTTATATTTGTAATTTTTGGAGCTGTATATATAGTGTACATATAGTCTTACAAAACTTATTTTCTGAAAAATCTATATTTTTCCAAAATAAGTACAATACTGACCACACATTAGATCAACAAACAGTCCAGTCATGTAGTGTGAATTTATTCCATAGTGCCCCTTCTCACCCCAAACAATCACACTGCCTGCTTGCACATGCATCTATCAAATGTGTCTAGCCACATTCTGTCAACATGTGGAATGGGACTATTCTTCAGCTCCTGAACTACAATGAGTGAAAAAGCAACCTTGTGGTCAAATCTCAAATCTATGAAGCCAAAACAGAGCATGCTTGAAAAAAAAAAAAATGAGAGAACAGAAAACCTGCTGACATCAGCGAGTGCCTCCATTGACCTGCAGCTCAGTGGTCAATGAACAGAACTGAAGAAAACAGCTCGAATGGCATTTCCCCACACCAACTGATGTTACTAATGGTAAAGGATGAGTTGCAATATAAATGTAAACACACAGTAGCTTCACATTCAAAAATATATATAGCACAAAAAATTAGGAAATTTGTGTTTGGTAGATATTTATGTGTTGTAACAGTGCTTCTTGGCAATAAATCTTATACCTGTGGAAAGCCCGTTAATTTCCTTTTTAAATGGTGCCACAATTATAAGTAACTGATTTGTGTGATGAGCAGTAGAGCCATTGCCAAACAGCTTATTCTGGCATTGACTCAGCTGTTGTTTGGTGGACTGGATGGTAAAAGCTTGAAGAAACAAGACGTATTGGCGATTTAACAATTTATTCATTTAACAAACAGTTGGATTGTAGGGTCAAAGTGTAGAATTTTTTTACTTTTATGTATAGTTATTACAAGAGGATCTTGTCTCACTGAACCCCTCTCAGTCATTTTTTAAATCCTATACAATGTACAATTTTTTTTAGGTCTCCTTTCAGACAGAATATAATAAAATAAAACCATTCTAATGCATACATTAATAAAAAAAATACAATTAAAAAGATGGCATAAATGCAGAAAAAGCATGCCCAATAATAGGATTGCACAAAAATACAGAACAGTGTAATTTCCCATTAATACCTCATTTGGGCTTACTTTGTATGTTTTTTAATGCATTGCTGTACAGTATAAATCACACGATATATAGATACAGTAGTCAAGGACTTTTTTTTTTTCATTTATTTATCACATGCATTTGTCGCTGGTCCAGGTAGAAGCTATAGTGAAATGCGAAGCAACAATTCCAAAGACAGCATAACTGGAAAAGGAAACAATAAAGAAAACATGATAAAGTGGAATAAAAATAAAAACGGATTATACAGACAAGACAACGATATTATGGTATTATAGTGCTGCTGTAGTCAAACTGCGAGCTGAGATATGCCAGAATATGGCCCAATAACCATGTTAGACCGGTGTCTATTTGTGCACCGTTTATCACTGGCTGAAACTCTAACACTCCCAAACTCCAAGGCCCACCATGGCCTCATTCCTCATCTAAGAACTACCCGAGCAGTGACCATCCATGCACACAATGCTAAGACCGCTGGGAATGTTTTTGAGCCAGAGCCTAACAGACCACTCGCATTGTAACCAAGGATACATCCATCTCCAAGCTTCAATAATCTTTACTGAAATAGAGTTGGAATAGGTTGATCGGTTTCCAAAGCATAGCACCTGCCATCTTGCAAGCTCTGTTTGGCATCTCTACAGTGGCTGTGCAGCTTTCAAGGTTTAATTTTGAAACTGCAACATATTACTGGTAGAAGTGGATGTAAATAATAGTACGTTTGGATGGAAATAGTAAGTAGTCCTTATTCATAGTACTTTTTGGTGAAAACTATGTGTATATATGGTAGTAATCTGTTCTACAGTGTAACCATTTTAAACTTATTAGGTAAATAGCATTCGCATGGCTAATAATTGGTGGATAATTGGTAGTATTTAGAAAATCTAGGTATAGTGAAATTAATGTGGGGAAAAAATATTTTATAGCCAAACTTATTAATAAAAAAACATATTTGTGCAAGATGTTTTCATAAAATGTAGATTTTTAAAGATTTTAAAATATAGTCAATATATGGGCTTGTGTATGGGCAAATTTTTGTCATATCTTTCTTTATTAAACATCTATTTCTACATATTTATTTGCTTATTCCAAGCATGCAGTTGTCCTTTTTTATTACCAGGTGATTTCAAGCATTTATTTCTATAACAAGGAAAATTATCTGTCAATAGAATGAAGCAATAATAAACTTCAGTTTAATAAATATGTTTAAAAATAGGCTTAATGGTTTTATATTTGGCATATAATAACCACATAATGAGATATATTAGTTGATAGTTTGCATGTGACTTTTGTTAAAGTAGAAAGTGAGGGTTTTTTCTCAATTGCTACACTACAGTGTCCAGTCATGGTGCCTGGAGTGTTCAAGTCCAGACTCTAATTTACCACACCATGTCCCTTTTCATCAATGCTTCATCAATGAGGAGACGCTTTTTGAACGCTGTGTGTTGGATGTGTGTTAGACTTTGCAGTACAATCGTAATCTTGTGCCCAAATCAGACATGTATTAAAACTTTTTAATCATGGTTGCATTGTACATAATTACAAGCATTGGAGTTTAATGAAAAGTGAATCATGATTTAAAAAGAAACAAGAAAAAGAAAAAAAGAAAAACTGACTTATACTTATTTATTTATTCATTTGTTTAATCAATTTCACATTCAAAATCAAGTTGACATTATCACTATATTCACTCTTAAATACATTTTTACTTTAAACTACTTTCAATTATTATTATTTTTAATAATTTTTAAAATTACTTTAAATTATGATTATTTTTTACTTTAAATTACTTTACATATTCTACAATATGTGAGTGGTATTATTGAAGTGAAAGCATTTAAAAGCCACACTGGCAGACCACATACAGCTACAGAGTGGGCCCAGAGTGGCATTAACATCAGCACAAAAACTGTGCTGCAGAAGCTTCTTCATGGCATGAATTTCCATTTCTGAGCAGCTGCATGCAAGCCTTATATCACCAAGCACAATGCCAAGTATTGGATGGAGTAGTGTTAAGCCACCACTGGACTGGAAGTGAAAATGTGTTCTGTGAAGTGACGAAACACTCTTCTCTATCTGGCAGTCTGATGAATGAGTCTGAGTTTGACAAAAGCCAGGAGAACATTACCTGCCCACCTACATTGTGCCAAATGGAAAGTTTGGTGGAGGATGGATAATGCTATGGGTTTGTTTTTATGGGAAAACAAAATGCTTCAGCATACTTTTTAGACAATTCTATGCTTTCAACTATGTTGGAACAGTTTGTGCAAGGCCCTTTTCTGTTCCATCATGACTGTGCCCCAGTATACAAAGCAAGGTCCATAAAGACATGATTGATTAAATTTGCTTTGGAAGAATTTGACTGGCTCACACAGAGCCTTGATCCCAACCCCATCAAACACCTTTTGGGTGAATTAAAATGCAAGCCAGACCCTCTCATCTGACATCAGTGTCTGACCTCAAAAATGTTCCTCTGGATGAATGGGCAAAAAATCCCACAGACACACTACAAAATCTTGTAGAAAGTCTTCCCAGAAGAGGAAAAGCTGTTATAGGTGCAAAGAGAGGACCCCCTACTAGCTTTTCATTACACCATCAGTGACACTAAAAGGTTTAATTTACCAGAATTTTTACACCAATGAATACAGTAGCCCAAGAAAAAAACTATAGTATACTGTATGTAGTAAACTAATCTTCACAAATTAAATACTAGCCATTGACTGAGCTTTACTGTTTATTGGACTGTAACACTGGTAGAGCATTAATGCATATTTTCACTTTTTCTGTGTTCACATTTCTATGTTAAAGCTCACCATGTAAGTACTAAACACTTTGTTTTTGTATGTTTTTCTTTTTGTGTATCCTTATTACCATTTCTTTTTAGAGCTGCAAAATGTAGCCTTACACACAACCTTTAAGGTCTTTTAATTCTATATTTTTTGCTTACTGCTCTGTAATATATGATCTAAGCAAGTGAGAAAAGCGGGAATAAATAGAAAAAGTCTTGGAAATGAGTGAAAGGGCAGATTTGCATGATTGCTTGGGAAGATGAATGATTTGTGTGTAGGAGTTTATGACAGCTATTACACATGAGTGGTATGCTTACAGACATCAGAGGCAGAATTTAGTTGTATTTAATCTCCTGTATGATAAAATGTCCAATCTGCTAACTGATATATAATATGGAAATAGAATGTAATGTGGAATGTGGCTGGCTTTTGTAATATTTATGTATTGTTTTATTGTTTCTTTCAGAGATTTATGGCCATAGGACTAGTAAATGTGTATGCTGTATGTTCAGTATGCTTTTAATACCTGCTTCACTTGATTGCAAACACAAATAACAGTATTTTATTTTATTATTTTATTTTATTTTATTAATTTCATTAACTGCACATTTTACCTGTCTCATCTTAAAATGTACTAATAAAATAGCCTTACTATTGTGACTATTATTGTGGTTATGATCTTCCTTACACATTGTTTTCTGTTTTTTAATCTTGTAACTCTGTAAAGTGCTGGCATTTATTGGCATTTATTGGTCCCTGTTAAAGCTTTCTGCAGTACTTTTCGGATTTGAGTAACCAGATAATAGCCTGACAGTAAATCTAATCACTTCTGAGATTGTAAGAAGCCATTAATGTTTACCAGTAACACAGTAAAATACTATTTAAAAGAACTTCATAATGCATTTCTCAACCTTCTGACTCAAGCTATTAATTTTAGCTTATTTGGTCATGAACTAGAACCATTATATTCCAGATAACTTAATATTGCTTATGTAAAGTTATTTCAAGGTAAATGTAGCTGACATACACTATATGCCCAGATCATCACACCAATAGTCTTTCCCAAACTGTTGTCACAAAATTAAAAGCATACAGTGTCTTATATGTACAGTGTAGCCTGCACAGAGACCTGACCTTAACCCCACTGAACACCTTTGAGATGAACTGGAATGCTGACTAAGCCCCAGGCCTCCTCATTCAACATCAGCAACCGATCTCACTAGTGCTTTTGTGACTAAATGAGCTTAAATCCCAACAGCCATGCCCAACAATCTATTGGAAAGTCTTCCCAGAAGAGTAGAGGTTATTATAAGAGCAAAACGAGACTAAATCTGGAATTAGATTTTGAAAAACCACAGGTGTCCACATACATTTGGTCATATTAAGGTTCTTGCAATGAAAGTACGAGAAGAAGCTTTCTTTCTTTTTTTCCAATATCCGTACATGAAGTTGGGTTTAGAGTGCAGGGTCAGCTATGATACAGCAGCCCTAAAGCAGAGAGGGTTTAGGGCCTTGTTAAATGGTCCAACAGTGGGTGCTTGGTAGTGCTGGGGCTTGAACTCCCAAACTTCTGATCAGTAACCCAGACCTTAACTGTGGAGCCACCATTGCCCAAGTACTGGTATAATGTCTTCACAGTAGCATTTCGTACATGTCCTGTGAGCAGCAAAAACTGTTCTAAAAACATATTAAAATGACTTTTGCACTATAAAGATTTGAATAGGAGAACAATGGGAATACTATCATCTTACTATCTGTGTGCGTGCTTGTGTGTATTTGTGTAGGCAGACCTTTGAGGTAAATTCAAGGGCCATAGGCCTATTGAATTGCTCATGAGTGATTTTGTTTATTCATGTTTTATATTCTTATGCTCCTCCTGGGGGCTTCTGCAGGGGAAGCACCACAGCAAAAATGCAATTTATTTCTGACCCTGCACATGATGGCGTGCACTGATAGTGTCAGAGGCACATGTGAGGAGCACTGGCATGGCACCAAACAGCCTGCTATTTATGTATGGAATATAAATAAAATATTTTCTGTGCTCTCTAGCAGAAAAGTTGATCTTTTCAAAGTGATGCACAATCATACTTACTTGTTGCATATTTTGATGTGTGTTGCACATATACACTTATCTGCATGGCTTGTGGATGTCTACTGTTAAAACCTATTTACTTCAATCCAGTTTTATTTGTATAGAGCGTTTAACAATAGACATTGACGTGAAGCAGCTACACAGAAATGGAGACTTTTCTATAGAGATATAGCTACAGCTACATACCCCTAATGGGAAAACCAGAGGTGACAGTGACATGGAACAACTCCCTGACATGACATAAGGAAAAATCTTGAGATGAACCAGACTCAGAAGAAAACTAATGCTGACAGTGAACCTATAAAATCATCACTTTTGGATAATAAATTAACGTATTATCTAATCCAGCATAGCTACTGTGGTCTAACAGTACTTCCTGAAAAATAGACATTTATGTCTTTTATGTGTCTGTCTACCTGAAATGAACAGAACACAAGAAATGGTGTACAACAGTTTTCTACATTTGGCTGGTAGATTTACTTTACCATAATGAACATTTGATGAACTTTCCTATCTAAAACACCTGCACTGTGTGGGGCTCCTCATTTCTCCTCACTGATCGATGAAACCTAGTCCTGACACCTGTCACCTTTATAAAGAGAGAAAAAGTTCTTCTATTCAACTCACCGTCTTAAATAAGCACATCAAACCCGTATTATTGTAGTAACTATTAAAATATCATTGAAGTATCTATTAAAATAGGAGCAACTTGATTAACAGCTAGTTATTCATTCATTCAGTTCTTACTTTCTGACTTGGGAACCTTTATAAAATTCATCACATCCTTGGATTTAAAGAGATACCCCTTGTAAAAAAGTTTAAACCCTTTTCAGCTTTTAGTCATTTTGTAGCCTACACCTCACCTATGATCTGGTTGATGTTGGCAAAACATATCCGTAGGAGATTATACAGAGACACAGTCAACTCCATTACAGCCGGACGTTTTTTTTACCCTGCTAAATAAAACCAGAAACATCATCAGGCTCTGTGAAAAGGGGGCACTGGGCGAAAGGCAGGGTAGCTCAATGGTCAGGTCAAGGTTACAGGACAGACTCATTCATACCTAGGGGCAGTTTAGTATATTCAGTTTAAAATGATTGCATGTCTTTGGACTGTGGAAACAAGAGTTCATGGAGGAAACCCTCACAGAGAACATGCCAACTCGACACAGAAAAGTACATGGCTGGAGAATACTCTTAGATAAATGTACATTATAAGTCATTATAAGTCATTATAATTCATTATAAGCTAAAAGAATACTCGTAATAAATAATGATTTTTTTACTAGTATAGTTGCAGCTCTAGGTCTTAGAAAGAAATCCAGTAACCAGGTGAAATTATCCAATGACGAATGGGTGAGACCTCAGCCTGAACTGTTTTAAACATCTTTAGGGTATCCATGTGGGACCATCTTGAGCAGTAGAGAGTGAGTGACAGTAAGTGTCTGAACTTGAGATTCTTGCACTGTTTAAGTGCCAGTGCACCTTTAATCCCTAGTTTTTTGACTGTTGAATATGATACATATAAATAAGACACTAGACTACTAGTCTAAATGATTGCATCTTCTCGCAATAGTAACACACTTCAGTAGAGTGCCATGTTATTTATCAGAAGTGTGCAGTCATGACACACGGGCCACAGCCTGGTCGTATTTCTCCAGTGGAGTGTGTGCATGCATGTATCAGTGTTTCTCGTGGCCCTGTTAATATGGATTTGTTTGGCTGATAGGCAGTAATGTCTCAGGCTGACGTAAGGGCATTTTACACACTCTGGGCCGCTGGCTAGCACCTCACCAAGTGCTGAGTGGATTAATGGCCACCCATGTGGACCCAGGCACCAAATACATTCACTCTGGCCAAATCATTCAGCTTGTCCTTGCTGTATTGATCCGCACATCTCACAAGTTCCAACTTCCGCATTCAGGCTCCTGCGTTTGACAGGAAAGAGATTTACCAGCGGGATGAGATCAGAGAGACAGAGAAAGCTATAATTCTACAGGGAAATTACCAGTAGAAGATTGATATCCATGGAGTGTTTATTGGGCAGTAGAATTAGCCTTGTTGCACTGCAGATGCAGAGGTAAGTACATCTCAATATTCTTCAAGATAATTCTATCAATAGAGGGCAAGCAAGGTACTGCAACTTCTACTGTATAGGTACATGTGTAAAGCCTACTACACTGTAGATGTTAATCTCTTGGATGCAGATATATTTTCTTTAATTAGTGTACTAATAAACTATTGCAGTGCATCTGTTTGTATCTGCTTCTTGGATTTATAAAATTGTAAATAATTGTGATTTTTCTTCTATCTTTGGATTTATATATTTTCTGTGTTGTGGATTAATGTCAAACATGTATTCTTGCGATGATTGGGCAAATAAGTGATAAGTGTCAGTTTCATTTCTTACCCAGTCCCATATTTTTTAGGTAGAACATAAAATAAAAGATAAAAGTGCAATATACATTAAAGTACCAGAGAAACTGGTACAGAGTGTAAAAATATAACAGATTGATGGTGGCTCTATAATGGAATGGGGTTTGTTTAACTGGCATTCCAAGGGACCCCTGGTACATCTACAAATGTATCTGACAGGTGAAGGCTATGTGTGCGTCCATAGCATCCTCTAGGTTTGGCTGCCACACACATCTACTGACATCAAATGAGAGGAAAACTCATCTTTTTGGGGGTTTTGCCATCCCCACCTAAGTCACCAGATCTTAACGTTATCCATCACAAAAACAAATGGGACGTCATGCACTGCGCTGTGGAACACAGATTTACCTACAACTTCAAATACAACAGAATTGTGGACCCATTCTGCAGGAAGTATACACACACTAGTTTGTAAACAATTAAGTGTATATATATACACACACATACACACACACAGAATATATATATATATATATATATAATATAGTTTATATCGTATATATATATCGTATATATATATATATATATATATAACCCTTGTATGCTGCATCTTAACAGATCTATTCCACAAGGCAGGTCAAGGTTTGCCAGGGTTAAAGTGGAAGAACTTGAATGACTTGAACAGATCCTTGACCTCAACCCACTATTTTGGGATTATTTGGAACTACATACCAGGCCTCTTCAGCTAACAGCATCACCTGGCCTCACTAATGTTGTGGTTGAATGAGCACAAATCCCCACAGTCATGCTCTAAAATCTAATTGAAAGTCATCCCAGAAGAGTGGAGGTTATTATAACAGTAAAGGAGGGATTACATTTGGAATGTTTGGCTATGATGGTCAGGCATCTATATACTTTTGACAATATAGTTCTATAGATAAATTAATAGTATGGTTTTTATCCTCTGGGCAGCATTTACTGGTAGTACTGGTGAACATTACTCATTACAAAACATGAATAATATAACAATAAGTAGCAGCATAATATTAATGTTAGCAAATAGGCTGGCTGAAAAGACTAGATAGTTGTTACTACAATGAAAAAGTGGCTTTTCATTAAAGAATTTTGACTGACTTATAAACCAATGATAAATCTATGAACTACACATGAGCTGTAGCCTACCTGCTGCAAACGACTGCTTGGTGAGTTTATCCATCAGATTAAAGCTAGATTTATACTGCATGATTTTCAGCCCAATTTTGCTGTCGGCGACAAAATGCATAAAATACAATTTTGGTTGTCAGTTAACAGTGGTGTTCTCAGAATGCATAACGTGGCATATTTGTGTTTGATTTAGTGCCACTGTGCCACCAATTGACAGCCAACTACAAAGTTCTGGCAGTGTGGCTGCTATGACATTTGTTCAACCACCACCAAAAGGACAGCTTGTGGCAGTGGCCCAACATAAATGAAACATGCTAATGGACAGAAAATAGATGTCCTTATTACTTCAGGCTCACTTTCTGCTTATGCACCCCCTCCATTTTCTGAACAAGTCTGAAATGTAGTAATTTTCCTTAATCAAAGGTCTATTATTAGAGGATCTTTATCATGTATTACGACATGGACAACAAACATTATATCACAGTCTGTTATGGAATTTAGCCAAGATGTTATTTGGCTCTTTTCTTGCCTTTGGCAAGTAATAATACACACATATGACCTCTGAAATTACATAGTCAGTAACAGACTTAAATAGTGCACTTAAATACGACTGGATTGGTATAAACAAAAACATGAGGACAAATTTATTAATTTGAGAACTCAAAATTGAGGACATGAATAAATTACACTGAACTCATTATGATTTTGTGACCTAGATTTTAATATTTAATGGCCAAGTTTAAGCAAATTGTGCACGCAATTTAGTAATTTGTGTAAACTAAGTTAAAAATGTTTAAGCATATGTTGGCTCTAGGTTAGTGTTTGATTTATTAGCGCTATGATTTTTTCTCAGATTTTTTAACATTCTTTTGTGTTCCTGATACTGAAGAAATTATCTAGCATATAGGAAAGGTAATTTTACTCATAAAATAGTTTGTATAAAGTATAAAACAGCACCTGTGTCCAAATATGCTTGTCTTAAGTGCCAGGAATAATGATTTGTCTTGCCTTTGTCTTACAGAAGACTTGTTTTTTTAGTAGCCAAAAATATATTCAACATCCTGAGTTATGTTAACAGACAAGTAGACCACTCAAACTGATGGATTAACATATACACTGAAGTGACAGCCAGCAGTAGGGCTTAGTGGTTAGGGAACCAGTCTCATTTTGGTCTAGGTTTGATGCACCCACAGGACAAGACATGACTGGGGCCCTTGAGTAAGGCACCTAACTCCCCCAACTGCTCTCTGGTAGCCATGGTTTGGGGCTGCCCTCTGCTCTGGGCAAGTGTGTTCACTGCCCTCTAGTGTTTACTGGTGTGTGTGTACTTCACTAAACAGATGGGTTACATTTCTCTGTGTGCAAGCACAGTAGGGAAAGGTTTCAGAAAAAAAAAATCCCGGGTGTGTTTGATAATGTTGTGATCTGGTGACTTAGGTGGGAATGGCAAAACCCCAAACTCAGATGAGTGTTCCTCTAACTATAATTTGTCATCTGTAGAGTCTAGTGTGTGGAGGCACATTGTCATGTTGAAAGAGGCCAAACTCTTTAGAATGAATGCATGACATGACCGGGAGTAACTCATCAGAAAAGAGGGATACATTTGTTGATGTACCAGGGGCTTGTCTGTACCAGTTTTTTTTTCTGGCATTTAGTGTACATTAATATCCTCATATAATTTAGTAATGTAAACAGTTTATTATCCACATGATCTGCATACAGCCCCCCCCCCACTATGTGTTTTGCTGTATTTTCCAGCATGACCTCTAGAGCAGATCAGGTTCTATTTGCCAAAGTCTTTATCAGTCCACAGAGAGCATAAAGAGCACAAAGAAAGAGAATGTTATTAACATCAGAAGAGCACTACCATATGCACGGACCTTTCATCCAACTACAGTACAAACACTGTGCTTCATATGCAGAGGGAGAAGACAGAGAGCAAACCAGGCCTGGCCTTTTGGCCCCTTTTTACAGTCAGTCAGCTTTGCTTTGGTTCTCATGTATTCTTAATGACAGTCCAGTATATAGTCATTGAGGAAATTCTGCAGCTGAGAGTAAAGAACGCGGGTAAATATAAGCCATAAACTGTGTTTTTCTCCTCTCATCTTCCTTCATCGACCTTGTGAAAATTGTCCAAAGCAATTTTCTGTAATAAAAGTACTTTGTGGCTGAGGCCGAGTTTAAAAAAATATCTCATAAAAAAGGGACTGTTTGGCCACAATATTGAAGCACCAGTGGTGACGCTGAGACTCAATCATTTGGGCTTATGTGCCAGCATCTCTAACATGAGAAGCTTTGATTTGGCTCTTCAAACCAGACTCAATGTGAATGCAAAACATATGAAGTGGAGTCCAAAGAGTGGATTTTAGCCTCTTTTTTTATGTGTCTATGTGCTCCAATTGTGAAATGTGTCATAAATTATCCCAGTGATTGTGTTTACCTGCTCATCTGTGATTGATCTTTGTGAAAGAGAACAAAGTGATGTATTTGCATGTTAAAGGACACTTTTTGAGAGCTGTAATTATCTTCGGCATGCAATGCTATTTACTTATCCATAATTTATTTTCGGCAAGGAAAACATGGCCGGGCTGCAAACACGCAGCCAAGTGCCAGTTAAAATTTGCAGTTAATTGAAATTCACATTTGCATGAACAAAATCAAACACTCATTTGCATACATGAGCTGATGAAAGAGATAACTGCTAGTATTTGTGCTCTGTATTCTGTCGGAGCCCGCCTGTTAATTGCTAAATGGTGTAAATAGGGGACGATGTACATTACCAAACTAATGCACACAATGCATCAAAGGAAATGTTTTCACTCAAACACAGCGGGTGCTTTCGCATGTAATTTTTTTCTCAGGCAACAGCTGAAAATCAAAAAAAAAAATGAAGTTTGGGGTAAAATAAATAATAAAAATAATCATGACACCATAGAAGGTTGTTCCATTTAAAAGGTGCCCACTCCCTAATGCAAGCTGTGTTAGGTGGGGATTACTCACGTGCACACACACACACACACACACACACACACACACACACACACACACTCATCAATTCCATGAGGAATCTATTACACACCCCAACTGCAGGCTCCCTTCCCTGCATGCACCTAATTAATGCATGGTGCCTCACAGGAGGACACTGGGCTATCAGCCTCCACTCATCCACCCCTCCACAAAAAAAAAAAAAAAAAAAAAAAAAAGAAGATAAACGACTTTGATTTAAGGGGCTGCTCTGTGGACCCAACCTGGCCAGGAGGGTTGATACTCTTTTGTTTGATATCACACCATAAATAGCTTCAGCCTGCAATTCCCACTGATCCAATAAACACTAATGCATGAGTCTTGTCCAGACTATGTGGATTCAGTCACTCATGTATACCAGCATTACAGAATGCCTTTGTGTCTAACAAACCTAGTGATGCTTCGGCCTTGCCGCTGGTTGCGATCAGTAGTCATGTAACACCGTTATGATCACAAGTGCAATGCTGGAATACAGTATGTGAGTGAGGGAGCTATCAATTCACCCAGGAAGCATTTTCTCTCACAACAAGTGTGTTAAACGTGGCATTATTGAAGCTAGAAAGTAAGTAGCAGAGATTATTGGTGCAGAGTTTATTATTTAATATGTTTAAGTAAAAGTAAAAAGAAAGCAACTTACTTTACTGAAGAATTTGCAGTGAAACACACACACTAGTGAATACATAAGCTAGGAACCACTGAACACACTTGCCCAAACTGGTGGGCAACCCATCCACGGTGCCCAGGGAGCAGTTGGGTGCTTAGGTGCTTTCCTCAAGGGCACTTCAGCCATATCTTGTTGGTACTAAGGATCGGACCAGGCAACCTTCCAGTCACAAGACTGGTTCGCTATAGGTAGCTAGTTTTTACTATGTTATTTTCTTAGTTGTTTACTTACGATTAAGATTGTTACAAACCACTGAATTGTTATAAACAGTAATGTTCTGTGTTCTGGATATCAACATATTATTCAAACCTTTGGGATAATAGTATGTGTCCAAAAATGCACCTCAAAACTTCACTTAATTCAATTCAATTCAATTTTATTTATATAGCGCTTTTAACAATGAACATTGTCCCAAAGCAGCTTTACAGAAAA
>JAOVVF010000002.1:10034570-10062449 GCA_028565595.1 Duopalatinus emarginatus | reverse complement strand
GCAGCTAGCAGACGGTCGGGTTAGCCTGTTTGTCTGCTCCCTGGCCTTGGCTCTGGATTGTCATGGATTAACTAGGCTACTTACAGTGTAGCCTAGTTAATCCATGACAATCTAGAGCCATTAACTATGACTACTTACAGTGTTTTCAACTCAGTCTACCAGAAAAAAATAATTTGCATACAATCTATTTGCACAGCAGTAAATACAACTTTCATTTGAATGCAGTGAAAAAAAAACGATAAATAAGTAAATATTTTTCTTCTTGTTTTCCCGTATTAAGCATAGCCTACATGGCTTCACATGCATAAAGCTTGGGCCTTTATCAACATATGAATAGACTGGCTTATAAAGTCAAATAAACCACAGGAAACACAATCAAGTCACATGATAATGCAGTTGATAATAAGGATAGGTTTTACCCTGTGAATTCTATAGGGTACTGAGAATACTACTGTTGACTTACTGTATTACAACATGACCTGTACGCTTAATTGTGTTGGCAGAGATGAGGGACATTTTCATGAGCCCAATAAATCTAATAAATTGTTGTGAAAATGCACAACAGATTTTATACATGCTCATGCTGTCGTGTTATTCTTGATATAAAAAAACAAGTCTTTATATAGATTTCAATTAAATAGCATATTGTTAGAGAACAGTTTGGTAAAAATTACAATTCTTTTGAAATAGACATACAGTGTTTGACTGAATGTTTGATACACTGCAATGCAACGTTTCTGTGCAAAATATAGAATGTGCTGCAAATATGTAGTATGTAAAGGGTTTTTTTTTTCTGTGGGATTGGGTTGGTTCTCTACGACAGCCTCCCTGTGGTAGTTTGAAAGGGCTGTGAAATTAAAAGACATATTTGTCTGTCTGACTGACAGATTTTGACCCAGGCATATGATACACGCTTTCATCTGAGCTTTGCTGGAGGATGGCCAGTAATTGAAAAGCATTGCTCAGTGCAGCATACACACTCAGCCATGCATTGAAGCTACCATTACCTTCCCTGTGTGGCCTGAACAACTGAAGTGGCATGATAGGAATCGTTGATGATGTGGAACCTCACACTTGAATCAATGTGAAAAAGAGAGTGATATATAACCCAGACCAGGAGCCTGTATCTAAGTTGCATAGGAGCTTTATAGCTGTTTATGGCACTTAATAACTTCAATGTCAGTACAGTCCATTACACACACACTTGTGGATGGATATAGGTTACAAGAGGAGCTATATTTATAAATGCCCACAATTTGCTAAAAGATATGGGAATATATACTACTCACTAAGGCTGATGTGACACACATCACAATGCATTGCCACTGATCTGATACATTAAAGAAACTACTAATGTGATATGATATGATTCACCTCTATTGTGATGCAGTGTGATTCAACACTATTTGATTCAATACAATGCGATTCAAGGTAATGTTACACGATGAATGCTTTGCAATTTAATATGGTAAAGGACGCACCTTCAACTAACATGAGACTTAGCTGAGAGACATGAAGTGGCCACTGACAGCAGTCAGATGAAAGTGTGTGCTTGAGAGTGGAGGAATCAATCTATATAACATGTAAAGACATAGCACCTCCGAATCATTATATATAAATCAATCGGATTTTACCAATGCAAAGGTGCTAGAGGCGAGTTTATCTCAAATTTTTATACATTTTTATTTTTTTCATGAAATATTATACCAGTGCGAATCACTAACTTGTACCTTCCCTTACACCATGAATTATGGTGAATTATGAACTATTCCTCTGCACCTTTTGAGAAAACAGTTCATCCATAGATATCTCTATATAGCTTCAGAATTTCTGTTTAGATCCTAAGTTTGGGTTTGCATGCCGTCCCTGTTCCTGTAAGAATTTCCCCTGGGTTCTCTGGTTTCCTTCAACCTCCCAAACATCAGTAGGTTGACTGGCTACTGGAGCGTGAATGTGTTTGTGTGCCTATGATTGTCCATGGTGTCCAGTGATCCTACATTGTGACCCTGACCACAATAAAGCTGTTACTGAAGATAAATGAAAGAACGAATGAGCTCATTTGTAGCCAAGACAACAAAATGGTTTAGGTACTAATTCGGTAGGCTCTGATTTATTCCACGTATTAGAGCACTGGCAAGACATCTGCATAGGAAATGACTAAGCTAATTAAAGAAATCCTCAGCACATTTCGTTTTGCAGGTGCTTTTTAACCCCTTTAACCCAAAGGAACTGCCTGCAAGTCCACATTTGTATTAGTCACGCTTATAAGGTCATACATTTCCTGTGACTTTCACAGTCGTTAATGAACAACAAACTTTAAATTACAGTGAGACTGTAATAAAAAGCAACTGGTTTTACATTTAAATACGTAAAATATGTATGTGCTAGGATGTACAGCGGCTAAATGCCCTAATCGTGCTAAAGTCAGGTGTTGTGTACTGCTGTTACTGAATGCTAATATGCAGTAAGTAGACACAAAGAATCTAATTGTGATGAATCTGTCTGTTCGTGTGTCTCCAGCAGATGGTAGGCTGAAAGGTAGGAGAAGAGAAGAGTGAAGGAGATTAAATCAACATGCCTGCATTCTCTCTTCCCATTCCCTAACCTTCACTTCCCACTCCTCACAATCCTGAATGATTTCATTACACCTCCATAAGCAAGCCATTAGATCAGAACAGACTTCATTGGGCTTTGCAAAAGTCTTTTAGTTTATATAGTGGTTAGGGATCAATGGAACATAGTGTCAGGACAGCTAAGACACAGGCATCAAAGAAAGTACATATAAAAACAAGTACAGTGTAGAAGGCCACGGAGGGAGGAGAAGGATAGAATTTCAAATCTATAGGCAACTTTGTGTACATGTGTTTAATACTAGTCTACAATTCTAAGGTGTAGGACTTCCAGATGTGTTCGATAACGGTTAGATCTGGTGACTTAGGTGAGACTGGCAAAACCCCAAACTCAGATGAATGTTCCTCTAACCATACTTTGGTGTTTCCTAGACTTGTGTGGCAGTGCATTGTTCTTTTGAAAGAGGCCAAACCAATCAGAATGAATGCAGGGTCCAGAAAGGAGGCACACATAGTGTTCACCTGTCACAGACTTCTGCAGATGTTCCAGGGGTCCCATGGAATGCCAGCTAAACAAACCACATACTATTATGTAGCCACTACCAATCTGTGTATTTTGCATAGACCCACTGGCACATCAGTGTAAATATTAGTAAATTTTAGAAGGATGTACAATTGATCATTTTGTGAAATAATGGAGTAATTTAAATATTGAAATTACATTCACCAGCATCTATATTTATCACTATATTGTGAACATTTCTATAATGGCAGGAGGACCTGGGAACTTTGCAACTGGAAGATTTAGAAGATATCAGACAATATGGTTGAATCCTACAAATGTCATATTATTCCTATGACTATTGGATACATTCATATATAGGAAATTTTGAGGATGTCATTATATAAGCTAGCACTATGTGTAACACAATTCAGATTGATTTTCAGTTGTTTTATTGATTAATCAATATATAACATCTAAATCAATTAAAAAAAAAAAGATTGTCCCAGGCTATGTTTCTTTTTTAAATATCTCTTAAATATTGTAATACAATAATACAACGCCTCAGCTTGATCAAATTTATATGCTTAATGCTTGCTAGGTGTCTATTTAACATAAACTAAAGCACGGTACTATATTTAGTAGGTCAAAGCTAAGTTTAGAAGCTAGTTTTATCCCAGGAGCTATGTCTTTTATGTCTCTTCTCGTCTCTAATCATTTTCATTACATTTTTTCCATATCACCTAGATTACAGGAGCTACAGGATTATGGGACTATAGGATAAGCAGTGTGTTTACTCCATCTCTGTGCCCCTCACTCGGTATTGATTGGTTATAATACATGTTTAGCCTATCCTGTTCTCCAAGCTTTCAACAGCCTGGCTTGGTCGATAGCGTCCTGAAGGCTTTGAGTGACACGGACAGTCCAGCCCATTGTATGAGTCCTGTCTCCAGACTCGGAGTGCAGTATTACTTCGAGATAAATGATTTCATGAGTCTGAACGTGATGACGAGTTGGTTGTTTCATGCTGATCTGTTTGTTATAAGAGCTGCATATGCATGTACTGTATATGGGAGATCAACATTTCATTGAACTTTTGAAAAAGTTCATGATGTGTTTTATGACCTTGTATGTTTTTTTTTTTTGCAACAAAACACTTTTCTACATTGTCTGTTATAGTATAGCTGTCTGTTATACAGTCATTTTAATTTTGACTCATGGCTGAGAAGGTGTGAGTGTGTATGTAAGTAGGTCTGTCACTTAGGGGAAACTGACTAAAGGTGTGGGAGTTTTACTTTCCCAAACCAATCGATATGACCTCCAGAAAATGTATTGGCATAATCAATCATTCAGGAGTTCAAGCTGTTTTAAAATTCTGTCTCCTGTCAGCAGCAGTTGACATATTATATTACCATCCATTGTGGCTCATCTGCAACAGACAACGTTGCGCGGCTGCTCTTGGCTCACTAACACAAATTAAATGTACCCATATGAACAGGCTATTTTTTTCTGAATTAAAGTGTAACTAGTAGCTAAGCTAAATCAATAAAAAGATCATGAGTGCAGTAAAGGTAATAGAAAGCGAATGCAGGTATGACTACAAAATGCTAGTGCAATCTAAACAATGTAGACCGCAAGGACGTTTAATGACAGGGGATACATTTTTAAACCTCAATAAACAGGAGCTGGTGGATTCTCTGAATTAAAGTGTGTCTCACTGATGCTTTTCTTTCGTGATTTTTTTTTACAAAGGTGATGTTGTAAGCAAGTTAACATACAGAAACCAGTGTCACAAAATGCTTCACAACAATCTAAGCAGAAGGAAAAAGCGATATAGCCTGTTCTCAATTATAGGCGATGTTCCATGTTCGGATCTGTAATGCCTCTCGCGTTTGGAGTTTTCAAATCAATCAGGTTCAGGCTGACATCAAAACAGCATTACTTATCTGGTGTTCTTGATTTCCAATCTATCTGTCAGGCTGCCTCAAATGGGGAATTTCATTACTTTGAACATGTAGGGGGAAGGCAGGAGGTGGGAGACAGAAAGCATAAATCATGTTACAGGCATTGGCCTCTGTACAGTGCCAGCATTGGTCTGACTGCCTATGAAGGCAATGTGTGTGTGCAATAGCATTGAGTCTACCACTCTCTCTCTCTCTCTCTGTGTGTGTGTGTGTGTGTGTCCTCCTTTGGGTCACTCCCACAGTTTGTCAATGCCCCGTGTCGTTCTGGTAGCTGCGGTTCTTTGACATAATTGAGATATTTGCCAAATATTTCTTTCAGAGAAAGAAGGAAATATAGTCTTGGTCCAATGCACCATGGTCGTTCAATGCGCTGTGTAAAGATCCCCCCTAAAATCCATCTTATACTGTAGTGCATTGTTCCGGTGGATAATTTTTATTGACATACACTACGAGTTTGACTGCAAGTTTTAAAAGTGCTGGAAAAGATAACATTCCCACATCTTTCACCCAGTTTTGGAAGACACATTTTCAGTGTTTTTATCAGCTAATCATGGTTTATTAAAAAAGACAGTCAACTGCTTGTCATTTCATCATCCCACTTAACTTCAAAACCAAAATGTCATCATCCAGTAAGACTGGAATGTGTTCTCAAATAAATACATTTTACCAGACTACATAGAAAGCTGTGATATTCCTCAGAAAGTGATACCATTGATAATTTATTGTGACCAGCTCATATGTACATTGTTGCTAAAATGAATTCAGCTAATAACTCATGTCATCTTAGTAGATTGAAGCCTAATTTGAACTCTGTGTCCCCTCAAATCCATCACTCTGTGAAAACCTAATAACTCATGGAGAACACCAAGCCCTAAATTATTCATTAGGAGAAGTAATGAAAATATGTTGATTAGAAGATGACTATTAAAGAAGCACTGCTCTATCTATGTGCTGTGTAATTCTACTGGATCTGGTATGAAGCTATTTGCATTAAAGCCATTTAGCCAAACTATGTTCTGGGTGTTTTCATGACATGATTGAAAAAAAAAGGGAAAAAAAAAACGAAACTCAATCTCTATTCATCTCTTCTCTCTTGAAACATCTAAATCAACTTCAAAACACTCTGGAAGAAAGAAATGCCTGTGCTCCTCATGGAAATTCTGCCATTTCTCAGTCATGCCCTGAGCGGAATGTAAAGTCGTCCCCTAGATCTGAGGCTTTAGTAAGTAAACACTTGTTTCCTTTTTGCTTACTCTCTCAGCTGCTTCTGATTAAGCAATGGAAACCATTGACTTTTCACATTCTTTTTAACACCCTTTTCTTTATACCACATCCATGACACTTCAACAGAGGCCCTTTCTGGACATTTATCAACAATGCGTGGTCAGAGCTTCACTCTCTTGTTAGCAGTTTGGTTGAAAAGACGGCCTTTATCTGAGGGCCTGGGCTAAAATAGCCAGATTCATTGCTGTGATACAGTGGTGATAACTCTAACATGCAGGAGGCAGCTCGATTCCCATTACAAGCACAGGATTCATTCCTTGCATTTTGCTTGTCACCTCAGTGTCAATAGCAGCCTTTTCTTTTCAGGATGTTTGCGAAAAATCGGGTGCTATCAGATAGAAGGAGGCTATTGAGATATAAGTGGGTCTCTGCTGGTGAAATGAATGCGGTTCTATACTTGAATCTCCCTAAAATTGCAGCTACGGCAATGCAATCTGTTTGTTTTTTACTTTAATAAGATCAACAGTGTTAATGTTTGTGCTACAAATATTTGTTATGCAAACTGAATTTAGAAAAAAGTTCACTAATGATACATTTTGAAACGCCTACCAGTCCAATACTTGGTAGGTGTTCCATAAGACATGGAGTCCAGGAGCTTGCCGAAATATTCTGTAGGCAATAAAATCCAAACTTCCTGCAAAACTGTCCACAATTCGGTTATATTCAGAGGTGTAGGATTTCTGTGTTCCACAGTGTGTTGCATGGTACCACAGATTTTTTAAAATTGTTTTATAACTTTGAGATCTGGTGACTCCAAACTCAGATAAGTGTTCCTCTAACCATAGTTTGGCATCTCTAGATCTGTAGTGTGTGGTGGCGTGTTGTCCTGTTGGAAGAGGGCAAACATAGTGTTCACTTGTCAGAGATGTCTGTAGCCGTGGTCCCATGGAATGCCAGCTAAACAAAATGCCATACCATTATGGAGCCACCACCAATCTATACCATTTTTTTTCTACAACGGTTTTCTTGTGCTTCAGTGTATAAAAGATAATTTTTTCCTTTTTCCTTTTAAATGCTGTTTTTCTTGTTGCACATACTCACACAGATCGTGTTTTAACAGGAGCCTGTAGATTATGTGAGAGTGTAATCGAAGGATGATCTACAGATATGTGAGCCTCGCACTGGGAGATAAATAGTGCTGACTAATGTCTCCTCGCTGTCTGCAGAGCCCATGCCAGTGCTGATGTAATTGTGCCAGGAAACGCATGTCTGCCATCTCTAATGCTGAAATCAAAGCATGCTGTGCCAAATGGCAGCACCTCTGGATACAAACAACCTCCCAATCCAACCCCAAAGCTTTTCTATCATTCACCATTTCCTCAGATCAGACACAGAAACATACGTGCATAATTGCATATGGCTCCGGTTACTCACTCACACTACATTAGCCACCAAATCATGTTAGGCTCTTCTCATTGTCACTGAATGAATTTTTATGTGTAGTCGACCAAGCCTGTCCATTTTAATAAGTGTGCGTGACACTGCACCGTGTCTCACTGACCCCCACCAACTTACCATGTCCATCCTTTCATCCTGACCAGCTCGCTATTGACCCAGAGTCACATAGTGCTTGGTAAATTACAGCACCTGAACACTGAAACACTGTACATGACTCCAGCCACAGGAAGCTTGTGAGTTTGTGTACACCAGGCATAGAGTAGGGTAGGGGGGCTAATGGTTCAGACATTTAAAAATGACAGGCAATATTACGTTTTACTAGTGATCGGTTGAGTCTGGGAATGAAGCAGCCAGAGAGATCTGATTAGGCCAATTACCTCATCATTATGGAGAGCAGCAAGCAGACAGTGGAGTTCATTTCACTTGCTGACTGCAGAATCTGTGCTAGAAAGCTAATCAATTAATGGATTAGGCAACTGATACAAGCACTGTGGGGTCTTGTGTGACACCAAGTGGGATTACACAGGCCTTTCACCATTGCGAAATATGGATGCTAAGCACATTTTGTGTTGAGATTGACAATCAGCGGTTCATCAGTTATTTTCTTGTTATATGCTAATAATATTTTCCTGCCTATTATCAGGCATAGAAAGCCTTACAGTATAAGTGTATGGTTTAGTCTTATGGTCCTTTTTCAGTAATATTAGTCAGTAATATTTTTCCGACATGAGATTGGGATGCTCAGTCAGTTTATCTATTCCCAACTAGCTCCATGAGTACGGCGAACACCTGACTCATCTATGCAGCCAACCATCGCGAAACGCTTGACGGCGATGTATGTATGTATGTAATATTTTTTTGTTTTACTTGAGTCTGTTTTGAATAAACATTTTTCTTAGCTAATTTTTGTTTCTTTAGCTGGACTTCATGTCACCTATCCACCAAGTATTTGACTGGTGTACCAGTTTTTCTTGTACTTCAATGTATGTGCAAATTTCAAATCATGCAATTTTGAAACCAACTCAAAATAAAGCATATTCCTGACAATACACCTCACACACCAAATGCTAAATCAGCAGCAGCAATGTCTGAGACAGTGGAGCCAGATAAGCATCAGGTATGTTCAGCTTTAATTGCTTCAGAGGAAACCACACGATGATGATCTGCATTTTATGTGAACCAAAACCTGTAGAGATTTTAGCATTTCACAGCTCAACATCCACCGCTCAGAAATGTGTGAAGATAAGCTGTGAGCTAGATAAGAAAACCAGACAGACCAGACAGGTCTGATTTCCTCTGTATATTAAAGCTCTGAAAAATTCTCTGAAAATTAAAATGTTATTTTGATGTTTGGCCAGTTTTGTAAAATGTATTGAAGTGTCAGGACAATGTGTGCTCTAACCTGAGGCCTTATTTTATGTTTAAATTTACTCACATTAATTATTACTACAGTAGCAGTGTTTGTTCTCTTTCCACCACTTTAGCATTGCTACTTATTTACCCCATATAGTGACTAATTCCAGAGAATAATCCAGTAATCAAGAAATATAGACACATTAAGCAGAACCTCTAGATGAGATTCATGAACAATATGAAAATTGAGTTGGTCAACCACCTCATATGAAATCCTCACAGGTTCCCTCTACAGGACAGTGCCACTACCTCACACTTGTCAAGCATACGGAAAGGCTTGATGCCTATGAAGCTGACAGACCCTGACACAGACAGGCATAAAAGCCTTGCCCTCGCCACGTTTCTTCCACTTAAACTTCTCTCCACCACCTGCTGAGCAGCCTTGAGCAGTCTCACTCTCTCTGTCATTGCTGTAGACACAATCCCCCTCCCCGTTTTTTTCCCTTCCACATTTTCAGAAAGGACAGGCGATGACAGAGATGTCAGCAAGGGTCACGGTGATCCGCAGAGCTTGTTCCTATCAAGCCACCACCCCCCCCCCTTGGTTATTCCTTCCTCTAGATGGGTTCACAGGGTCCGAATTCCTGACTGTCAGCAGGTATATGTATGTGGTGTGGGGTTACATGGCCTTCACAGAGGATAGACCCACTGAGAGACTTTTCCTGGTACAGACAGACACCCATGAGTGGAGACAGGTGGAGAAGATTTCCTTTTTCTTAGACGCTATTACATCATTGGTATATCATTTATATATGCTAGCGTAAACTTTATATGCTCTGAGATGCTAGTTTATTGGTATACAATTTTTAAATCTATTAGTCCTTCTGCTTCTATACATCGTAAGCATGTACTGGCTGTCTTGCCATAAGTGCTGTGGGTTCTACACATTGTGTACACTTTTAATGCAGTGATGTAAGTGGGTTAGGAAATGTACAAAATAAAATAAGCATGTGGTCGGTTTGATTATATTATTTTGCGTGACGTGTTATATATAATTATACTATTATATATATTATAATTACATTATTTTGCGTGCCATAGGTGGAAAAATTACATTACTGACTTTATAAAACCTGATCTACATTTCCTTCTCCTCTTGAGCCAGGTACTACACCAGCTGTCACCATGATATTGCTATGAGCAGTGTAAGCCTGTGATGCCAGTTGTCTGTCAGTGTGCTCAGTTTGTTCTTAATTTTCCCAAGTCTAGAAAAAAAATCTCTCCACATGTGGATATTGAAAGTATTGCATTGATGAAAAGTTTGGGTGGAAATGTTTATTACATTTAATGCACTCAGCATTTTTTCCATTTGGTGTATCTCACTGAATTTCATAAGAAATGGGAAAAATGCTTCATCCTGATTAATCAATCCTGTTGTTCTTAATAGCAACTGGTATCCAATGTGTTTAACTGTGCTTAAACAAACCAAGCGATTAACCGACCATTCTAAATTTAGCAGTAACACTGACAATACTAAAAATCAAAACAGCACTGTCTCTGATAATATTTGTATTCAAATAATAGTTAAAGCTTCCAAATGTTGCAACAAAAAATCATCGGACATCGCAAAATCGAATCCCGATGACGCCACTGTCATCCGTGGTTGGGAGTCCAGGAAACTAAGATCGGCTCTATTATCACAGGTAAAGGCGTGGCTAACTGTCTTTCCCATATCAAACACAGTGACCACTAGCCAATCATGGCCGTCTTTGAGCTCATGCATATGGAACTGGGTAGATATGCCTCAGAGGAAACACATGACAACCTTCTCCCTCCCTGGGTGGCAAGCTGTCATGTGATAGGGGATAAATGTCTGATGGGTGGGAATTGCCTATGCCTAAATTAGGAAGGATAATACAAGAAATGACAGTTACAATTCGATGGTTCTCATTTCCACTGATGAAAAGGGGGCTTGCAAATTGTGCAGAGAAACAAATGAGCTACAGTCACTAAGTGTACTTGAAAGTATATGGACCTGATGGTAGATGTACTTGATTAAATGACTAATGAGTATAGTTATGTAGATATATAGATGGATTATGTGTAAACTGATCTAAGCCTTGTCTCATCTCAGCTTGACCTCATAGTCAGGTGTGTATAATCCTGGTACTCTTAAGATGTCACTCCTGAGCCCTTGAGCAAGGCCCTTAACCCTCATCCAATCAGTGCAATTGTTGTATGGAATAAAACATCACCCAAACGAATAAATAAATGCATAACAAATGGCATATTTATAACATAAGTCATGTGAATTACATGTATTACACTAATTGATAATATGGCAGTGATGGGGAAGCCTCTGCCACCAACAAATCTACTCCTTCTGTAGGCCAGAAATACATTTAAAACACAGTTAAAATACTTCAAACCCAGTAGGAGGTTAGACCTTGCTGTGACCTTGACTCTGTTAGGTTCATTTCCAAAACTGAATCTGGTCATTTGTTGGTTACATTGGTGACTTCATATAAATCCTACAAACATATAACTACGTATTTTTAAGAATCTTGGATGGACACACAGGCATGCTGATGGACTGATGGGAAGAATGTTGGCAAAAACTATTGGTAATGATGCAAACGGGTCTGGAAAATGTAAGTGTGACCATACAGACACTTGCCGAGGCATAACCAACATAACATAACATAAGTGGAAAAAACAAAAAAAAATCTGGGCATATGAGGTACTTGGCATGAACATGACCATCTTTACTGGCTGGGGTGGATTCTGGGAATTTTGGAGTTCTCCACTGGAGTCCTTACAGTAAGTAGCGTCTTTGTATGTTGAATAAGAAGGACGGCAAAATATTTCAGACATTGTCATATTAATATGACTTTTTATAATTATTTCGTTAGCTGGTTACAAAGAAAATTCCATATAAATCTAACAAAACGAGATTTTCCCCTAAAGAAAATCTTGAATGGATGCACATATGAACAAATGTAATTGACAGCTGCTTATGTAGGTGAATTAGTGATGAGTCAGGTTCCTGAGTAAGTACAGAAAGACACCAGAGTCTGGTGAATCCTGTAGATAAGAACAGAAAACATGTTCAGAGGATTAGGAAACATGTAGTGGCAAATGACACAGTCACTAACTTCACTCTCACCCAGAGCTTAGTCATATTGATTTCTTGGAAAAGTCTTAAGATTTCTTAGGATGTTTTGTCAATACAAAAGTGTGTTACTAGGCAACAAAAAAAGCAGATCCTCCACTCTTATTGTCAAAATGCCAGAGATGGCAGTCAGAATAATAATGGAATAATTATGTACTTAACTTGAGGAGACATTTGTTTTTGACTGATGACCAATAGCTGAATGGTTAAAAACATAACATTATAATAAACATCACCCATCACCGAAGTTTCACAAATGCATTTGGTTTGAATGCATTTATTTTCCTAACTTGTTTCAACATTTTCCTGTGTTTTTGTTAGTTGACACTATGTATCATCTGTGCAATGGTTTAACTCATACTCTGAGTTACTCTAACCTGCTCCCCAATACCGACAAGACAACACTTAAGTGCCCTTAAGCAAGCCACCAGACCCTCTAACTGCTTCCCAGGTGCCCCAGGGTTGCACAATGCTCCGAGAAAGTGTGTCGACCACCCCCTAGTGTCTGTGTTTCACTACAAGGATGGGTAAAACGTGGAAGTCAGTGCAGTGTGTGCTTCACTGTCACTAAAGATGCTTAAGGGAATTTATTCACCATTTCTATTTCTATTAAAATGTCAATGAGATGCATAAGCTAAACTACACTGAAGTTCCAGGAAAAAAAGGTGGCATAAAAAACCTGCTACTGGAAGTGTAGGAGTGCAGAAATGCAATGGCGCATGAACTCCACAAGCTTGCAAAAATATTCTGCAGGCAATGAACACCATACTTCCAGCAAAATAGTCCACAATTCTGAGATCTGGTGGAAATAGCAAAACAAAAATGTTCCTCTAACTATAATTTGGCATCCCTAGACGTGTGTGGTGGTGCATTGTCCCGTGGGAAGAGGCCAAATCTATCAGAATGAATGCAAGACATGAACGGGTAACTCATCAGAAAGGAGGCACACATAGTGTTTACCTGTCAGATGTTTGTAGATGTACCAGAGGTCCCATGGTATGCCAGCTAAAAAAACCCATACAGTTAAGAAGCTTCCATAGATATCTATTGATTTAAACATGCATCAGCAGACACTACCAATGGTGTGCATAAGTGTTTGGCATATATTTGTACCAGTTTTTCTGGCACTTCAGTGTATGTCCAAGCTTCATAGATGAGTCCTTGGTCTTAATCATTTTTTTAGAACAAATATGGCATTGATAAGTGTGTCTTTCCTTATTGCTGTCTATGTAATAGAGATCTATCCAACATGTGATAAAGAGTTCAGGTCTAAATAAACCAGATGAATAGTTTTGGGCTGCAAATTTCCACGATTCAATTCTGTGCCACCTGCTTGTACCACTTGGGAGCTACTTACCATAATTGAGCCAAATGTTTTAAATTGGGTACACATGACAGCATTTGAAAGCATACTTTGGACTCGGGGCTTCCAATTTAGTTTACTTAAGCCAGAACTTACCCTTTCTTCAGCCAAAAAAAATCCGATGGAAGATTCCATTCCAGTAATGTCCAGTGCAGTCTCATCCCAATAAATGTGTTAAACACCTGGACAACAGGCTTGTGCATGTCTATTTCCTGTCTCTGGACAGTTTCTCTGATTATCAATCTTTGTTGCATTTGTTTACCTAACTCGGACTTCCTGTTGATGTTAATATCATTCTAACACGGTTTAATGCCAAACAGGCAAAGCTGTGTTTGCACACATCTGAGGAGTTCAATGCACTCCTCACACATCCACAAGCCGTGTGACTCATAAGCTTTTTATGAATTTTGGATCCCATCTCTGCTTCATACATCTAGCACTTATTTATATCTGTACACACGTAGAATCTTTCTATTGCTATTTACAAAGGAAAAGGATGTAAGATATAAACAGCTGACAAATCATGATGGAAATGCTAACAAGAGAAGCAAAGAGTGCAAAATACGTGACACCGGCTGCCCATACAAATTACAGTAATAAGCAGATCTGGATTAAGGCTGCATAATGTCTTCCATCACATGGCTTATCATGAGACGCACCAGAAACGTCTATCCAGAGTGATTCAGAATTAATGTCCCATTACTCTTAAGCATCATCATTTTTGGCTTTCATATCGAAATGGCAGCAAATTACACAGTAATTAGATATTTCGAAGGGGAAGAATAGCCTCTGGCACTGGAGTAAAATTGCATTTGGGCTTAAAATGGAAGTACGATGATGTTGCAGGGAGAAGACATCAGCCATCAATTGTTGGCTATATAATCTATGCATGTGAGTGTTTAAGCGTGACCTCATATGGGATTTCAAGCATACTTTATGTCGTCTATGTCACAGTTTTATGGAGTCAAACTTATCATATTTTCAGGATCTGTAGTCCTAAAAAGGATAATAACTATTTAAAAAAGAGAGGAAGAAGAAGATTCTGCTATGTGATTTGTTTCATGCAAATATAAATGATCCTGATTTACCTTAATCAGGTTCAATAATGTAATATTTCACCACCATAGTGTCAAAAAGCAGCTCTTTCTAATAGAGTCCATAATAAAAGGGCATCCTTGTAATAGTAAATAATGAGCAATAATATAAATCATCCTGTCAATCCATAATAGTAATGTTTATGTATGACATTGACAATGATCTTGCATGCAGGCTGGTGATAGTGAGGAGCATCTGCAGAGTCATGGACTGATAGTGATCTCATTTCCCAGCAATCCCTGGGGTCCCACAGGAACATCTGAGGACCTGAACGCTCCACATTCATCTGTGCCACCAGCCGTGCCTGGCCCTCTCTCAATCGGCATCGGGGCACGTGTGCCAGCGTGGCGAACCAGGCTGCACGGCGGAGCCACTGAGCAAGCAATAACAAAGACAAGGCAGAGAGTGTGCGAAGGAGGAAGTGAGAAATGGAAAGCAGTTGGAGGCAGGGAAGTGAAACTGTACTCTACATATATTACACAGCGATTTAGAAGGCATGCTGAGAAAGCTAGTTACTCTACACTGTGAGTGGGACTGCTGTTTACATCCTGCGTCTTGTGTTCAAAATGTACATTTGCCTAAACATTATCTTCTGATTTCAGACTAAGACAAACTTGGAAAAGAGACAGGGAATGCTTTTATCCTTGTCTAGCCATAGCTCTTAATCAGTCTGGTGCTTTTCTTCCTTCAGGAATATTATGTTATTTCAATTAACTTTGGGTTAAATGAATATTAGCAGATTTGCAGGATGAGGAGAGTATGTGACATTTTTTTTTTTTTTTTTTTTGATGAAGTTACAGACAGCATTACCCAAGGCAAATCTAATTATAATTGGTAATAATCTCACTGCAACCCCCTTTTTCGATTCCTTAAATTAGTTGCTATAGTTTTCATTATTTATTCTTTTGTTTTGACAGTCTCCAATGTACAAGATCTCAGGATGGATTAAATTAAGGACATTAATATCAAGACCGAGTCCCAGCTTGAGCAGCCAGACTCTGTGACTAATATATAGATTTAATAACACGAGATGGTGGAAGAAAGAAAGAAAAATGGGGCAGAAAATCAGGCTGGTTTTTTTTTTAAGTAGTTTGAAGTGCTTAGTGAGCATTCCAGGGGATCTGTGCAAGCCCACATCAAAATATATATTTTTGGAAAAGAAGGAAGTGTGTGCATCTTTAATAAGAGGTTCAAACCACCTTCAGAAATCTTCCTACTTTGCTGGTAGATTAAGCATAGAGAGCTCATATATCCGCCATGCAAATGATATTATGTTCTACAGACGTGGGTCCTGAACAGACTGGAGTGTGAGACATTCCTATATTTGAGTACATTCAAGTCTGATTCACTTACTGAAACAGAGCCTACCCAGGTTACAGCTTGATTAATGGTGTAGATTCTGATGACATTATATACTGCGTGGCATAGTATATTTTTCTGCAAACCATCAACATTACCATGAAATCCAGAAATATAATCTAAATATCAAATACAGGCTCATGCTGAGTCAAATGTGAAAGGTATGAAATGTAATGGCTAGGAAGAAGGGGAGGAGTCTTTGGATTCCTGTTTTGTGCAGGTTGACATGTTCTCTCTCTGTTTATGTCAGTTTTTTCTTTTTTTTTTCTTTTTTTTTTTTTTTTGGGGGGGGGGGGTGTTACATAAATGCCTGAAGTGTAAATGTAATAGATAAATTCTAACAGAAGATACAGTCAAGTTTCTTTACACTGCATGTAAACATTGTAAACATCCAAGAAACATCTTGTACAAATCCAATCTTTTCCATTCGTTTTAGGATTAGATCAACGGCAGATTAACAGATTTGCCGTTTTCTTTCTGGTATTGATGTCATTTTTAACTGTAATAAATTTCATTTTTAACCATTAATATTAGTACTGAATTTAATACATAGGTAGCGCAGTCTCACAAAAATCCCAAAGTTACAGTTATGAGGCAGGTTTAGTAAAATGTCCTTATGATTTTATCATAAAGGTTTAAATGGCAGGCAGGACTTTCTTGACTCCACCTCACACAATATTCACTGGAATTTTTAACCAGAGGTAGAATTGAATAGAATTTTGTCCTGGCTTCAGTTCAACCTTCTATCAATAATGTGAGACATAATCTGAATTTTAGATATTGTTAGCTACAGAATGAGATTTAGGTCACTTAATTACAGTGGGCAACAAAATTTGAACTTTTTTTCTTTGTCTCATATAATAAAATAGGCACACCGTATAGCATACTGCATCTGAATCTTTTCAGACATAATTTGTAAATGACTGAGTGACCGCGTATTACTTTTTTTATAAATAAGTTTATATTACTTTTTTTTATAAATAAGGCTAGCATGGAACTTAAAATGTGTATATTTTATATATGACAAATCACAAATATGTGATCTTCCAATATTGGCCCCAGGAACCTCGCACTTTAGTGTTTGGCAACAGAGGTGCCCCACCTTTATTGTTATGCTTTTCTATGTCTATGCGAGTATACTAGAAACAATATAAATTAACAAAATAAACAATACATAAATAAATATTAACAAATATATGGTTTGGGGAGATGTTCTGAACCCATATTTTGATTTATTAGGCAAAATTATAGAGGCCTTATTTTTTTATTTAATTTAATTTTATTTTTATTTTTTTGGCATGGGACAAAATCTTACCTAGAGTTGTTTATTCGAGGGTGTGAAAAATTCACTGTAATGAAGTGCATATTCTACTGCTGTCTTTTCATTTGGGTAACTTGACCAGAGGCTTCTTATGACAAATCTCCTCTGCTTGTATGCTTGAGAATATGGCATGATTCTTGAGAAGAGCCCTAATTAGCTCAAGGTTTAGAATCAAATCAGTTTCAGCTCCTCTGTCAATTAGCTCTCATGAAATATTACTGCAGCCTTGAGCCTGAGCATGGAGAAAACACCAGTTAATTAATTAATCAACAAACACACTCTCACCTCCAGTCTGCACCATGTTAATTTGATGACAAGATTCACCTGGACATCATTAAGATGAATAATTTCCCCTGCTTTCCTGTGCTGACCCATTAAAAGAAACCCATTGCTGAGTAATGCATGCAGGAAGCTTATATTTATGAAGATTCGCATGTTTCTTCATCCTGACAAAAGCAGATAATTCATCAACACATTCCTGCTCTACACTTTGAAATGCATGATCAACCCAGTAGTGTGTCTGCATGTGTGAAAATGTCTAGAGTAATTTAGAAAAGTCTGGAAACTCCCTGCAACATAAGACGTTATGGTTGATGTGACTTGCAACACATCCCTCCTGATTTGACTGTAATTGTAGATTGCTGTTTTGGAGGAAAAACCTTCAAAAGAAAAATGCGGTGGAAATGAGGTCGAATAGTAAATCAGCTCTTTACTAGGAATGAGCTTTGACATTATACAGGCTTACATCAGCTCGTGTGTTTGTTTTGACGAACCACATGGCCTAATGAATGGAAATGAATGTATGTTTGTGTAACCAAAATAACACATAATTACACAATTACTCTCTAATAACGAAGGTATGTAACATTTACACCTGCGAATGCTGATGCTGCGAATGCGGTCTCTGGGAAAATAAGCCTTTGAAATGACATTGTAAACAAATTACTAGGATGAAAATGAAAAGTTCTAATGTTCTAAAGCGTCGTTCTAAATTGAGTGGCATTCCATTCATGTTACACAATAACATATAACATAAACCATATGATGTTATGTTGTAATGTTTAATATCACTCCTGATTTTGTTTTTCAGTCCCTCTCTGTGCTTTTTTTTTTAGTATTCCACAGACGGTTTATCATGCCAGCAGGCACACACCTAGAGAGTGAAATGTACTTATATTACTGTAGATCAGGCTGACTGTGAAATAGTAACTTATTCCCAGAATGATCTAGGTATAGCTGTACAAATCAAATATGAAAAACAGTAACTTTTTGCAATACTATCAGTGATAAAGGGACAAAGCTGGGGCAACTAAATAGTACTCTATGAACCTATAACACAATACAATTAACTGCTAATGAATGCTGAGTAATTACACTCAACAATACCAAAGTAATGGTCTGGTAGTTCATTATGAGCTAAGCAATAATTACATAGTCTTATAGTACATCTAATAGAGAACGTCTAGCCAGTTATTGGTTAATTACAAATTATATTAGCTAGTTATATGTGTTCTAGTCCATTGTTAAACGTGCTGCACAAAAACATAGAGTGCAATTTAATTACAACTGTTACACTCCAGCCAAACTATTCTTATGATAAAGTAGCTAGCTACATTAGACTTTATTAAGAAAAAGTAGCTGGGTACACTGAAACTACTTTGTCACACTAAGAACAATCAGTTGTGATAATTTTCTTTGAATTTGCACTTTATTTACTGCACAAAAAACATCCGAGCGCTGTACGGGGTATGATATAGTAAATGGGTTTTGCTTGTGTATTTGTAAACCTGTCGATTTATTGTGCCTGGATTGGTTTGTTACTGGAAATGTCTGTCTAGCCCAGTAAATGAGCATACAGCAATCCATATAACAATAAATCGCTATGTTTGTTGTGGTATGACTACTAATACGTGCCATGCCTTGTTATTTAATACTACTTGATGTAAACTATTAGGCAAACCACAGCTGAGACCAGTTGTCATGCTTTAACTAAAACAACTAAAACTAAAAATAACTAAAAACAAAAAATGAACAAGCTACCCACCTGCAATGTGTACACTTAAATTTTGCATGAACTCAATTTCCAGTTTGCACAGTTTACAAGAAACCACATATCATTTATCATGTGCATTTTTCACCTTCATAAACATTAAACAAATATAAAATTGATGTTAGTGGAATAGTCCTATTTTGTCACTAGAGGAATAAGTCTTCTGTAGCGCAATCCATTTATTTCCATGACAAGCTGAGGTGCACACACCTATGCTCGTTTTTCACTACTGATACAACCGTTTGTGCATTGTGATTTATTTGATCAAAGATAAAGTTAAATTGGTTATGTGAAAAGGGGAGAGACATTGCAGCATTTTGTCATGCCTGACTTCCACTTGGTGATAAAACATACTGTAGCTTGCTATTGGTAAAACTACACTATTTTGAAAAGAGCTTAGCTACTGCCTGGGTTATAGTACAGGCGAAGATATCCTAAACACAATCCAGAATACATGGTGAGAGTTGAGCAAAGGGTCAGGTGATCAGCAAACAACTATTATAAGCCAAACTCTATGGCAAAACTCCTGAAAATTAAACTCACAAGGGGTACAAAATACTAAACACAGAACACCACGGCAATGCTGTGATACTTCGCACTGGAGAGCAGAAACACAAACACAGGGCAAATAAAACGGGTAAAATCAATTAACATAATCAACAAGCTAACAATGCGTGCAAAACAAGGAACATAAACAGTGCTAGTTTTCTGGAAACTGAGAACAGGTATAATCAGTAGATTATGAAGTCATCAGCCATCTTCTGTGGCCGGCAGTAATTCTGGCTTGATCTGGCTGAGGCAGGGCTACAGTGTAATGTAATGATGTGTATGGCCAAAAGTATGTACAGACCTGATCATCACAACCACGTTTTTGTTGAACATTTCTTTCCAAGGCCATGGGTGGTACTGCCCCTAAATCAGCCTCCACTCTTCTGGGAAGGCTTTCGACTTGATTCCCATTTCTACTAGATTCTACTAGATTGGCTGTGGGAATTTGAGCTCATACAGCCACAAGAGCATCAGATGCTGATGTTAAATGAGAAGACCTGGTACACAGTCAGTGTTCCAATTTGTCCCAGTGGTGTTCAGGGGGCTTGGGTCATGGCTTTGTTCAGGTCACTCCATTTATTTCACACTAACATCAGCAAATATCCTTACAGACCTCACTTTGTCCATGTACCTCTTATTTCCAGTGAAGAGAAATCATCATGCCACAGCATACATAAGATATTCTGGACAATGTGCTTACAACTTTTTAGGCAACAGACCCACAAAAAGTGGTGTGATGATCAGGTGTCCACATTATCTTGGCTACTTGTAGCTAGATCTTACTAATACTGCTCAAAGGAGGCAGAGGTCAAGACAAACAGCCCCTTCTGAGCTCGCTCTAAAACGATATATGTGACAATAAAAGTTCATTTGCACATAATGCTTACAAATGAGACTAGCTAAAAGGAAAAACCAGTGTCTAGGAGAATAGATTATTTTTAACTGTCCATCACTCTTTTGAGGGCTGGGGTGTTTCTTCTGAATAATCAGCATTTAAAAAGTGAGAGAGCTCACATAAATACATCACTCTGTGATATAGTTTTTAAGTATTATTGAAAAAAAAAATGAGAATGTAATTTGTACATGTTAGATATTAATAAAACTGTTACTGTGTCTTTTCTTGAAGATGGCAATGACTGTATTACTGATGATCAGTACTATAAAGTCAAACACATGATAATTCATTACTAATGACTATTCAGCTGGTAGTTCTTCAGGAGAAATATGAGACTTTGGAACGAGTTATAAACCATTCATGTTTTATTACTTGCTAAATAATATTTAATTCCCATTACTCATTACTAGGCAATAGTAACCCGAGTATTTCTATAGTACTTCTCATTACCATTGACTCTTATAGTGCGAATACTTTTTTTTTAAACAATGGCATTGCATATCTGTTAACCAGTTTTGCCTTTATGACTATATGTGCCTTTATGACTATATGATTGCCTATAAAGAAATTGCAGCCATTCTCATCACCACAATCTAATGCTGACATGATTCTAGTATAATGCTTGAATCAAAGTTCACTAGGTTCTGTGCAGCACTTACAGTTTTCCCAGGAAGTCACAGACACGGCGACATGATTTGTTCACACAGATGTGGCCACCTAATTGTGCGGTCAGTGCATGTTCCAGGCTCGCTAATGCTGAACATCAGTCTCATTATTCCCATTTGCCCGAAGTGTCTATTTTCTCCCACATTCAAATTGGAATTAATGAAATAATAAAATGCCATTTGAATTGTCTGACCACTCAGACGGCTTTCTGGTTTCCATGTACAATTACACATTAAGCGGGATGCTCTATGATAGACAAAACAGCAGGAGCTCATGAATATGCATGGGGTGCCTCCGAATATAAATTAAAAGGGGTCGGCCTCACCGCTGACCCACTTAGGCTGTCAATTACCATTCAGGCAATATTCTTCTGATAGAACCTCTCCATCAACACTCGCTGCTTCTCTAGCTGTACTCAACTCGACTCTACAAGCACTTCAATATCACACTACTGACTTTAATTAATGGGTTGCTTATTTGCAGATGTTGTGATGTGCCTAAAAAGGACAAAAAAAACCGTATTGAACTGTGAGTGAATGTATAAAGTGAATTGCGATAAGGACGCAAGTTAAATGTCACAGTAATGGGACTTTAGCTACAGTATGGAAGTGTTGAGTAAGCATGCGGGAGTGCCAGTAGTGAAATAGAAAATCTTATTAATAGCTGTTGTTATTATTTATTACTGGCATATGGGTACCCTCCAGAGTGATTCAGAATTCAATTAAATGTTTGACAGATTCTAAGAAGGCTAGGACAAATATTACAGAAATAACAAATTGCCACTGGTGAAATGTTCGTTTTAATGTTCCCATGCCCAAATAAACATTGTGGCAATGTATATTAATATAACACAGATGTATTCTGCAGAAAATCTGACAGATTAAATGTTCATGTTCATGTTACTAGAACACTGAAAATCTGAAATACAGAAACAATATTCAGTATTTCTATTAGTAATAAGTAACGAATTACGAATAAGTTTTATTCTTTTTTTTTTTTTTTTTCAGTTGTTAGATGCACTAAACCAGTCTTAGACCAACCACAACAAATCAGTAAGAAAGTGGCGAGAAATCTATGAGGGATAAGTCAACTTCCATCCGTTCAAAATGACACATTAAACACTCAGCCACTGTCGCTTTCATATGCAAATGACTGGAGTGTTGGGTGCATAATGGGGAATCGACTCCACTATTCAACTGTCTGCTGCATTATCAGCCCTCTCAGTAGGTATTCGTGTGTATGGCTGTATGTGTGTGTGTGTACCATGTGCGGGAGTGAGAGAGAGTAACACATAAGCAAATGCAAGCGTGTCTGTGTGTGTCTGCCAATTAAATTGCATGTGTGTGAGTGTACCCTTTTGTGTCTCCTGCTGTGGGCCTCTAGATGCTAAATCCGACTATCGGTCATTTCTCCACCCCTAACATGCGACACAGCACAAAAGCTCCAGAGTGCTGTGATTTTCTTTAAATACAAACAGTGAATGAGACATACAAATACTCAACACTGTGATTTTTTAAACAGTTATGTTTTGCATAATAACACATCCAGTATGTGTTTTATTCAGAATAATGTCTCAGTGTATGTATATGTATAATGTACAAATACCATCTTTGTTATCCAAAGTGTGCCAGTCCAGATGTTATTTGGAGGTACTGATACCAGTCCATCCTAAAGCAAATAGCTTTACAAAAGTTTATATGCGACCAGCCTTCTTTGAGTTGCCATTGATTTAATGAGACTTTTCATAGGCAAATAAAATGTAACCACTCTGAAGCCCCATTGGCTTTCTGCCTACACTGGTGCTTTAGACCCAGACTTTCTTGTAGCTCAATGCATTTGCATAACGTTACCTTGCTGGCAGCAAACACGAGCAGAAAAATCAATAACCCTATGAGACTCCTGAGTCCTCACTTAACATGGCTGGCAAACGCTGCCTGGCCTCACAAACCTATCAGATTGGTGTAATCTTCAAGTCTGCCCAGTGACAGCCCTCCTTCTCTTTTCCCTATCCACACACCTCCCAGTTTGTGGCTTTGCTGGAGCTCTGTTGGCATTGTTAATGGCTATTGTTGCTGAATGCAGGGCTCTGCACTGCCCCGTTCACACTGGGCCTCTCGGCCCCGCAGATGGATGGGCTTGATGGGCCTGACCTCGCTATCAGCTGCTCCCAGACATGATGGCCAAGAGTGGTGGAACAAAGTAGGAGGAATGGCTCCTCAGTGGGGAGAGTGGCCCGGAGACATGCCTTCGTAATGAAGGCTGGGCTATTGTGGAGAGGCGTAGAGGCTGGTGAAGAGGTGAGAGGCCTGGGCTACGCTGCTCTGCGAGCCGTGAGAGAAGAGAGGAGGGGAGACACAGCCCCCTCGACACCCCCTGCCCCGTGATGAATGGTAGCCATGGCTAGAAGTGAAGCCCACTGGTGTTGCTTTGGCAGAGGGACAGAGATGAGGGAGTCTGCCTGGAAACTAGGAGCCAAAATCAGCAGAGGGATGTCCTTGACTGGGCCAGACCCTTAGCTACATAGTCTAAGGTACAAAAGAAACAAATATAATATAAATTTATTCTTAATAATAGCACCAATAAGCCACTGAGACAACCTGAGAACAAATTTGAATGAATGACGTGGTTGATTTTCAGTCAGTTTTATACAGGAGGTCATGGAATTGTCAAGTGTAAAAGAAAATTGATATTAAAAAATTAACATTAATATGAGCAGCAAGATGCAACCCAACGGATAGTAAAATTCAAAATGCAAAATTAAAAGTCATTAATTTTGATATCAAGATGTATGGATGAACTTATATAATACAAAATCATGGGATGTAAATGATTCTTGTGAATTTGTCAAGAAGCCAATCACAGTTAGTTATTCTCTCTCTCTCTCTCTCTCTCTCTCTCTCTCTCTCTTTCTTTTTCACACACTCTGGATAAGGGAACCAGAGATTCCTGCTTGTAGATGCAGTTAAGTAGTGTGAGAGAGAGCAGTGCCTGAGGGTTGGCCCCTGTCCTGGTTCCCCAGCCCTGTTGGATCCCCACCATCTGCCCCAGCTGCTGCTTCCCTTTAAGTGCCACTCTGATTGACAATGAACCCAAAGCTCTGTGATAATTGTGGTTGCTTGGTGACTTGGGCAGGTAATGCCTCCCTTTCAGGATTTATCATGCTCCATCTGTTCCTCTTGGTATCTGACAGAGTTAAATCCCTCCACCCCTCCTCTTCACACTATACCCCATGTGCTCCTTTTCTGTGGGATGTGGCAGGCCTCCGCTAGTCGACCAAATACGAAGCTTTTGTGAGTAGATGCTTATTAGAAAGCTGCTCTGCGGCCTCCAGGGACAACAGCCCCGACAGAAAAGGGGACTTCGAAGGCTAGGCTTGTTTGTCCAATCATTAACTAGAGATAAAAGACTCCTTGTGGTGGCCACCCTCCTTCCCCAGCCCGGCTGTAGGCTTAGGTCCATAGAAAGTGTTGTATGTCGTGTGTCAAAAACAATTGGAGGGGGAGTTCCCTCCGCTTCATTTTTCCTCCTCTCCTTTTCTGTATTACACAGCACCTAGCTCACATGGGGAGCTTTTCTGAACAGTGGGGCACCAGCAGCTGTCAAATCACCTGGAGCAGGTGCACTTTCAGTTTTATGCTTATCTGAGACCAGTTGCAAGGTTCTTTTTACAAGTTGATTAGGGATAGGATTTGGCAAGAATAAAGTAAATCAGCTAAAAATGGGAACTGAGCCATCCGAGCAGAGTGGGGATTGCAATGAAGCAGCTGCATCCCACAGATTTTGCTTACAGGAATGTATCACGCTCTTAAATAAGTCTATGAATCTTTTTGGTTCAGACAGTTTGTTTTAGACAGTCGCTTGCTGTGTTTGCTGGGTTGGAAATATGTTTTGGTGGCACAGGATACATCATCGTACATTTAAAAAAGGGATAGGGGGACATTAATTATTTCTGATGTTTAAAAATTGATTCAGGGGTCCATAAATATGTCAATTCAAATGGAACATTTAGCGCTGTGCATGATGTGGTCAAACAGAAAATGGAGTGAAGACACTAAATCTAAGTGAAACATAAAAACAGATGCTCATTCATCCAGTCCTTCTGCAAGATAGGACAGCAGACGTCCTGGTGGCACTGGGCTTTTTTTGGAGCCGCACCAAATTTCCAAACAGATAAAGTAGTACAAACTATATTACAGAATCCACAGTAGAATCCACAGACAGAAGCGTGCCACTGCCATAACTGTCTCTGCCAAGTCTATTCCTCCTCCAGATTCATGTCAGAATTTGGCAGATAATCACAAAATATGTCAGTTTTACTTTGCAGAAATAGGGTGATCTTATCCATGTGCTTGCTAATTGTGGGCAGTATATCACCATCACCATCTGTTCAGAATGGATATGCTCCATGAAAATGGTCAAAAGAGATACACATTTACTTTTATTATTTTACATGGATGCACGTACACACATTTCCTCCCCTTTTTTTCTTATATCCATTATAGGAATAATGAAATTCAGTCTGTATGGTATATGATATAATAAAAATATACACAGCAAATTCTATAATTTCTGCTAAGTGTATACAAAATAAATTGTAATTGTAAACTGTTTCCTTTATTGCAATGATTGACTTGATTGCATTAGACTGGACAGAATAATAGCAGTCCCACAATTTCTGTGATGCTTCTTTAATATATGTGTGACATCATTACATTGCTGAAAGACCTATATCATTAAAGTGTTAACCTTTTGGCAGAGACAATAACGTTTTAGCCTAAAATATTTTAGTACTTACAGGATGCCTTAGGATATCCAAGCATCCACCATCATATATTACTGTAGGTATCAGGTGCTTTTCACAGGTACTCATATTTCACTAAACTTGACAAAGTAGTTCATGGTTGAAAAGACCAAAATGTATGCTAATTTCTTGAATATGCTAATGGGAGCAATTTCTAGCTAATTTTATTTGGTCCAGACATTTTTTTATAATAAGAATTTACAACTCAAGGTCAATTAAAAATTCTAGTATAAATAGCTGAGGTTATATTTTATACATTATTTAGCAGATTCTCAAACTGACACATATTACATTACACTATTACATTTGTGTCAGTTTTTTTATTACTAAATAGGATCTGAATAAAGTTCAGGTTTCTGAGCAACTCTGGCTCCTAGTTTCTAGGCAGACTCCATCATTGTTCCTGCAGTATTATACACCGCCTGTAAAGTCATGTACAGTGTGGTCTCTGAGCAGGCCAGCAGGACAGTCCATCATTGTATTAATCAGTCAACCTGTCGAAGGCCTAACCCCAATAGGGCCCCAAAGGATGGCACTGCTTAGTCTCCGGGAGCTGTCCCCTGGCCCCAGGCTACAGGCACTTGAGATTACCAGCACTGACATCATTTGTATCTGTCAGCCGGCTTGTGTTCTAGGGAGGCATGGGACAGGATTAACCAAGTTACAAGCAAATCTAGTCCACATTTTGCCAGGCTAATGGATGCTTGGATCCCAACCTGTCACTGCTGGAGGGAATGTCTGGAGCGTTGATTTTAAGTAGTGGTGGTGGGGGGTAGGAAATGCCCAAATAAAGGTAAGATATCAAACAAGGATATAGAGCAATCAACTTCTGTGCTGGGCATTTTGTACACACACACACACACACAAAGACACACACACCAAATCAGCAATAACATTAACACCGCCTGCCAAAACAGCTGGCGAAACAACTCAGCATGGACTCCACAAGACCTCTGAAGGTGTGCTATAGTATCTGGCACCCTATATGAGCAACAGATCCATCTGTGGATATTTTGTGATATAATTCCAGATGGGCTAGCCTTCACCCCCAAACACATCAGTGAGCCTTGGGTGCCCATGAACTTTCTGGTTCACTGGTTGGCCCGCCTTGGACCACTTTTGGAAGGTACTAACCAGCGCATACTGGAAACACCATACAAGAACTGCCATTTGGTAGATGCTCTGACCTAGTCATCCAGCCATCACATATTCGCCCTTGTCACTCAGATTGCTATATGTACCATATATAATCAAACGATTAAAATTTTTAATCATGATTAATCTCAGAATTTCATATAGTTGATCGCGATTAATCGCAGTTTTTTAAATCTATGTAAATGAATAAGGCTTTAAAGTGAAATGTTATAATTAAAATGTTAAACACGTGTTATGCTAAAAGTACTTGTTAAAAACTGCTGGGACAAGAGAAAATGGTAAGTGCTACAGCATACTGAAATCTAACTTTACAAAAATATTTTAGAACTGCAAAATGCAGAACAAAACCAACTCAATCATACTCTTCTTAATAGAAATGAAA
>JAOVVF010000002.1:10017140-10031813 GCA_028565595.1 Duopalatinus emarginatus | reverse complement strand
AATCTTACCACTGTCACTTACACTCAGCCAAATCGTGCCTCTGTGTTGATCCTGAGGATGAAGAATGATGAAGATCAAATCATGCAATAAGTACCAACCATCCATGAGAGATTACTGGATTACTTTTAAGACTTTTCCCTGGTCTGACACCCAGTTCAGTTAACAGGATGCAACTGTTATGATCTCTGGATAAGTGGGATTCAGTCTTGAGGCTTATGTATGCTACTGCTTTTGTCATTCACTGCCTATCTTGTCAGGAAAAATGGTTTTCTGAGATTAATGATATCTGCTCAAGTGAAATTGGCTGCCCAGAGATCAAATGTCTGTTATCAAATGTTCAATGGACCTGGTAAATTAAATAGGTGACAGCTACCTAAGTTTGAGTGTCAGTTTACTTTCATGTCAAAAGAAAAGCAATGATGCATTCTACAAAATGTGGCAAGACTCAATGTACCATTTACTCAATACTTATGTTGAATTTAGTTATGGTGCTATTAGACTTGTCTTTCATTTACCACACTAATGAGCAATAAACTGTATTAGTTTGTGTAAACAATAATCTGATTTTCTGAATGCTGGAACTGTATAGCTAAAGCCAGGATCAAGTTTTTCTTCAGAGTGTAAAGGGAAACCAGTACAGCACAGGCAAGAGTGCTTCAGTAAAGTCTTACAATCCTTACAGTGTCTTTCTTGCTTACTGTAATGTCTGGCACATACCACACTACAACCTCTGTAGTCAGGGGTCATAAACAATATATTATAGAGCAAAATTACCAGCTATTTATTCCCACAAAATACACACAATGCTAGTGGATGCTACGTGTCATCTGCTTTCTTGTCCTGAAAATGACCGAAATTACCAATCACTGTCAATGGTGTGGGAGTGCATCTGAAAGACAGACTGGAGTGGACTACTGACATGGATGCTATGTACAAGAAGAGTCAAAATCGCCCTTTATTTCCTGCAGAAACTGCGGTCCTTTGGTGTGCACACATCTTCAGTGAGTTTATTGCATTCAGTAACCAACTGAAGCCGGTGCGCTGTTCCAAGGAGCGATATGCAAGGTCATCCTACCCACTACCATCAGACTCTACAACAAGTCTCGCTATAGCCGTGGTAGCTCAGGCCTCTTGTTGTTGGGCTAAGTAGGACTGGACTACAGAAATGTATCTATCTATCTAAAGATTAGTAAGTATTAGCTAATCTAATCACCAACCAATCAATCAATAGTCTAGGTACATTTTCAAGACAGGTGAACTATGTGCACTGTCCTCTGTGCACATGGTTATAGGTTATATTTGTTTCACAATGACATTGAAATTGCACAAGTCCCAAGCTTAAGTCTGCTTTCAGATTTGGCACAGGTTTATGCTGGATGCCCATCTGGAAGCAGTCCTCCCATTAACTCGGTTTGGGACCAGCACTGTGAGTGGCCGGCTGAACAGGCTGTGCTGAACTGTACCTCCAATGGCTGGGTTGAACCCAGGGTTAAGGCCTCAGTGGCCCAAAAGTGGCAGCCTGGCAGTGTCAGGACTCAAACCCCTGACCTGAACTACCACGACCCTCAAGACCTGGCACATGTCTCTGGCACAAGTTTGATGAAACCTTTGGAAATATTACAAGAGTACAGACATTATACCAAAGAATAAAGATCATAAAAATAAATATTATGTATAAAAAGTTATCTGCAATCAGAAAGAATTCATATACCTGAAAAACCTAGCCAGTGTGGACAGTGTCTGTTCATGATGCTATTGGCTTTTACTATTTTCCTGTAAAAATGATTGAGACTTATTTTTTCATGCAGTAACCCTGAGTTTATCATGCTGTGACTACAAGAAGAGAACTATTTTTACCCTTATCAAATTAGTGAGAGTGCCAGAATTCTGTTCTGGGTCATTCTGGCTTAGTTTATCTTCTAGTAATATGTCAAAACAGCAATGGCACTTGGTGCACTAATATAGTTTAACATGTAGCAAAAGTACACAAGATTGAGAATTGTTATTATTATTATTATTATTATTATTATTATTATTAATAAGGTGACCAATCATAATACCAATGATAGAAAACGATACATTATTGCATTTTAGTCTTCAGACTGGCATTTTTAACATTGGACCAAAAGACATAAACAAAAGCCATATAGATAAGGTCTCAACCTGACTGAACAACTGTGTAATCAGTATTTTTGTGTATAAACCTACCAAGCTACCATAACTTTCGGAACAATTGTGCGTGCTGGTCTAAATGTATTTATAGGATTTGTGCATATGTACTGGTGTTTTTACCAGCTAAGAACACAAGAAGAATGTATAAAATGTAGAAAGGAGTCAAAACAATGCCAGAAATTCCTTGGTTGCATAAAAATATATGATGCAAGGAGACCCAGGTTCTGACACCAAACTGTAAGACATTTTATTTTCTTGTTTCTCCATGTTTGCCATGTGCTGGATTTGTTTAGTTAGCCTGTAACACTCTTTCCACTCGTTTTATTGTGTCATATGTTAGAGGTTTTACTTACATCTTGTCCACATGCTTTGTTTAGGTTATTTAGATATCTTCATTACAGGTCCATCCTGTGTTAATAATGTGCCACAGTTCGTTCAGGAGATCTTAGTCCACTTGTTTGGAGCACACCAAGGTTTGGATGGCTGTGTTCACACTCAATTTAATGAGTCGCATTAATTGAGAAAACACACCAGAGTTTGTTTTAATCAAACCAAGGGTAAACACAGACTTACACACATGTTGCTTTTCACCCCTGATATAACGTTCTTAGTCTCTCACTCACTGTGTTTTGTTTTGCCAGCTCTTATAGTTAACATACTCTCTCAGATCTGACTCGCCTTTGTGCTTATTTTTGAGTGGTGATTGAAAAAATCTATGATGATGCAGGGTGTATGAATCTGTGTACTCCTGCCAAATTTAACTTAGATGATTTGATGGCAAATCATTATTGCAGGTTTACTAGAGGGGGATTGCCTGACACTTCATTACTTTGTCTACATTTCTTTGTTCCAATTACACTTTACTGGCCACTATACTGTATATATGTGTGTATATATAGTATCAAAAATCTGGATTCAAAATTTTCTTTGGCTATTCTAAAATTGATGACTGTATTATACTATATACATGTTTTATTCATTTATCCAGAGTAACCACTTTATCAGTATCACCATGTTTTTGTGAGATGGGAGGTAAGTCCACACACACAATAACCTGAGCGTTAGATCACCTGTGAGCCAATATATGACTTACTGTATAAGTTAATTTTCAGGTGTGTAATAGTCCTGGTGAAGTAGATTTTCTCCAAAGAATCAGTAGTTTCCCTTAAGCAATACATTGTTTCCAGCCCGGTTGTTTTTACTTCTGGTGGTTAGTATTTTATGACCAGGGTGGCCTGGGTCTGAGGGTTATATGCTGTTGCCTTTATTGTGGCTGCTGTCAGTGGATGCTTCAGACTTCAGAGAAAATTCTGTTTTGTTTTTTTCCCAGGAAGTCGTTGGCTGGGTTTAGGGCTGATTTTCTGTTTTCCAACAGCTTCTATTTTAAAATGATTTCCCAAAAGAGTATCAACAAGAAGGTAGTTTTTAGAGTCGTACTGTATATCTACACAGTTGGATACACACCTGTTTATACATTATTGGGTTTGTGGTGTGTATATGCTGAGCCATATTCAAAAATGCCTGTGTGATTAAGATGTTATAAGGTATAGTTTTCCATTAAAGGATTGCAATTTCATACCGGGTTGTGCTCTAGAGGTCAGTCATCACAATGCATTATGCGGTGCATATTAGAGATACATAAAAGCAATACAAAAGCACATCAATGTTCCTAATTTCTCTTCCTTTTTCCTGTTAAAAGCCATACAATCTGACCTATTTTGTTTTATATTATATGCTTTTTCTTTTCAATTGTGACTGTTTAGCCGTAATGCTAAGTTAAATGTCATTATCCTCCACCACTAAGATTTAAACACCAACATTATGCTTAAATTTCCCACTTCTTTAAAGGGATTGCTTTAAAGCTTCCATTTAGGCATAGCAATAAGGTGGGGAAACAGGTTTGTGCTGCTAATTTGCTGAGAACTGCACAGACCCACATCTCAAATGCTCATTTTCCTTCGGCAAATTGATTCAGACAGTCGAATTCATCAAGTGCTCATCTGGGCTGTTTACAGTCTTTAATTGTTTGACAGTTCCTGTTTAGGCTATGTCACTTCCAATTGTAGGACCAAGACTCTAAAGTAAGCCACATGTAGTCAGTGGACTGCATTCTGTATCTGCCAGAAGACTCTGGAGTCTATCAACATGTTTTTGTCCCTATCTCACTCTCTCCTTCTCACTCCCTTCGCATTTAAATGCATTTCTGTTCCACTTTCCAGACCACCCTCATACCGAAGTATACAACAAGGCAACTCTGGCTTTCTGATGTCAGTTCATAAGTTAAAACAAGAAGAAGCATGACCCTCGGGGAAAAGAATGATTAATGCATACACAGTCTCCACTTACATTGCTCCTTGAAAAACAGCCTTAATGTAATGACCAATAAATGGGTGATACATGCACCCTGGAGGCCAGGCTGGTCTGCGGTCTGCAGGTGATAACTACTCAACCTTCTGTGTCTCTGGTGAAGGCACGGCAGAGAGTGAGCGAGTTCATGCAATGATCAAAGACAACGCAATCAATAAGACATATAACATAACAAATAATGCTGTAGGTAGCTCATTAATCCTAACGTGGCTTATTATGCTGAGTGCAGGTTTGTCCTGCCAGGTCACTTTGGAGTGTTTATTGAAATTCAGCACACTGAAACCAAAAAAGCGAGAAGAAATCCCAGACTTCAGTGGTACCAGGGTCAGCACAAAGTGAACTCTGAAGTCTTAAAATCTGTATTGAGTGGAATTACATTGCAATGATTACTCTTTAAGGTTTTGAAGCACAATCCTGTCAGTAGTAAAAACCAAACTAAATTACCTATTGTAAATAAATGCATTTAGTCTGATGCTGTTCTCAGTTTGGACGCACTTTAAGTTAGCGTAAGATGTTGTGAAGGTGTTTTCATAGGCACAGGTGACACTGGGCTCATTTGATGCTGCAGGCAAGAATGATGGCTTATTCCCCTTGTGCCCTTGAAGCCAAAGTGTCTCTGCGTAGCCTATCCATCACAATCAGTCCAAGATCATTTATATTAAATGCTCTTTTAAAGTGCACCCAATGACACTGTATTTGAAAACAGAAATGACTGGAAGCCATGCAACACACTGGCCCATACCTGTCCCCCTAATTTATGACCTGGGCATACTACAAGGCTAGAGATGGCAAGGTCCAGATCCTGATGCATAATAACCCCTGAGTCTGTTTGATCTTTGTTCTTGGGGTGCTGTAGCTTTCTGCAGAGAGGTGACCGAAATCCATTAGAGAGGTCTGTAGTTTACAAAGAGTAATTCTGCAATTTACATAAATAGTGCATCTGCTGCTCGATCCATTAATCTTGCTGACATGTCAAGCAGGTAATTTATGTATATGTGACTAGTGTAATAGTGGATTAATTAAAAGGCTCCATTATTAGCATACGGAAGAGGTGTCACTTTAGCAGTGTAAACCGTCCCATATCAGTAAGAACTACGATTACGGTGATCCACTGTGCGCTTTTCAATGTAATATTACTGTGTTTGTACATATTCAAGCATGTTTCTAGTAGCTCCTGATTAGCATTTCTGTACTTAAAAATTCATAGTTGAGGTAGTATTTGATTTAAGTGCACATTTTTCTACCCCAGCTGTAACCTTATACAGATGATCCACCTATGTGAGACACATAACACATAACATTAAGTGTACATTAACACATATTTTGTGACTACATGCCTTGCAGTGCAGTTGAGTGCCTTGCGAAAGTACTAAACCTGATGAAAAATCAATATAGGAGGCTAAATTATTTATAAATAAAAACATAAAAGCTGTGCTTGCATAAGTATTCACCCCTACTGCAGTAAAACCTCTGAATTAGCCATCAAATAATTGTTGGCTCTCAGAACAGTCCAAGAAGGTTATTTATTTATTTATTTGTTTGTTTGTTTGTTTGTTTCTGGTTAAAGGTTTCTTTGGTTTATTTTCCTAAGGATTCCAGGGACATTTGTTGCATGTATTTTGTTTATGGAACGTTTTTCTAACATTTGTAATGTGGGAACCTTTGGAGAACCTTTGTACAATGTTATAGTCTGGTTCTATTATAATTTACTTCATTCATTTATTGCAATACAAGAAACGTTTTAACAACCATATGAAAATATTTTTCTAAATGTTTAGGAGAGTTTCTTGTAAAACTAACCTTAGGAGAACCAGAGACTAACATTAGTTGAGCATTCTGTTTAAAAATGGTAAAGAATATGATACATATCATACCATATTCATATCATACATATGAAGTTAAATGTTTTACATTTGCAAAGGTGTTGCACTACTGCATGCAACACTGTAACACTTAATACAGGGCAGTGGTTCATCTTATAACAGGACAACAACCACAGGCATCCTGCAATCATAAGACCAAAATGATTTAACCCCTCTGCTAATGTGTTTGACTATTTGTTATTGTCAAAAACGTCACCCAACAATAAACAAACATTTTTTATCTTTACTCATGAGGACCAGCCAAATGTCGCCACAAGGTCAAAATTATTTAAAATACCTATCCTTGTGGTGATATTTGTTCCCCACCATGGTATAAATGCATACATACTTGTAACCCTTGATCCCCACCAAGATATAAATTCATACCCCCACTCCCCAAGAGACATTCTTGTATTACTAAATAATGCCCACACCAACGTCTAACCATACTCCCTTTAAGCTCAATTTAAGCTTTCTATTTTTTTTTTTTATTATAAATGTCATGTATTTTATTTACCATAGGGTACAGATGTACAGGAAATCACATCACCATTTCCAAGAGCAAGAGGGCAACTACATGCTCGTTTGTCACTGAGTCCTATGGAGGTGGACTTGCCCTTGATTTTCCATAAAGGAAAATTACTATTGATATGGGCTATGACGAAGACGTTCACGGTCATATGTTGCAGATAACCAGGGGTCTAAATTTTACCAAGGCATGGTTCTTCTTGCACTACACATCTCCTATAATCGATATTTTGTTGAAGCTGGAAACAAAGTGGAAGCCTTTTTGGGTACGCCTCTTAATACCATATTTGCAGCCGTAAAGGTAAGGATTAACAAGAACAAATGACCTGGCTTGCTGGGGTATGCTGCTACGCTCTTTTGCCATGCATGAGCTTTCAGGTCTGGCTGTTGGCTTGTCATTGGGTTCATTACCCTGACTGCATTACAGCCTGGTGACCCGTGTTCAATCCCACTATACTGAGAATATTCACAAGATGAAAACACAGCTAGGTCAGATGTGAATCATCAGTGCAGCCAATACTTCCACAGAGAGCTAAATATGATAAACAAGCCAGAGGACATCCATTACACTTTGCTAAGATCTTTAACATTGACGTGGAAAATAAATAGAAAACTGATGGGTTTTGCACACTGGCTTACAATACAAGCCATTCTTAATGACAACCTTGACAAAGTCGGTTGGTTTACACATACTGTATCTTAGTAAAGCTTTCGACAATAAAAATCCAAGCATGTGCAAATTGCAGTTCATTGCTTTCTCATAAATATTTGACAGGCTAAAATGAACAGTATACATCAGCCATAGGAGAGTTGTGCTTGATATACAGCTGACTGTAAACAAGTGTAATGTCTGCTAGTGCCTGCATATGAGCAGAGAGAAACGAAATAATAAAGACGCAGAGAATTACTGTTTACATTAGTGAGTAAATACTATGTGGATGTAAACTCATTTTTCACCTGATTTCCGTTTTCTGTGTGATACACTCATTATCCAGTCAAATTATGAAATGTCCAGGTACACATTGGTGTTTATGGTGTTATTAAAGAAAATGGGGCCTGTGATGCACAAACCTTACATTGTGCACCATACACTGCCTTTTAGACCATGGAGCGGTTTTGGCTTGTCCAAAGCTCTATATACTTCATAATACTGTTTCATTTGGATTACGTCAGACTAAGAGGAGTTACAACAGAATATGTGGGGCCTTTTTTCAAGTGAATCTCCCTGTATTATTTAATATTACGTTATTTTAGTTTATATTATATTTTCTGCAGTACAATCTGATACACAAATTTGCAGTGGTAAATCAGTGGTTAATGTGTTGGACTTATAATCATAAGGTCATGTGTATAAGCCCCACAACCAAGCTGCTACAGCTGGGTCCTTTAGCAAGGCCCTTAACCCTCAACAGCTAGCTTGTATAAATGAGATCAGTGTAAGTTGCTGTGGATAATGGCATGCTGTAAAAGGTAATCCAAATAGAAGGTTTCAGAACTGCCAAAAGATTTTTTGTAATTTGGCGGGTTTTTTTTTTGTTTTTTTGTTGTTTTTGTAGTGTACAGTTTGACATTTTGTTGAAATTACCATAGTAAATAATAGCACATATTTTTCTTCATATAATATTGATGAAGTTTTTAGTTTTCACAAACATTCACCTTTAATAACCAATTTATCATAATCAGTTTCACTAGATGCGAAGCAGAAATACACTGTGAATGGTGCCAGGCCCCTTACCCCCATATACACCTACTCATATTCATATAAATGAGGGAATACTTGCCTGTGTTTAGGACGTGAGAGGAAACTGAAGAACACTAAAACTGGCACAAGGAGAAAATACAAACACCATGCAGACATTAAAGGGATATTCCATCCCTACATGAAATTGAGTCACTCACTGTAGTCTGTCAAGTTAGATAAGTGAGTAAAATCATTTTTTATCTGTCCAGGCATTGTCCTAATAGGGCTGTGCAGCTGCCCTTTAGCAACTTTAGCTTAGCATAGGCGATGCAATGTTGTGACGTGTACATTCACAGTGAGTACAACTTGCAACGCAAATTAACACAAAGGGATTGCCTAGGCAGATATAGACTTGGAACTATATTATGGCAAACCACCACTGCCAGGTGTAAAAACACCACTGCAGCACCTAAAAACCTGGCTTTTTTTATTTCATAAAAAAGTTTATTTATCACTTTTGAGAATGACTGGCTAATTGGCAACACTACATTACAGTTCCTATGCTAGGCTAATGCTAACAGCTCTCCTGCCTGATTAGGACAATGCCTGGACTGATTAAAAAACTCACTTATCTAACTTGGTGGATTACAGTGAGTGGCTCAATTTCACATGGGATGGAATATCCCTTTAAATCAAACTCAGAATTGAACTAGAGACCTTGGAGCTTTGGTCAATACTTTCGTTGTTGGCTGCACCAACCTGACTCCCATTTCACAATAATAGATCATTAACAATAAAAAAGCAAACAATTTAAAATGGCAAAATATAATAACAGAAAATACAAGTATCCTTCTGCAACACAGTATACTATGCTGCGATTACAGGTAGTGCTAATAATTATTATATATAAGAAAAGGTTTGAGTGTTGAAATACGGCTGAGCTGAAAAAAAAATACAATAAAAAATATACTGAGCACAAATAAATAATAAATAATAAATCTGCAGGGTATCCATATTTTTACAGAACCTCCAGTTACTAAAAACTCCCAAAGATAAATCTAAGGATAATACAGTGGTGTGCCTTTTATATTATTAGTAACCACTGACATAACAGAAGTTATCTGGTAGCAAAGGTTGTTCTTGTGGTAATGAACTTGAGATGAGACCTTTCTCTGGGGACTTTTACTGCAGTAGTCACTTGTCGGGCATGTATGATTGCTGCCCTGTGAATGCATAGGAGGTAATCAACATTGTATAAATGCTTCTATGCATATGCATGCATCTTTAATGAAATGCAAATCACACCTGACCCACCCAAGCAGCTCTCCTTGTAACCTATTGCTGAAGCCGTCAAAGAAAGGGTAAAGCTGAAGGAGAACTGCTTGATTTTATGATATGTTGTACATTCGCTATTGTGTTAATTAACCTATTTAATCTGTCTGTTGCTGAGGATTGCTCCACAAACATGCGCTCCGAAACCATGGATTTAGCTATGGACTGCGACTGACACAAACAGTTGTCCTACGATGACTAGAACTGTATGGAGTTTAATCACTCTCTCCAGAAGCTCAACCAGAAATCCTAATGCTTGAAACAAAATGTGTGAAACTTGGTGTTATTGAAAACTTTATCTGTGAAATTCTGGGTATTTGACATTGGAGGTCTTGAAATTTCAGGTAAAAGTAATCCAAAAATTTCAAAGTGTCTCCATATGATCTCAGAGATGTTTTATAATTGTTCATGTGTGAACTCAACTAGATCTACACTTATTTTCCCGAGTGCTCTGGATGTTTTCCTGAGTTTGATCACCTGGAATTTTTCTACATGAATTCTTTTTTATCTGAATTTTATTACCTGAATGATTTTTACATAAGATTTTCGTTACCTGATTTCAAGACCTGAATTTTGCAAAACTTACTTTCACAGATAAAATGTTTAATATAATCACATTTAACACATTTTTTTCTAGCATCAAGATTTCAGGTTTATGTTGTGGTGAAACTGTATAGAAATTTACTGTATAGGACTGCACATGCCATGAAAAGTTTTACACTTCAACAACTGACAATTTCAACACAACAGACTTCATGAACATTTCTGGTTACAAAGTTTTACACTGTGTACAATTTTACATTTACAAAGTGTTGCATTTTTTTCCCTACTATATAACATACAATTATAAGAGTAATTATTTATAATCACACGGTGTCACCTGATTAGTTACATTTTTTGGTTCCTCTTAAGATCTCTTCTTCTTGAGATCTCAGTGAGTTTTGCTTTGCCATCATAACTGTCAGCTTATTCATTATGAATAAATGTCATATAAATTTAAAATGTACTGTATATGCAGAGTTTCTTTTTCTGTAAATCTGCAATGTGGCAGTGTCCATTGTTTAAAAGTAAATAAAATTTTATTGAATTCAATTATTTTATTAATGTGCTTCATCAGGTGCTTTAACACTTTTCTTGCTTTTAGGAATAAGTAATTAGGACTGTAAGAATACAGAAAAAAGTAAACTTAGTATTGTAAATGCAGCCCTCTATGCATGTATGCATCCTTATAAATATTTCCTCTCATAAATTCCAGCAGTCAAATGCTATTTCAATCACGTAGCATCCGTTTGTAACACACAGTGCTGGGCAGTAACATCTTGAAAATAACATGAATTATAGATTGCAGGCATATGGATTTTCATGCAACTGAAATTCCCACCAAGTAGCTGTTGTTATTTCCCGTCTGTTGCCAGAGGGAAGAAAGAGTTGTCAAAGACAAGCGTAATTTTGTACCTCACCAGGCTGAAAGTGTTCTGAGGCCAGCCAGTAATCCCACCTCATTCAGTTCAGCAGCTGGATCCTGGTGAGGGAGAAAAAGATACGTTATGACACTTCCAGTGTGAGAGAAAGATGAGTGAGATGTATAACACATGAGAGGTGGACTCCAGTGCCACCAACCTGAATAAACAGGTGTGCATGCTGCCAAAAATATGAATTAGCTGGCAAAATTTCAGCAAATGCACACGCTGAAGATATACTACCGATCAAAAAGCACAAATACACCAGCATATAGACATCCTGGTCTGGGTTGTGGTGGATCTGGTAAATTCAGGGCACAGTTCCATTCACACATGTTCACACTTATAGAGTTAATTCAACATGAACAATGCTACAAGTTTTTTTGAGGTGGGAGGAAACTGGAGAACCCAGAGGAAACCCTGAGAAATATGAGTAGAACATGCAAAACCTACACAGACACTCAGGATCGATACTGGAACTATGAGACGGAAATGCTACCCAATGTGATAACCTTCATTTTCACTCTATGCTACTATTTTTAGAGCCATTTACACTATGAAATAACACATATGGAATTATGCAGTGACTAGGAAACGTGTTAAATCAAAACAACGAACAGTGTTCATGGCAAATTGCTGCATGCTCTTCATATAGCTTCGCCCAGAAGTACCCAGATAGAAAACTTCAATGGTGCTTGACTGTGGGTCCCAGGAAGAATGTTGTCTCAAGTCTTCAATGCCTTAAAATTCTGCCTACTGAGAGATCTTATTCTGACTGTTTATTCTAACTACATATTGAGAGAGCTCTGTGTAATGCTGTGTAATGTAATCCATGAAGAAAGTCCCAGCCTTCAGGGTATCAAATTCTACAACTTGTCTCACAAATATTTTTATTATGGTGCACAGAAGCGGAGCACCAAGTAATGTAAATAATTCTCATTAAATTGAAATGTTTATAAAGGTGTATGAGTGCAATTTAGTTGTAATTTTGGGAGAGTCAATAACAATTGAACCATTTTCGGTGCATGGAGGGAGATTTAAGCTGGCATGCCAGCAGGCTGTGTTACTTTATCCCATTGGTTTATAAGGCCTAAAGGCTAACTGTGTTAGCTTACTTAGTGGGCCGCTGTCTCAATATTAGTTAAAATCCTCTTTATCCTCTATGTGGAAGGTTTTTCCACATAAAAACAGCTAGTATATTTAACAAAGCATATATTCAAGTAAACATTACTCATAATTTTCAGTGGATTTAATTACACATTTTTCAGTAAGTGTTATTTTGCAACACCTTCATTCAATTATATTTTAATCACAGTATCTTAGTAGATTTCACTCAAACAATGTAGCACTATATTTTGCCATGACTTTTAATATTTACATACTGGTAGTAGCAGTAATTTAGAAATTGTTTAGTAATGCTTACCTGCCAAATATTTCAGTTATTATAGACTGAAAAAAACACTTGTAAGATTTACTTGACAAAATCCTTGTAACAATTTGCACTAGCATTTTCTAGGCTATTAAATTTATTTTCAGTAAATTTTACTGTTGTCATATCAAGTACAGCTTACAACAAAGGTCATTACATCAAAATATTAAGTAAATGTTTTTATGCTTTTACCAATAATAATAATAATAATAATAATAATAATAATAATAATAATAATAATAAATCAACAACAAAAAATATAATATATTACAATGCATTTTAACTGTTTATTCGGTCCACATTAAACACCACTGAATGTTCACATGACCTGTTGGGTATTTAGCTAGAAGTGCATTCAGTGAAACCTAAAACAACCATATAGGACTAACCTTTAAAACAATTGCACAATTCAAAATCAGGGCGGATAAGGGCAGATAAGACGTACGGAAGATTCTTACTTGAGACTAAATGTGAAGTGTTAAAACAATCACTCTGCCTATGCAGCCCTCAATTTACACTCCACTGGACTGCAGGTATCCTGTTAATAGAAAAAAAAATTGGATGATTTTGATCAATAAATTACACATTAGCTGACACTTTGGCACATTGTTTCTATAATATAGTTAAAGGCAGCTGACTGCTCGAAACTTCCCTCAGGCCAACACGACGGTCGATATTAGCAGTGTCACCTGTATAACATCTTTATGTACACACAGCATAGCAATTATGAAACATGCTTTTAATTCAGTTTAATACACCGAAACAATGAGCTGGAAATAAATCAACACTATCTAAAAAAGTGAAATGATTATTGTTAACCTGTATTGACCCGCAATATTACTAAAGAAATCTTCTTACTTAACATTAATGAGCTTATTATATGACTAAAATAAAGGTTAACTATACAGTATATTGAATCAAGCAAGAAAATCTCAAGCTACTGAAATGCAGACATAGTCATTTTTTATCTGTAAAGAAGAAAACAGGAGCTGACGTTACACAGACAGGATCCTGTCACACAGCTGAACCCCCACAGAGTCTCTATGCAGGTCTGCTCAGAAATGGTGCCTATCAAGTCTCGTTCAGCGCTCAGTGATAAAGACAAGGTATTTTTTTGGTTAAAATGTACTTACTATTTCTAGGTTTATATACAGTGACAAAAAAAAGCATTTAAATACAACTAGGATTTTTATAATAACATTTACTCACCCCACACAAGTAATTTATTACATGAATAAACAGTATAAATGTTTATATTTATACTTACAAAAATTCAGTTTTTACTGAATTTTAAAATTACAGTGATATAGTTAATATTTTATTATATAAATAAGTCATTTTATTTTCAGTGTCTCATGTATAAGATTTTATTCAACCACTTTTACCACTGAATTAACTCACATTAACGATTGTATTGAATCAATAAAGCTATGCTTTCCTTGCGGTGGCTGAGTTAATAAGGCTCAGGTTTGCAGATCATAAGATTGTAGGTTCAAATCCCAGCATTGCCAAACGTCTATGGTTGGAGCCCTGAGCATAATACTTTAGGAAGCACAGTTGTACCCTGCATCACTTCAAAGCCCTGTTTTTTTTTTTTTGGAATGTAATGTAATGTTATTGTATGCAAATGTAAGATATTACAGCACTTTCCTGTTATTTAGAAAAAGAATCAGTTTTACATCATTTGCAAGTGTGCTGAATATATAAGGAATAAGGACTCTCAGTCTCAGAAACCCCCCCCCCCCCACACACACACACACGCACAAACACATTTACATTTACGGCATTTGGCAGACGCCCTTATCCAGAGCGACTTACAAGAGTGCTTAGTTAAATTCTTGG
>JAOVVF010000002.1:9999165-10012337 GCA_028565595.1 Duopalatinus emarginatus | reverse complement strand
ACAACTTATAGTATAAATTATACCCAATTTTCCAATCATCTATCCATATTCTAGCATTAAGTGACATATTACTAAATGAGTCTAAAGGCATTATATATTCCTGTGTTTTCTCTTTACACCTCTCTCACTCCATCTCTGCGTGTCTGCTCTAGCTTGTAAATTTTTAAGGAGGCAGGAAGAGGGATTGGGGGAGCTCTGTGAATGACTGAGACACAAAGGGGCCTCTGTGTGTGCTGTGGAGGTCACATCTGCCCAATCTCTCCCTCCCCACCCCACAAACACACACACACACACACACACACAGAGAGAGAGAGAGAGAGAGAGAGAGAGCAGTGATTTTGTTCTGAACAGGGGCTTCACCTCTCAGCCTGCATCTGTGCTAGTCTAAGGCTCTGATAGAGCATGACATTTCACTGTGGGTCCATTACCAGGCCTGCCACCCGAAATCTGACATCATAAAACACCACATCCATGCTGAATGTTCCTAAAAATAATAGGCAGATTGTACAGTTTCAGTTTTAGTAGTGCCATAAAAACGTGTATACAGGCTTACAGGTGTTTTGATGCAAACAAATCCTGTCTGTAAAAAATTATCTGATTTTTTTCTGGTTGATGGGTAATTTTTGGTCTTATCTGCTCATGAAAGGCAGCACCGCCAGCACAATTACAGATGAAATGGGGGGACTGATGTGCGAGCATTTACAGAGGACATCCACTGTGCGTACAGCTGCTCATTATGTGCATTTGGACAGAGGCATTTGCTGAAGGTGCTTGAAGGTGAAAAAGCAGGTTTAAAGACACACAAACTCCGGTCTCAGGAAAACAGACAGATGTTACGCAGGTGCTCCTTCCACCTGTTGTCCTTGAAGAAAACCCCGGACTATGCTTTAGTAATTAACCCATCTATCGACTGGGTAAACAGTGATTAAATATACTTACCTCTAATGATCCTGAGAGCAGAGAGGGCTACTGTAAAAATCATTAGCGACGTACAGTGGAGTGTTCCATTACAGTCGGCATGAGGACTCAATACGGTCTGTGGCCATCGGTGTGGACTGGACTTCCTGACTGTGAAAATGAGCTCAAGGTTGTCTACTCAGTATAGACTTACAGTATTTGATTTGAAACATTCCCAGGGGCCTTAAGACTGCAGTACGCTTTAAAAAAAAAATCAGATCACTTTGTATAGATTAGCAATGAATAATGGTTACCTTAACAGGTAACTCTGAATAAGTCAGAAGCAAATTGCATAAGATACTGCAATGAGCAAAAGTCTGCATCATAAACAAACAAACAAAGTAAATAAATAAAATAAATAAATAAAATAATAATGATGGCCCTTATTTAAAAACACATCAGTTATTTATAATAATTTAATTTAATATTTAATAATTTATTAAATAATGTTTCCTATCTGAAACAGTGGTCTATTACTTAAAGTAATACACAAGCAAACACATAAATAAATAAATCTTTTTTCCTGACAAATGAATGCAAAAAATGAAGAAAAAAAAACAAAAAACGATCATTTCCCTTGAGCTGTTGCTTTTAACACTCCTGCATTAGCTCATTCTTCACCAGAACTTAATTATAAAAATGGCGTTGGGAAATTTACCATTTGACCTTGTTTACAACTAAAGATAATACTGCCCAAATCGGTGACCGTTGCCCTGAATGCCAAAAACTAGCTTACTGGAAAAAGAATAGCCTTTCAAGAGGTGACAAAGAATGGGTCAAAGCAGGTCACAGAGTATGATATTTCCTATTCAAGGCTTAATTGCAGCTAGAGACACAAAGAGGCCCCTGTGTGCTTCACGGAGGGGTCTTAATGTGCAAGAGAGGTGATTTATGACAGCCGGAATGAGCTTGCAGAGAGAGACACTAAAATCAGACTACAAATAGGAACCGTTTTTGCTTGGTTTCATGCTGAGACTGAATCTATGCTTAGCGGTTACCAGGAATTGCACTGTGATGTTATGCTTTATTAGGGACTAAGACACTATATGTGGAAAGGAAAAAAAAAATCGAATAAATAAATATATAAACTACACTCCCTAGATTAGCTCAGCTTTCATCAGCAAGGGCTATGTAACACCTCCAGTCAGCCAACAAAGCCATAGACAGCTGCATGAGTTTCATCTTCCCCAAGGCCTCTCGTTTTGAGCCAGGCAGTACACATGCTGTTCATGCTCTGCAACAATGATTGCTTTTCTGTTGGGTATACTGTATATACAACGATAACAGCTTTTCAATTCATTGCATGTGTTTACACACAAAAACCGAAGTGCAGTATGTCCATGTGTTCATGTAGACATGTTCTAACATGAAAGTGAATAATGGAAGGACAGCACATACACACTCCCTAGCTAACAGAGAATGTTATGCGGATGTTCAATACATGTTCTGAGGTTAAAGGTCTGCTCTGTGCATCTTTCCTTATCAGCTTTGCCTTTTTCATCAACAATTATGCAGCCCTTTTGACCAGTGAGAAAAACAAATCCACTTCCCAGAGTGGATAAATCTGAATTTTGCAACATAAAAAGTCGTTTTGATGAATAATTTTCACACTTGCAAGAATGTTGAAAGCATGTTTTATGTTCTTTATGTTACATGCTGCCAGGGCACTTTCCTTTGGACCTAGTCAAAGTAGGAGTTTAGTACGTTTCCCTCTCACACAGAGTCACTGATAAGCCCACCGAGGTGGCAAATGCTGACCGCGACAGCATTCCAAAGTTATAGTTCAGCAGCAGTGAATGTGCTGCAGGCTGATATAAAGCTATCTTCTATTCAACTCTCTTTTATTCAACATAGCTGATTAAATGCTTAACCCATTTCATGGTATAATTGCCCAGTCCAGTGTCTGGGATATTCCACTGCATACTTTTTTTTTTTTTTTTTACATTTGTTGAAGGCATTATGCATGCTCAAGAGAGCATTAAAGCTGTGTCTTAATAAAAGAACAAGCCTACAGGCTTTAGTGACATATGTACAAGCAGTAACTTTGGGATCAGTGCCTCCAGGAGAAACAACGGTGGCAGGAATAAAGAAAGTGAACTATTTTGCCTTACTGTGTTTGCACACAAAAGGAAAGTGACCTCCGCATTTAACCCACCCATGCAGTGAAACACATACACACACGCCAGTGAACACACTTGCTAGGAGCAGGGTGCAGCCCCAAACCACGGGGCCCGGGAAGCATGTAGGGGAGTTAGGTGCCTTGCTCAAGGGCACCTTAGTCGTGTCATGTCCTGGGTGGGGATCGAACCCGCAACCTTCCGGTCATGAGACCTGTTCCCTATCCACTAAGCCACGGCTGCCTAGTGAGACGGGCACTGACACTGAATAAAAAGCACACAGTGGTGTACTATGGTGAATGTGCGGTGCATCAGGACATCAGGAAGAAGAGCCCTTATGACAGAACCACTAGTCTGGCAGTCCAGAAGGCAAGAAAGTACAACAGAGGTTTGCTTATCATCACTGTCCAGTGGAAACTTTCTGTGTATGACTGTCAGGTCAATGTTGCAGGTGATATGGAGATACAAGACAATGTTTCTGCCAGACAGTGGTGATATGTAACCATGGTTTAAGACTGTTTAAGACTGCCTATCGGGATGTTATAGCCTGATAACTAGCTTTTATAGGCAAACCTAATATTGTCACAATCATGACTTTGCTATCGTTACTCAGAAGAAGCAAGCTATATGCATTCATAGAAAACATGGTTACATAAGTTAACATCTATTCATTGCTGCAGTTGACATTGTGCACTGGGCACTGGTAGCTCAGTGGTTAAGACATTGGACTTCTGATCAGAAGATCGGGGTTCAAATCTGCTAAGTTCCCAATGTTGGGTGCTTGAGTAAGGCCTTTGACCCTCATCTGCTCAGTTGTATAAATGCGATAAATGTAAGTCGCTCTAGATAAGAGCGTCTGCCAAATGCTGTAAATGTAAATTGTGTGGTTTCTTTCCTGCCGTTACCCAAACTCCATACAACTGCAGCCCTGAAATTATGTAAAGGTTTGGAGTTAGAAAGTCTAACTAACCCAGCATGTTTTTTTTTTTTTTTTTACATTTTCACATTTTATTGTAGACTGGAAACAAACTGAAAAACAAACAAACAAACAACAACAAAAAAACACTAGTATAGCCAAAACATAAAAAAATGACATTTTTCAAATGTACCCTAAGAGAGCGAGTGTGTTTTGAGGTTTGATTTGTAGCTTATCCTACTCACCTACATGCCAGAACTCTTATACAAGCTGGGCAGAAATTTGATTTATTTTTTCCTTGCACCTTTTTACTGCCCTTTGGATACATAAGATAGACAGCAGAGATTTGCCAAAACAGCTTGTGTGCTCTTTGCATCAGACAAGACCACTTACCTATCTGTAGGAGGCCCCTAAATGTTATGATACTATCAGATTTTCTTACAAAATCCATAGACCACACTCACACACTCACAGAGGGGTTTTGTACTGCATTTGTATCCTTAAATGGGTTTTTTTGCAGCAGGTTTTTTAAGCAGTCTTATGCAATATTAAGACAGCACAACTAACCTTGGCCAGATTTTTTCATCTTCAGGTCAGTTTTCTTCATTTTTTTTAGTGTAGTGTTAGTGTTCAGCTTTCTTGGTGTTTCAGTCACATGGTGCTAAATTTCATTTCAATCTGCATAACCAGCATTTTGCAGTGCAGTGACTGAAACTTGACCACTAGCTGAATTACTCTCTCCATGTTGGTCAGATCAATTTTGTCGTGAGCTTGATGTGAGAGAAGTGAAAGCTAGCATGAACAATAATAAAATTACTTGCACATGCACACTGCAGCTGTCATAGTAATCTGAATATAACTGTATTTAAGATCTATTTAGTTAAGTGTAACAACATTTAATGTACATTATCCTGAATGCAACACTACTGAGGGTCACCTTAACCTTAATGTAACCATATTTAAGATCAGATTTAGCTGATTGTAACAATTAATGTTATTTATCCTAAATGCAACATTATTTAAGATTATTTGGACATGCTTGCAATAATATCTAAGATTATTTTTGACATGAATGTAACACTATTTAAGGATAGTGTGACCTGCATGTAACAATATTTAAAGTCATTTAGCTAATTGTAACAATATTTAAGGTCAAATTACCTGAATGTAACTTTATCCAAGGTCATTGGACCTGAATGTAACAATGTTCATCTTAGCTAATTGCAATAATAAAAGGTCAGTTTAGCTCAATGTAACCACATCCAATGTCATTTGGACCTGGATTAACATGATAAAAAAAAAATGTTTTTTACATATGGGCACCTGTCCACACTTACCTGGCATAGAGATGTGTCCTGTTTTGTTTACTAATATAAAAAAAAATGTTGTGCTAACATTTGATATAAAGCTATGGCTTAACAGGCATAATGCAGTGGAAAAATCTGCATTGAGAGAAAAAAAAAATAGAGAGCAGAATTTAAAGCAAAGAGAGAAACTGCTTAGGTATCAGCAAGGGAGTGATAGCATTTAGAGATAAGATACTGAAAGAATTCCAAAGCTTTGGTGTCACCAGATTAAAGGGAACTATGAGTCTAAGTCTAAATCTACAGCCCCTGGGTATACTGAAAATGTGTATGAGTGGAATAGTTCAGCTAGGTTACCTGGATTAAGCTGTTTAAGGCTTTGTAGGTGAAAAGCTTTGAACATGTATTACTGTATAAGAACCAGAATTTTTTACTCAGCATGGATTAAAAAAGAGGAGATAAGGGATGGGCTGGCATTGATATATAGGACTGATGACTTTACACTTACTCTGCTTTCACTTCTTTAAATACTTCTGAAACAGGGCAAAGCTTATTTTACTGAGCTTAAATAACTAATTCATGTCTCAGACTAAAAATGACGTTTCAGGATCCGTTCTAAAACCCTACATAAAGTGGTTTAGATAAGAACCATGGAAAGGGTGATGCTTGATCTCGGTTCAGCACTCCAGCCTGTCTCTGCAATGAACACACTGGTCGAGTGAAAGCTAAAATAATAACAGTCGTCAACACAGGGATTTGCTGAACATCCAGCATAACCCGTTATTTTGGCTTTCTCCAGAACAGTGGACAGTATGGCTACATTGTGCCACAGATTAAGCAGAAAAAAATCAATCACTCTTGTTTTTAAGTAGTGCACCTTTCCTCTATTCTAAAGGAGGATAATTGCATTTCATCTAGGCTTTTTGTGTGCCTTGAATGTGTTGTTGTGGTGGGGGCTGGCTTGGAGCGCAGCCCTGCCTGTGCCGTTTGTAATTTAAGGCCTGCGCTTATCTGTGCCATCACCCTGGATTGTAATTCAAGGAGCAGCAGTGTTGGAGGGTCCTCTTTTTTATGTATGCCCCATTATTAGGACAGAGGGGAGATAGCTTTTAGTGGCAAATAGGGTCTGGCTGGATGGGGCTCGTCCAAGTGTTTTACAAATGAATGTGGAGAAAGGGAGCGAGGGAGGGAGTGAAGGAGGCAGGCCGCCGGCTGGCCAGGAGAGGCTGTGATTCACACATTAGGGACCCCCACCCCCAACTTCACCCAACTCCAGCCTATGATGGACACAGAGTGAGAGCCCTGGCTGCTTCTCCCTGCTGGTAATTACTGCTATTAAAGCTAATCTTGCTACTATTCAGGCCTGCTTTTGTTTTGGGATTTAGCTTCTCAATGCTTGGAGAGTTTCTCCTTTCAGTCTGGTGCACAAAAGAGACATTTCTTCGAGTTTGTAATTATCTGCTATATCCTCTCCACCAGGAGCAGGCAGTATAATAAAAAACTCTCTTCGTCAACTGGAGATTTCAAGGGCTGTGTTCTCTCTTTTCCAATTGCATGCTATATATATATATTATATTATATTACATGCTGTGTTTTTATTTTTAGCATGATGGCACTGGAGGGTTGTATTGTACAGCCAGTAACTGGATGTCTATTTCTATAGTGTGTAATCTGCTATTAATCATATTGATTATATCAAGTAAACGTAGCGCAGAATTTCACATTCTCTTTCGTTTCCATTGACAAATCGGTGATCGTGGGATTTGTCATGTGGCACATCAAATAACTCAGGACTTGATGTACATTGATGTACACTGCATAGGCAATCACATTCCCTGACTGCAGTGTCATCATTAATTAGCTATGTCTAGTCTTTTTATAGGTTCATGAATAAACCATTGGCAACATATCACACTTCCTTATTGTTGTACCTAACATTAGAGACAAATGCCATACTGTGTCAGCTGTACAATTTAAATAAAAATACTATGATCATATTGTTTTGCTGATTCATAATTGCTAGATGTCTATGAAGCCTTTTAAACAGTCCTGATAATGAAGATGACAACACGGAAGTCAAGGATTAGCGCTCAGGGAATTAACATAGTCAGAGCGGAACCTGACGAGGAAATATGCTTTTGTTTGTGTGACAGACATTGCTGGATCACAGTGAGTCCCCCTTGTGTGTCACTGGTCCACTGAATGGCCCTTTCAGACTCCAGCCTCCATCCAGATGGCTTCACACTTCCTAGGCTCTGGCCTGCTGCGCTGGGACATCTCCTGATTGGCTAGTCATGCTGCCTTACATATGATTGACAGGTGCTTTTTCTAAACAGCTGGTTTTGTAACATGCACTGTCTTATGCCTGCTGTGCTAGGGCATCTCCTGATTGGCCAGTCATGCTGCCTTACATATGATCGACAACTGTCTGTTCCATACAGTTAGTTTTGTAGTACTTACTCCCTATTCTTATGACTTATGGTTCTCATTTGAAGATTCTGATCCAGACATCATTAGTGCCTGATGTATGAGTAGGAAAGCATTCAGACTGTATAAAAGCCTCCAGCAACACCAGCCAAGTGGCTATAGGAACATCGCGGAGCAGGTGCTTCGAATGAATAGCTTAAACCTCATTTTGACACAAGTTTCATTTTCATGCCGCTGTGGTAGGCAGAGTTCTGAGACTGCCCAGAATAGAATGCCTAGATTAATCGCACTCAAGCACTGGACCGAAGGAATGCCACCTGTGTTTGAGAGTCGATGATCATGGCTTGAGTGGCTGGGAACCTTTGAAGTGTGTACGATGGCATCTTCCAGGTCCAGACGGTGAGCGAGGCAGCAGGTACGTGAGTCAGCAGGGTGCCGTGTAGAAGCGGGTGAATCAAAACGCAGCAGGTGCAGTAGATGAGGCAGCAGAGGGTTTGGCAGCAAGCAAGTGGGACAGCTGAGTGAGCAAAGCAATGTGGAAAGGGTTTGCAAATTTGACAGCTGTGTGTTGGACCGAGTGAACAGAGTGGACAAGTTCACAAGAGACATGCTTGACCCAAGTTCCATATTCCTTACTAGTAGTGTCCTTATAACTATTATAAATTATTTGGAACCTTAATCCTGTTGTTACACCCACTTCTGATTTAGGGTTCACCACAAATCCTCATCCAATTACACTGAGGACATTACAATGGTCATTCCTACCCACTTAGCACCTGTTTCCTGTTACTTGCTCAAGGACCCAGCAGTGGCAGATTGGTAACGGTGAGATTTGAACTCGACCATCTGAAGTCCAACATCTTTACCACTGAGCTACAACCGCCATTATTTATTTGCAATGGTTTTCCATTATTCTCTACAATGCTAACTGTATTCCATTTAAATTTTTTTTTACCTTTTCTTCCAGTTCTGAGTTTGTTTGCCTGCTCAATTGTGCTAAGCCTGCTTACTGATTGCCTGCCGATTTACGGTTGTTAATAAAGCACCCGCAATTATGTTCAACTGCCCCAACTTGATGATTCTCCAATTTTTTGAAGGTGCTTTGGCAAAGTGACTTTTGACAAGCACTCATATGTAATTAAATAGACCTCTGATCTAGTATAAGCATTTTACAGCTGCTGAGATTTGCAAATTTAATCATTTATTCATTCAACTCCCTTGGATAAACACAGCCATTCCTGCTAATGGTGAGCTGTATTTGATGAGCTGTATTTGATCCCAGACTCTCACACTGTGCAGTCAGAGTTATGGTAGCATGCTGCGGTGATGGCCGGAGTGAGCTCTTTTTTGGCCATCTGGCACAAAGAGGCAGGGCAAGGACTTTTAGAGCTCGTTAGCGCCTGAATCCCACAGAGCTCCCACTGCCTGGCTCAAAAAGAAAGAGAGAGCTAAGAGGGACACCTCTGCCCACTTTTATACGCAAACAAAATGGCTAGCACAAGCTGGCAGCGTATACAAATAGCGTTCTATAGCATATTGACAGAGATGCAGTTAGGGAGAGACAGTATGCATGATTGTGCACAACATAAAATGGAAACTTGGCTGATCGCTTTTTATAATAAACCCAATCCCATGTGAACATTTAATTCTGAGGGAGGACTTGTGGCATATCAATGTGCACGTGTCTCTAATGCTGTCATCTTCCAGCTGTGGCCTCAACAACATGCAGGCCATGTTTCAGCAGATCAGCTCTTGGCGTGTTGGGTTACATATGAAAAGCTTATTGAAGCTGACATCAAGCCCACGTTTGGGTTTGTCTTTGTGGGCCTGAGCTGCATTAATCATAATCCACATGTTCAAGTCATGAGGGCTTGTGGTAGCTCTCTTGTCCATTTCCATTGACAAGTTGTACTCCAAGCAGTTTCATAAGATCTGATCTTATTACTGCTCCATCATGGGAAGGCCATGTGTGACAGAAGAAAACTTCTGGATTAGATATGCTGATGTTTTGAAAATCCACAAATCTGTCAAAGACTGTTACACTGAATTTGCATTCGGAGGGGATCATATATTCAGTGTGATCAAAGAAAAATCATGCCTCACATACTTGATTACAGAGTGATTAGAGACATAACTCAAAATTTATTAGCAAGTGATTGGGCACAAACATCCTTGGGTCTTATTTACTGCATCTCCTGGCCAATAAACAGGCTTTAAAAAGAGTAAATTAACCGAGACACTTTGTAGACAGAAAATGGGCCAATTAACGAAGTGACTCAGGGTTTTCATTCCAAATAAACAGATAGATAGATAGATCGATAGATAGATAGATAGACAGACAGACAGGCAAACAGATGGATGGATGGATGGATGGATGGATAGATGCAGGGAGTCAAACAGAAGGTTAGATTGGGGCCAGTGTGGTAAAGGGACTCAGTCTTCAGACGGCAGCCTGTCAGTGCTGATAAAAGCCACTTGTCTGTCATCGCTGATTCTTACCTCCAGTCAGCCAGGCTGTCAGGATGTCAAAGGCAATCTAGTAAAGTGCCAGAGGCAGGAGAGCCAATGAGGAAGAGGGACAATGCAGGAGTACAACTTCAGATCAGCTCTGTAGATGATGGAGAGAACGCTGTATAAAAACCCTCAAAGGGGCAATGACAGCATTTTGTATTTTATTGTGAAGAGATGTTTTATGACTTGTGTATTCCTGTTTAAAACACAAATCAGATGGCACTCTGTTGTTTATGTGTCATATGCAGGGATCGGTTGGCGATGCACTGGCCCTTCTGTGAATCTGTTCTGCATCCAAAATGTCATTTGATGTTGGAGTTCTAGTACTTCTAGTAAAGGAGGAAGCAAGGTCATTCATTTTTTACAATTGCCCACTGCTGGGTATGATAAATGCATTCATTTTGTCTTGATTCATTCATAAAGTGGCACATTTATACCGTAGCCCATGTCTCCATTTCCTGTGAAGGAATCAGATCACTGGAACAAATAACCATTTGGTAGCACATATTTAGCAATTATTGGAGAGTTCCAAAGCCAAGCTTCGGAAATGTGCAGTGCCAGATGGCCACTGATGGCATCATTTTTTTCAGCCAAGTGTAATATATGAAATGTTTTGCCATTAATTTTTAACAACATGCTCACATGCATAAAAAAATGTTGTTGTTTTTTTATAATTGAACAAATCAGTCTAAAACATGCACATGCCTGTACATGGCCTTTGACAAACAATTTGTCATATGAATACCTAATAAGAAAAGATATCAGTTTAATATGTAGGAATTGTCACTATTTATTTGGGGTTGATAAACATCCCCAAGTATTGAATGTCCTAAGTCATTTTTTCATTATCTACGATAGCAGGCCGTACTGTTTAGCATTTATATAGTATATATACCAATCAGTCATAACATTAAAACCACTGACAAGTGAAGTGAACAACATTGATTACTTTGTCAAAGATGCAATATATTATGCAGCAAGTGAATAGTCAGTTTGTAAATCCCATAAGAAGAAAATAATGGGCAAGAATAAGGATTTGAGAGATTTTGACAAGGACCTAATTGTTATGGTTAGATGAGTGGGTCAGAGCATCTCCAAAACACCAGGTCGTGTGGGGTGTTTCTGGTATGCAGTGGTTAATACCTATAAAAAATGGCCCAAAAAAGGACAACTGGTGAACCAGCAATGGGGTCATGGGTGCAAGGCTACAGATGTGCACAGGGTTAAGGGTAACCCATCTGGTTTGATCATACAGTAGACCCAGAGAAGGATCTGCTGCTAATATCTTGGTCCCAGATACCACAGAACACCTTCAGAGATCTTGTGGACTCCATGCCTTGATAAATCAGAGCTGTTTTAATGTCATGGCTGATTGGTGTATGTATAAATACTTTTTTTTAAAAGGATTGTTTTAAAGCCCCTCAGCAATCATGCATTAATTTTCACTAACTGCAACGGGGTATTTCAGGGAGACTTGACGTGAGGCAGGAATACTCTCTGTAATACTCCATCACATTTAGTTACGTATAAACACAGCGAAATCATTTTGAGAGAGTTTTTTGAGAGTTATCCCATTTTGCATTGAAAAAATTGAACCTAACTAGCATTTATCTTAATGTAGTAGTGCACATATCAGAGAAAGGAGACACATGGTGAGGTCACCACCAGTGGACTAAACGTCATTAGTCTTAGTTCCCATTAATGAATTCTGCAGTGATGTCTACAGATTATTCAAAGTCAGGTTGGAATTGAGCAGAGTGAAATATGATTCTGCCTAGCTCAAGCAGTAAGGGAGCATTCGAGTGACAGCTTTGTAGTGCATCAGTCAGCCTGTGCAGCTGTGATAATCTCACAGACACTCAATAGGACGACTCTTAGACATAATATTGCATCGCCTTCTCTGATAGACTGTGTCTGTGAACAGGGAACAGCACTTGGCATTAGAATTAGGTTAAATGCAACACGTCCAGCATCTAAAGACAACATCTAGTCCAGGATGAAGCCTGAGGTAATAATTCCATGTCTCAATAAGGCAAGCCATTCCATGCTATTTGTTTTTACCCTTGTTTCCTGACCAGTTTGTCCAATCTAAACCTTAATATAGGGACCATGACACTGTGAGGCCACACTTGACCTTATCCCCAAGATCCCTCTGCAAGCACTCAGCACAAATCACCAGCGTACTTCTATTTCACCAGGAAATGGATGGAACTTGTTTGTTTGGGTTGCAGTCACACAATAGCAGGTCCTCGCTGCCCTTCACATAGACTTTGTATCAGATTTCAAGCAGTAGACCAAAACGGTATGAAGAAGTTCAGAGTTCAGCTTGCAGGTTGAGCTGGTTTGCAACTGAAACTGCGCTAATACCTAGTTAACTGTTTGTATGTGGAAATCAATGTTAGCCTTAAAGACAGCTGGGGTGAATGTTCTTATGGCTTTTTTTATTTAAGACAAGTGTTCTGAAAATTATTCTGAGAGCAACTAAATCTGATGACACAACACATTCAGGACACATGGGGCTATGTAACTGAAAAATGTACATAAATACACTAAATAGATAATAATCTATTAACAAATAAGAGGTGCATTATTATTATTATTATTATTATTATTATTATTATTATTATTATTATTATTATTATTATTCATCCTCTTAAAGCTATAGATGGATATTAGGCCAAGGATCCAATAAGACAAAGCAACAAAAAAGTGGGTAAGCTTTAATTAATAGGTGTATATATATATATACAGTACTGTGCAAAAGTCTTAGGCACCCTGTATTGTGTTTAGTAAAACTTTTGTTATAGATATTTATTTTATGAGTTCTGCATTATTGAGTCAGTACAAATCATTTTAGATTTCAAAAAATTATGAATAATAATAATAATAATAATAATAATAATAATAATAATAATAATAATTATTATTATTATTATTATT
>JAOVVF010000002.1:9974850-9988558 GCA_028565595.1 Duopalatinus emarginatus | reverse complement strand
AGGTTGACTAGTGTAGAAGGTTTTAGATAAGCGATACTGCATGACTCTTTTCTAGTAGTATTCTGGTCCGAGTTCTTAAATCCTGATTTACCTTTAATAGTTTCAGGTACTCCACGAATTTAACTAAGCACTCTTGTAAGTCGCTTTGGATAAGGGCGTCTGCCAAATGCTGTAAATGTGAATGTAAATGTGTATATGCAAATACATTACACTTGCACACCTTTATAAAAAAATGTAACTAATGGGAGTTATTTAAATTTAAATTTAGCTGGCTCATTGCTACTGTTCCATCCACTGTATTGGACGTTTTAGTGAGAAAAGTTGTAACGCATTGAATGCTGAACTTGCCTTTGAGACTGAGGCGGCACATTATGCTTCTCGAGTATTCAGTCAGAATGAATGGTCAGAGTAAGGCATCTTAGTAGGCAGTATTTTGACGCACCCAAAAATTGAGACAGCCTTCTTCTTGGGAGTATGTAAAAAATGCTGTCTATATAGAGAGATCACTAAGTTTTGAGACAGACCCCAAGTATCCTTGTGCAACAATTGAGATATATATATAACGGATGATGTTGACTTGAGTAAACCCAATCTCAATGCCATTAAAGTAAAACAAAATGATTACCATACAGAGAAAGTGAATAATGGAGTCTTAATGTGTTTTCTACCTAATCCAGGGAAACTGTTCCTATTTTTAACTTCATATCATAGACTTGAGATGGAACTGCTCAGAACGATGTTGTTGCAGGACTTTTATTAGAACTAGTTTATTTTTAGTCTGACAGATGGTGTTTGGGAGAGATTACAGGCTCTATATGATATTTGCTTACATTAAAAAAATACTAACATTATTCATTCCACACATCTCAATTTATCTTCCAAAGACTTTTGGAAGAGAATATTAACCACACTATTCAGATAACTGTGCATATCACGATAAGTCCATTGGATGCACCTACTAAATAGTTACAGGGTATTTGAATACAGATGGGCGATTCATGCCATTAGCATTAAAAACATCCTATAAATCAGGAAAGGCTTTGTCCCAGGAGAACAGAACATTCAGGGTATTGCAACATGAGTTGAAGACTTCATTTGCGTCTGTAAGTGCCCCAAAACAGCTCCTTTTCCACCTTTTGTTGACCCATCAGATAGCATGCAGACCCACCTGTCTCGAAGCTATGTGGAGGAGATGAATTGTGTTTGCAGGATCAGATAGCCCCCAGTTCGCCTTTGTATTGATCCTTGCTTCACTGCTCCTGTGAAGGAAAAGCAGTTGCTTTGGGGAGATTTAGATAAGCAAAAGATTTTATTCCGCATGCGAATCGCATTTTAATGATAAGCATAGCTCTGCATGGTTTAAGGGCTGTCTTTTGAGTATACGTGCAACTATTAAATCTAATGAATTCATTTCGATCCATATTTAACATGCATCCAGTTTATTAAATGGGCTCAGAAAATATTGTTGTCCTGTTACATCAGCCCTAATTATTTTTCCTGGTCATGAGACCAGACGAGTCAGAAACCAGTCCTAAACCTATTATTGGATGCAAAGACAAAAGACCACCAGCATTAGTACCTTATCTGTTTACAGACTCACACATTCCTTGCACGTGTGTTTGCGTGTACATGGGACCGTGTATCAGGCATGGGGCAGAGGGTGTTTCAGATGTATCTGTGCACAGGGACCCACCTTCTTCTCTGTGACTCCCACCTCTGCAGCAGCTGACACTCACACCTCATTCACAGCCCTTAACGAGCCATGCTAATGAGCAGCACATCATTAAGCCGCTCTTATTCAGCCCTTTGTGTGTGGTGTGTGCGAGTGTGTGTGTGCGTGTGTGCATGATGATGCAACCCAGACTAAACTGCAGCAAGACTGCACATATAACTAGAACCCATCCCCCAACACACCCCCCACCCAAAACACACACACTTGTCCTCTCTCTTTTCCCACAAGGGACAGAGACAGACGTCTTGCTCTCCCTGCTGTAATAGGTGGGTTCTGGATAAAAGGTTGTTATTTTTATTGCTTGGAAGAAACGACTGTGGTGACTCTAAAGGGTATAGGCAGGTTAATATGAAAACAAGTGAACACATATAGGGGTTTAAGAGCATGTATAAACCCTGTATACTGTAATGACATGGCGTTGAGGTCTTAAATACTTACACAATCCGGAGAATGGTTTCTAAAGCATATTTGCATGCCTCACCCTAAACCACCCCATACCAGCCCCAATTTACGTACATAATATTATTAATAACAATTAATAATATTAATTGTATTAATAATAACAATAATAATGACAGGTCTCAAACAGGAGCAGCTAATAGCACTGGCACAGGGGGAAGGTGACATTTCGAAGGGGCTAGTGATTGCCCTCTAGGGGACGAAAATCAAACCTCACACAGCTTGAGCAAATTTCCAGTAGCGTCCCTGAATGACAAGTGGGACTAGACAGACTGTCTCAGAGCCAAGTGACTGCCTCTAGACACAGCAAACCAAATACATCTGATATCAACAGTCTATATCAAATTAAAAACAATAAAAATGTTTAGATATAATCTATTACTGAGAATAATGATCCAGGCAGGACATCCGAGCAGGTGACATTGCAGACACAGATTATACCTATGGAGACTGACAACTTGTATCCTCCTGCTGTTACAGTTGGTTTTATTGTCTCCTTGCTTACAGTTTAAACACTAAACCTCAGTTTCACCTGAGCAGATTGGTTTACAGCATGGTAGATAGCTTTGTTAGGAATGAAGGAAATAACACACGTCAAATGTTCAGCTCTAGTGTCTGATTTACCCATATAAATCAAGTGACAAAAGGAAAAACAAAACATATTCAGTGTTTATTGAACTATGTTGTCTAACGTTCAGTCAGTTCATGCAGAACAACTAGAGCTACCCACACGCCTGTGCAGACAGGAACAGTCTCCAAGCGCCACCTTCAGTATCCTATAGAGAGAGTGTAAGGGGAGAAAAACTGAAAAGGGTGGAGGAGGGGCAGAAAATTGCTCCCATCCACATTCATAGATTTCAGATCTGTGTGTGCTAGTCTTGAACATAAATAACTGGACTTTTTTAACTTAAGGTCTATATTTATGATTTACACTAGCCTGTGCTGAAATAACAGGACTTTATTTAAAGATGCCAGATTTCTGTCTTCATTACTAATCAATGTATAGAAATAACAAATCCTATTTAATTAAAATGTATATATATTAATATATTTAATTATAAAAATAATAAGGAAAGTTAACAAAAGATATCATTCATGTTACATATCCACAGTCCAGTGCAGTGTTTTATCTTAAATTGGTTAAAATACAGCTAGCACATTCAGTAAGGTGGAAGTCCAGTCTGGTGGTCACCCTGTGCCTGGGCAGTGGCCAGGCGCCAGCGGGGAGCGCCAAAAGGGTTAAGGAGACGCACTGGGTGCGATGGGCGTGGCTGAGAGGCTGTGATTGGCTGACTGGTCGTGACATCATGGCCAGGAAAAAAGCAAAAAACTAGTTAAGAAGGCGGTTTGTAACTCTGGGAAGACTGGATGAGTGTGAGTTAAAGCAGAGAGCAGACACGCACAGGTGATATACAGTAGAGAGACTCCTGTAGGCAGTGGGAGAGACCAGGTGCTGCGAGGCTGAGAACAGAAGCATGGTACAGCAGACGGAGACGGAGAGTTTGTCCAGAGAGGCGACCGACTCCGACGAGAGCGAGTTTATGGCGTGCAGCCCGGTGCCCGGCTCCGAGATGAACCCGGACTGGTGCCGGACAGCCACCGGCCACATCAAGCGGCCCATGAACGCGTTTATGGTATGGTCCAAAATCGAGAGGAGAAAGATCATGGAGCAGTCTCCAGACATGCACAACGCTGAGATCTCCAAGCGCCTGGGCAAACGCTGGAAAATGCTGAAGGACAGCGAGAAGATCCCGTTCATCCGCGAAGCCGAGCGGTTGCGCTTGAAGCACATGGCAGACTATCCTGACTACAAGTACCGTCCGAAGAAAAAACCAAAGCTGGACAATAACTCGTCCAAATCGGCGCTGTCTCCAGAGAAGTGCGCAAAGGTGCCCAAAAGCGGCGGCGCGTCTAACAAGAAGTGTCCCAAACTAAAAACGAGCAAGTCCACAAGCAAGTACGCGGACGACTACGTGTACAAGAGTGCAAAAGTGGCCAAAATCGTGAAGAGTGACTTCACGGATGATGACGACGACGACGACTACGAGTACGAAGAGGAGAGGACGCGGGCGCGCTTAAGGGACCTGGACGATGAAGAGCAGACTCGCGCGTACGGCGCGGCTAAAGTTCCCGCCAGTCCCACGCTGAGCGCCGGCGCGGATCCGGAGACCGCCAGCATGTACGAAGACGCGACGCGGACCTCTGCGCCACAGCCACACGGCGCGCGTCTCTACTACAACTTCAAGAGCATCACCAAGCAGAGCGCCCCGTGCGCCTCCGCCGCCTCCTCGTCTCCATCCTCGGCGCGCTCCGTGTCCACATCGTCCAGCTCGAGCGAGGACTCGGACGACCTGCTCTTTGACTTCAGCCTCAATCTAGCAGCGGCGTCGCAGTGCTCCGAGTCAGGCGGCCTCGCATCAAATCTCTCCCTCTCCCTCGTGGATAAAGACTTGGACTCGTTCAGTGAAGGCAGCCTCGGCTCGCATTTTGAGTTCCCTGACTACTGCACACCCGAGCTGAGCGAGATGATCGCCGGCGACTGGCTCGAGAAAAACTTTTCCGACTTGGTGTTTACGTATTAACTCAGTAATAACACGGCTGAAGGATTGATTTGAAAAATTCACGTGTCCTGTACACGGTTGTTTGTTGTGATCCTCCATCATTTTGTGGAGGTAGGCTGCTTAGCAGTTTTGGGGGAAAGAGAGACAGAGACAGAGAGAGAGATGTAAGAGAGAGAGAGAGAGAGAGAGAGGTCGGAGGTGTATATGCGTATGAAGAACGGTTCTGTAGCAGAGAGAGAGAGAGAGGACGAGTTAAAACATTTTTTCTGGCAGCATGACAGGGTTTTAAGGATTTTTTTTCTGTAGGTCGACAAATTATACAGAGTCGGGCCGCAGTGAGGAGAAAAATCTGAGAACTTCTATGCATCTTTAACCCTCTTTATAACTGCAGGGAGATGAACTCATTCAGACTGTGGACTGACTCGAAGTGAATCTGTGAACTTTTTTCACCGTTCATTCAGGACGCCGACTTCAGAAGAAACAAAACGCGCTCGCGCGCGCACACACACACACACACACACACACACACACACACACACACATACACATACACATACGGTCGTTTCCGTTCTTTCAAAAGGTCTTATTTCCGTTTTTATACCCGATTCTCGTTTACTTACCGGTGTGAACCTTAAAGCAGCCTATTTTATTCCTCTCCGGAGTCGCAGGTGGTGGAGGACCAGTTTTGATACATAAACAGACCTCATGTTTTTAAAAGAAAGCAAACTATTTTCAGGCATATTTTTGTACAGTGCAAAAAAAAAAACCTAATAATAATGATTAATAATAAGGGAATGTTCTTTACAGCGCTCAGTGAGTTTCAGGCACTTCTTTCCCACATCAGTTTGTCTGAGCATGCAAAAGCGAGTCCCAGATCAACTCAGACTCGACTCAGCAATGCCTTGTGATTTGATTTTTTTTGTACAGATGTAGATCAGATTCGTCCAGTATTTGTAGAACATAATGGCATTTGTGTGTGTGAGTGAGTGAGAGAAAGAGAGAAGAGAAAGTGTGTGAGAGGTGCGAGTACCTCCATGCTGGTACTAGTTTCCAGATTGTATATGTACTGTAAAATAGTAAAAGTTAGGAGTTTATGTATATCATACTCGTGATATGTGGATGGGTCCCAAATCGCAGGTGTGAAACTGGATTTTTTTTGTTCTGGCACATACTGTTTCCCCTTCTTCTTCTTCTTTCTTCTTTCTTTTTTCTTTTTTTTTTTGTTTGTGCAATATATTTACTTGTAAATGCAGACCATCTACATGTTTATTGTAGCAATTGGTGGCCAGGCGGACATGCAGACATGCAGACATGTGGGCGATGTATGATATGATCTGTCACCATGCTGAAGTCTGTCTTTACAGCGATAAGGAAAGTAATCAGCTGGAACTGATGGGAAAGAAATTGAAAATGACCACATGGCATGATGCATTACTGTGGAGAATAATAATAATAATAATAATAATAATAATATTAATAAGAATAATATCCCAGTATCCCTCTAAAACATAAATTTAAACAGAAAATGACTGTTTAAGAATAATCCTAAAATTTGGCAGGTATTGATTGTAAGGTGAGCTGGCACATTCCATATCCTTGTTTCATATGATGGAACGTTTTTACTTTCAACGTACGTATGCCTTCTTTTCTAAGCGAAACCACAGACCTGTCATTTTTTTTTTTTTTTTTTTTTGTTTCTTGCACTTAAGCAGATTTTGTTTATTTGATGTGGGTCTTATATGAAGTCTGTTTCGAATATGTGTTCGGGAATGTGAAAAGTGTGAGAGAATGTGAAGAGAAGTGGTGACGCATTGAGCAGCAGTTGCCTCACATTCCAAGTGTGAATCTCTTTGACTCATGTTTTAATAAATAAATATCTACAACATATACCATGCTTCTAGTTTCTTAATAAGGACATCAGCTAGAGGAAGTGGTGGGAGGATAAATAAATAGTACTGTCTGACAGGTTCCTCAAAACACACATCAAGCAAATTTTGTGTCGCGACTAAACAAATGCAACCTACTCATTACTGACATGCCAGTTAATTAGTAATACAGGTCTATATATAAACTACTCTGTGCTTGATGGCACTTTTCAAGCATGTCTTCAGTAATATTACCTCATCTGGCTCTTGAGTTAAGCTCACCTTGCTTGCAGTGGCACGAAGGCAAGACTGCGGCTCCTTTAAGAAATCAAATTTTGCGCTGCTTGAAAGCCGTGCACTCTGATTGGTGGACTCTGGTGGTCTGTTAGAGTGAAGAGTAGTGTGGGTGCCCCACAACATCCACACACACATTTCACATACTCGGCCTGCGTTCTGTCTCAAATGTTCTGGATAGTAAGATTATCTACAAATCTGTCATCTACACATTGTCACGTCTATCTATCTATCTATCTATCTATCTATCTATCTATCTATCTATCTATCTATCTGATCAGATTATCCATGCATATATCAGATCCTCCTATTATTCAAACTCAGAATAGCTGGCACAAATGACCAGTGAATTCAATGTACTTTATCTATCTATCTCGGATAAGATAAAGATTAGCTGTGTATGCGTCTGTTGCCTGCGTAAAAGAGAAAGACAATCCTATTTTGTGTGTCAGACAGTTGTCACAGGGAGAATGCACACACGCATGACGTCATCCATCAGTTTTAACACAATATATGTCTCATGCATGGATGTGCAATATATGTTTGCCTTAGTCATTTAGTCAGTATGAGAATCTGTAATAAAACATTTATCTAGCTATTACTTTACTTGACCTGCTGGTCAGAATTACTAATGGGTTTGGGAGGCTATTCCCTACAGAATGTGTGCATTGATTTTGTGCTCCTCTGAAAAATCTGTTCAGGGCTAATGCCGCTGCAACGTGGCAAAATGAAATTAGTGACCCGTTGCAGTTCCTCCCCGTTTCCTCTTTTAAATAAATCGAAATTTAAAATGCTCGGGTGACTCTACTATCTAAACCAAATGCGGTTTGGGGGAAACGGGTGAATAAAGAAAATGTAATTTCTTATCATTGGTAAAAAAGAAAAAGGATGTCTCGGCCAAATGTCGTGTGTGACATCTACATAGATGCGGTCTGTCAGTGAGCTGAGAACAACCATTTTCAGATCAGCAGGTTGTTTGAAACAAAAAATGAGAAAAAAAATCTTAATCTAAAGCTTAAGGGAAAGCATGAAATTTCTTATTTATTCAACATTCTCTAGCTTCCTCTAGCAGTAGTCAGTCATTTTAATCTTAGTCATTTTGCACATCCTACCGCAGTCTGAATAGCATCATGATCCTCTAACTAACCCATGCTGTTTCACTGTTTCTGTCTGTAGTGAAAAAAGGGGTCAACAGTATCTACACTACTGTATCAAAAGGCAGATGACTCTCCCCTGCCTCGAGACCTCACGGCAAATCACAACCAACTGAAGGGAAGCAAATGGTTCGATTCGGAATAATTGACAGCAGTGGGCCTCTGTACACTTTCAAATGCATTCACCGAACAATGATTACACACCTCCTGCGTAGACCTAGTGTGTTTCTGTCATTTGTGGACTATTCTCGGTATTTCATGCCAATCAACGGTTCATTGAGAGTTACATTGGATTTACCTCCTTTTGTTATGCATGCTTTGAGAATACAAAAGGTCCACTGGGCTTCTTTTTTTGTTTCTTTCCTTGCAGAAAGTCACAGAATTACTCAAATACTAATGTTTTCTAGCAATTTAGGAATCACTGGAGTATAACTAGAACATTTCATATTTACTCACTACAACCCATTGATATTTCCTGCTGTTGTCTTCCTATTTTCTGTATATATATATATATATATATATATATATATGTGTGTGTGTGTGTGTGTGTGTGTGTGTGTGTGTGTGTGTGTGTGTGTGTATATATACGTATATACATATACTGCGCTGTATGTGTTGTGCTTAGTGTCTCAGTCTGGGTTTCTAATTTCCTGCTGTGTAACCAGGCAGCACATTGTGCATATTTGTGTGTGTATGTGTATGGGGACAAGTTTTTATATCATAGTGGGGACCAAATCTAGCCACAAGGATAGGAATATCTGACAACTTTGTTGGGACATCGGGTTCCACAAACCACAGGAAATCTGTACAATCTTCTTAATGGGAATTAAAAAAGCAGATTTTAAAAAAATAAATGAGGCAAAAGTTTTTCCTTTGGTTACTAAGGTTAGGGTTAGAGTTAATCCGTGGAGGTTTCTTGCAAGAATAGTAAAGCAAATGTGTGTGAGTGTGCAATAATCTGCATATTTTTATGTTAATTCATGCCAGTTTTTCCTAGTAAAACATTTCCCTGCTAACTTCCCCTTAGTGTCTTTGCCCCAGCCCCAGGCTGTGCTCTGTGTTAATGGTTTTGCATGTGTTGGCCTTTTGACAGACGCTTGAGAGATTGTGTGCTCCATCTGGCCTGCTTATATTCGTCATACCCTCGCGGGGCCTTTCCTCTGCCCCAACACCTCACCACATGGAGGGATGTGATTCAATATCACCCACGTCAGGGTAGATGGGAAATTGACAGACCCAGAGATCCGGCAGGAAAGCTGTCACTTACTACAGGCAAACCCTTCTGCCTATCCAAGCATGCTAGATTTTTTTAATTCATTTGGTAAATCATTTTAAATGTTGACATAAAAAAAAATTGCAAACATTTTGAGCAGATGTTTTATTTGCTCTGCAGGGCAGGAGGTGTTTTTTTTTTTCCTCTGGAAGGGTGGCCAATATGTGCAACACATTGCAAAACACAACAGAAATATTGTAGGACTAATTCTGTTTCTCTTGGAGGCTTCACACAGACAAATCTTGATACAATTTAAAGCAATGTCATACAATTTAGAACAAAAACAATGAGCATTTCCTGTATTTTTTTTTCTGTGGCTGTTTTCATGATTCAGGGGAAATCCAGATTTTTTTTTTATTTTATAAAATTGCAAAACAGCTCTGTATGGAATGAATCCTAGACACAATCACAGGAATAGTTACATAGCCTACAAGAAGCATGATGTTAGATCAGGTTTTTGATGTATTGTCTCCATAAAATTCACACAGTGCCTAGATTATTGGGGTTTATTGGTCTAGAGCTGAAAATAAAATACAGAGAGAAATATTAGTGCTCAGTGCTCCCTTGTTTTCTTTATCTACTAGGTGCAGTCTGTTTGGACTGCTGCCCAGATGCATGGATTTAGGTATCTAATTCTTTCTGCAATCCTTCTTTTCCCTCTTTTGATTTGCTTCCCTTGAGAGAGAGAGAGAGAGAGAGAGGGAGAAATGTTAACTCTAGAAGGCGAGTGATTGCCACTCACAACCCCTCACTCCCAATTTCATCTCATCTCATTCAGTCTTGGCTATTTCTGTTTCCCTGCGTTTACAGTGGAGAAGAAATGGATGAAAAAACGCCCCCATTGCTCTACCTCCTCTTTTTAATCTGCCAATTATCAGACAAGCGATGAAGGTAGCAAACCTTTTGGAGAGTGCTAGATGAAAAGACAGTTTCTCCCAAGCTCTGCACAAGCAGTTAAGGACAATAGCTTAAGGGTATGCGGTTTTCAGCGGACCAGCAGCAGACGCTTGGCCATTCAAATGTGGCTGTAATCTAATACTGCTCCGGGGCCCTGGCCTGGCTTCTCCTTTTCTTGTACTCTATAGGGGCCCTCTTCAGTGCACTCTGCCCAGTGACGATTGTAATCCTCAACGTCCCCAGCTTTCTCCTTCAATTCATATGTTACCCCGGTTACCCCATTAGGACAACCCTTCACCGTTTGCATCAGCACGGGGTCTAATTTGAAAGTCTCTGCAGCTTGAGTAAATAATTAGCACCCCCCTTCCCCCATCTTCCTCCCCCTGAGGCTTTTTGAAGAAGCGTGGGTGACTAGAAGCTTTTTTTTTTTTTTAATTTTCATAATGAATTCAGTGCTGCCACGAATTGGGTTAGCACACCTTCTGCCATAACAGCACCCTTTTCAGGGTTAATATTAAACACACACACACACACACACTTATATGCACATGCACACACACACACACACACACACTTATATTCTTTTCTTGACGGTCCTTGCATAAATGGGTGCAAGTGAAAGAGATTTGCCGTCTTGTGATAAACAAGTGATGAAATAAATTTGCAATATGTGTTTTCTAATAACGAGCCAGAGCACATACACATCACCATTAGACTTTGATGGTGTACATTTCAGTATATAAAAAGAGAGCTGTTGTTCCTCGCTCACTCTGCATAACCTGTTCCTCTGAATCATAAAGATATGTTCTAGGTGACTAACCAGCCATGTTGTTACCCTGAAGTGAGCACAACATAATTTAACCTAACAGCACTTTATACATGCTAAAAAGTCTGCCTGTTGTGATATCATGGCCTTTAGTTATTGGCCTGCTTTCTGGAGCACTACGAAGCTTGCTGAGTGAACATATAATTCGTTAAGTAGCTCCTCAAACATGGTAATGATTTCTCTACACTTTCACAGATGTGCCTTAACAAGAAGAGTGGTTGCCAAAAATGCCATTAACTGTGTTCACTGCCAGGTCTAATGTTATGAAAGTAAGCCACGATATGTAGAATATTTGTAATTATATGCTGCATATTTTTTGGCCTCCTGATCTCAAAATTTTTAGAGCAAATTAAAAAAAAAAAGCGTTTGGCTTTGAATTTTAATGCCCCCTGATTTAATTCAATTCATACACCTATGACCAGATTTGGGTCTAGTACAGATAAAAGTAATAGTAATAAAATAAATATACAGTACCTTATGTATTAGCTAGATATTCATGATAAAGAACCAACAGAACCAGAGAGGTAAGTTTTATTGTTAAGAGGACAGAAATTCACAGTCTACCAGGATGAGGTCTGTAGTAAAAAAAGGAGCACAATGAATGCAGAACAATATGCATGCCGTTGGGTATAAGATGTCATTTTTGCTTACTTTATCACAGTGTAAGAATGAATAAAAGCACAGTATGTGTTTTTTTTTTTTTTTTTAGTAATTAGCCACCTGAACCATCTACAGTAGCTCTTACCACTTAAATGAATACATGAAAAAGCAAGACATTTTTATTACCTAAAGCCACAGGACTTAGATCCAGATCCAGTTTTAAACTAGGCTTCTGTGTCCTTTACTGGATTCAAGATCAAAGCCACAAGGCTAAACCTCCACGCCGTACAATCAATTTCAACACAAATATGCTGATACCATGGCCTGCACAGGTGTGAATACTGTCCCAAGGGTCGAGCTTTACATTCCATACACTATAGAATATGTACAGCAGGGTCTGTGTCGTTGTCCACTAGGGAGGAAAAATCAGCATGATCTGAGGGGAAAAAAAGTACGCTATGTTATATATGAAAAGAGCTGGGGTCAGCTGGTATAAGCCAAAACCAGTGGTCCTAAGAACAGTAAAGTGGACTTTACTAAATAGACCAGTTATTTCAGTAGACAGTTTTCTTTTTCTATGCAAAGTGAGTTTCTATGCAGAGTTTTCTTCACTAATTGAGTGATTCCATTTTCTTCACTAACTCATGGTTTATGCATCCTCAGCTCTTTCACCTCAGTTTCTGGCAATGGGGACTGTCGCGTATTTATAGCATGTGCTGCGATAAAAGACAAGTCTGTGATCTAAAGGGATGTTACTTGTTGATTTCATGCCCACACATCATGCTACTAACAGATGACATATGGAAGTTTTGTGGTTTTCTTCCTTCACTCAGCAGGACTGAAAGCTGAAAGTATCCTTTAGGTAGGATACAATATATATGATCAAATGAAACTTCCACAGCCACAAGCCATTCAAGCCCCTACTGTATAAACCTCAAAACAATCAGTTTCTTTGAGGTTTGTGTAATTAATCTTTAGTGTGGCAACCAAGCATATATTGTGAAGGCCCTCACATTGCTGAAATCAAAGACCTACAGTTGCAAATCTTATCTCATATATATAGTTTATTCATTCTGGGTGCTGGAATCTATCCCAGCACTCACAAGGTAAAAGGCTATGAAACACCCTGTCACCAGTCCATTGCAGGGCAGACACACAGACATACACATGCATACACACACACACACACAGACACACACACACACACACACACGTGCACACACCCCTAGGAACAAAATCATTTGCCCACATGTCTTTGGACTGTGGGATGAAAACGAAGCACCCAGATGAAACCGACACTGATAGGAAGCATATGCAAACTCTACACAGAAAGGATCCTGACCGCTCAGCCAGGGAATCAAACCCAGGCCTTTCTTGCTGTGAGACAAATTTAGACAAATAGCAACAATTTAGAGTTGCAAGCTTATTCCATAATGATACTAATCAGGGGTCGCTTCTAGGTTCTTAACAGCACATACATTTCCATGAATTACCAAAAAATTGTCCTTAAGTATTAATAGTGCTACTTTAGACAAAGGGCAGCAAATGAGAAAGTAGAGGAGCTGCAAACTTCTTATATAATGATACTAACCGAAGGAACTTCTATGTCCTTGACACAGCATTTCCATGAATTACCTAAAAATAGTCCTCAATGATGAATACTGCTTAACACCACATTTCAATAAGATTTCTGTTTTCTTTTTAAAAAGTTCCTTCTTAGGTGCTTGTAAGGTTCAGCCTTCATTCAAAAAGCCACTCTTTTACAGGAAATGAAAACATGCCTTGGATTCTTGTGCTAATAATCCAATTATTCTGGCTCTTAGTATAGAACCTATACTCTCCTCACCCTTTAAACACTGACCTCAACCATGTTACTGCTCCACTTTTGAAGCAGTCAGACCTTCTCTTCTTGTGAGTTAATGATACTGAAATGCAGTGCTTGAGCACTTTAACACTTACAGTGTGCACTTGGGGTTTATGTCACAATGTGGTTATAGTCTGAAAATGTCTTTCTTATAAAATTATTTTTAATGTACTGGATTGTATA
>JAOVVF010000002.1:9942093-9954351 GCA_028565595.1 Duopalatinus emarginatus | reverse complement strand
TCACTGAATCTGGATCTGGGAATATGGAGCTAATTTCAGTCTGCGAATAAGAAGCTAACTAAAGAGCTAACGCTAACATCTGGATCTAGAAATAAGGAGCCAAATGAATCGGGAGCTGCGAGTAAGTAACCAACTTAAGCGTCCTCCGCCATGTTTGTCTTCCAGAGAAGGGCTGTTCATACTGTGCGGTCAGCCACAACGCCAGGAGCCATCAGCCAATAGCATTCGCACACAAAAAACAGCCATGAGCCTGCCCCCAAACTGTCAAAACCAACACCCTCCAATACTCAAGCACAAAATATTCACTTGAGTGCAAAAAGCAGTCGATGGTAATTCACATGGCGTGCGAGGACAACTGCCGAATCGAGAAGAAAAAAATATTGAAAATGCAAAAAAGGCGTTTTGAGCACGATATAATGTTAAATACCCATGCATGACTTTTTTCTGTGCTTACAAGTTTCACTTTTACGCTCGCGGGAGGAAGATTTACGTGCACGAACTGTTAAAACTTGCAGGTTTATATTTTTCACCTTGTGTTTTTGCGCCCCCTAGTTTTGACATTGATCTGACGCCATACCTGCCGGTCACAAGACCTGTTCCCTAGGCACAATTTTGGGTATTCAAGTTCTAGCACCACCAAACCCACTGTTGGGCCTTTAAGTAAGGCTTTTAACCCTCTCTGCTCCAGGGTTCATCATGTCTGTCTCTGGGCTCTGACCCCAACGTCCTAGCAAGCTGGGGTACGCTGTGCTGTAATTTATATGTGACAAAAATAAAGGCTTCTTATTCTTCTTCTAAATTGTAAAAATCATGAAATTATCCGTACAGGTAGGAAACGGTGGGAATTGATAATGTTCTTAAGATGGAAAGCACTAATTTACTTAAGACAAAGAACGGGCTTGTTTTCTGCATGGATGGGCAATTAAACAAATGTATTATTTTTGTTTTTATCTCTTTCATTACATGTGGTTAGATGGGTCAGGTATGTCATTTGTTTGATAAAATCTTTAAAAAAACTGTTTAACAATTCTTTAAGGCTGGTTTCTGATTCATACCTTCGCCCACTAAAGGTCAGCCAGAGTGACTGCAGGTGGTTTGCATGCAAAGTAAGGTTCAGTAAAAACAGTTTTTGACTCCTTCATGAACTCCGAAACCTCCAAACGCTCATCCTGCTGAGCTCACTACCTGAAGCAAGAATGTTGCCCTCGGCAATGTCAACCACATTCTCACCACCTCAAGCCCAAATTAGTTCATTGCTTCCCTCCGTGCACAGATGCGGTCCGCTTCCATTGCGGTTTAAAGGATTTAGTGGTGTTTAGATTTCCACATTTGCTGCGTAATTATAGATTGCATGTGTGAAGATTTGGAGGTGGGGTGTGGGCTGATGAGAAGCGAGTAATCTGCAGAGCTTTCCGGAAGATAACTCAGCTGGGCTTTCAGTCGCATTGACTCTGCAAAATAAGCCAAGTGGAGATGACATCATCCATTTACGCATCCCGGGAGCCCTGCTCGGTCAACACACACACACACACACACACACAAACAAACACACAGGATGCGGTGTATGGTGATTTTGTAAACACACAGTGATTTTGTGACCAAAACCTGAACAGCAACTGCAGCATGTTTTTGTCAGTGGGGATCAAATGTTCACACAAGGAGAGGGATGCTTAACAGTTTTGCAAGTGCGGTAACATTTGGCTGGTTACTATGAGGAGATACTGCTATACCAGTCTAATACCTGGGCTTAGGCCTTGCAGAATGGTCCACAATTCTGTTGTATTCCCAGGTGTAGGATTTCTGTGTTCCACAGCACGTTGCATGGCATCCCGGATGTGTTTGATAATGATGATTTAGGTGGGAATGGCAAAACCCCAAATTCAGAAGAGTGTTCCTCTATCCATAATTTGGTGTCTCTAGAAGTGGGTGGTGGTGCATTGTCTCATTGCTAAACAAACCCCATACCATTATGGAGCCACCATCAATGCACCACTTATCTTCCATAAGTAAAACGTGTGCATGTGTGCCTGACAACTGAGAGCAATGTGCCAGGCCAGATCTGGAATTGACCAGGTTACAGCCTTTCACTCTGAGAGGCCCCAGCTCAAAGGTAACTGACTGGAGAGAAGAAAAGAGCTCTTGTTCTCCTGCTCACAAAAGCCAGAGCTGGACATTCCTAAATAATCAATCGCTTTGCATGCCATTTGTTTGCATTTCACTTAACACTGCCTAGACTGCCATGTCTTTCTGTTATCAGTTTTTTTTCCTGTTAGAATCAAACGGTTTGAGATTTTAGGTTGTGCAATGTAACCTTGAAAAACAAAAATTGAACATTCAGATCGAGTCTCTAATCAGTCTATCAGACAGACCAGGTACTTTAATTAGTACATGGAGAAGCATGCCCTTTGGTGGTCTTCAGCAACCTGTACAGATGGAAAGGTTAATCCTGCATTTATTGCTGGCACCAGTCAAACAGATACTTTTAAGTTTCCAAACCAGGTCCTATTGATTGCAATATGCCACTGGCCATGAACCTGAAATGACATCTTGTACTATGGAGACCATCAAGGTGCTATTGATGTCACCCCAAACCCTCACTCATGATGCACCCTGGTTTCCTTAAGCTGTGCTGGTGTTGCTGTGCTAAACATCGTCTTGACGTGTTATTTGTATCCACCGTATCCATCTGTCTGGAGTGGAAATCTCTGGAAATTTTCTCTTGATGGATTCAAACCTGTAACATTCAGACTAATGGCACATACTGTAATGCAATTTAGCTCCTTCAGGACAAAGGCAGTGGCTGAAGTTTAGCCAATAAGTTTTTTTTTTCTTTTCTTTTCTTTTCTTTTCTTTTCTTTTCTTCTCCTCACTTTGCTTTCCCTTTTCTGAAATGGAGTACCGAGTGTTTATCTAGTCTATTAATCTCACTAAGTATTTTGTGGAAAGGAAACAATAGCCTTGGACATAGCCTTTTTCCTTAGATGCAGGTCTTTGATAGGAAATCTATACACAACGAGAAGCCAATTTCTCCTGCTTGGATAGTGTAGTGCCAGAAAGAGTAGCCAGCAGAAACACTTGGAGGAGAAATAAAAGCCCTAGAGGGAAGGACCTACAGACGAACAGAAAATGGTTTATTGGTGTAAGTTGTCCTTTTGAGATGATCAAGCATGAGCTTCCTTTTAAAAACACAGTGTAGCTGTTATAAGGCATGGAAACGGCCCTCGTGCCAAACCATATGCCACTCTTCTCAAAAGAGAGAGAGAGAAAGTGTTGTTAGAATAAATGCCACAGATAGAATAGGTATGGGTATTTTTATTTTACTATTGATTAAGGGTATTTGTCCTGCCCATTTCTCCACTCAGTCTGTTGTTTTCGCCTTGCATAAAGATTCCTGGCATATTTCAGGCTTAGCAGCCTGCAATTAATTCTATGCCTTCAGGACTTCTCAGGCTTTGTATCTAAAGTCAAGCAGGGTCAGGGCAGAGTTTCTCTCCCCTCTGTCAGAGTGTGTCTGTGTTTCCCACTAAGCACTTGTAGGTTTGTGTGGAAACCGCAGAGCATGAGGCTAAATCTAGCTAGCAGCTGGTGCTGTTCACTCTGTGTTTACTTTCATGCGCTAAATCCACAGCTACCCGTCATGACATTGCTCCAGCTTTCACAGACTACGTCTCCTAATCAAGGCAGCCTTTATAAAAACCAGACCTGCTCTCTGTACAAACTCCAGCGTTTTTCTAGTGTCCTCTCATGTCCTCTTACCCTGATTTGACTCCTCAAATTTGAGCAGTAACTCAAGAAGAAAAAGCACATTTTTCTGACCTCTATACAGCAGTAGTGCAACACACACACGCGATGGGCAGTGCTACCAGTGCTGCATATGGGAGCTGTTTGTTCACTGCTGTGTCAGCATGGCCCGCTGTGCCCCTGAGCTAAGTCTAAACACTGCACTTTGTGGCCGAGAAGCCATCTGTCGGAAGACGGGAATCTGACAGGCCGTCCAAAAGCCAGTAAACTGTGGTGGCTGTTAAACTCCTCTGTCATGTAAATTTCAGCCGTGAGTAATGCCCAATCCTAATCCCAAACCACAGTCGAGGAACACACGGCATATAATCCGGGCAGCACAGCTGTTTGTAGGACCAGTAAATGGCCCCACAGACGTATAAACACATCTAGTATGGGAACTTGGAATTAAGTAAAATGTTTATGTGCATTTCTTGTATGCAAATTAACTAGAACAGTGTGTGTGTGTGTGTGTGTGTGTGTGTGTGTGTGTGTGTGTGTGTGTGTGTGAAAATCACATCTTACTTAAATTACAGGACCTGGGCTCAAAATAAAACATAGCAGGCGATTAATGATTCATGTAATGCATACTCCATGTAATGCATATAATATAATTTCCTCTCCTTTTTTGCTTTGAATATACATGAATTAAAGAGAGGCTTTCGGAAATGTCATTACCTCATTGCTCATTAGAAGCTGAATTTCATCCACTAGTGAGTAGAACTCAGGGGCACTTCATCCTCCAATCTCATACTTGATTGCGGAGAGTTACTGGGGTAATTACGTGTCTCCACCTCCCAACCTTTGCGAAGATCAATTCCACATGTAGCTTATATTTGTGTTAAAGAGACACCATACGGCTCTTAATGGGTGACCAAAATGTGTGTAATAGCCTCTCTCCATGTCCAGTCCCCTGGGTTGGGAGTCCAGACTACCATTGGCATCTTGTGAATAGGAAAGGAACGGATAAATCTCCAAATAAAAGTATATTTGCAGCATTTATTGGCGATGGAGATGTGATCGATGTTGCACAAAATGAATCATGATTGATTTGGCCTGTATCTAACCAGTTTTGTCAAAGGGTCGAAAGTCAATACTTGAATTGGCAAAACATAATGCTGAGGTAGCAATTATCCATATGAATAAGTTACACTCAGCCCTCTCACCCTTGCCCTCTTAGAGAAAAATAGAATAACCCAGTAGACCATATAGCACAGGCTTTTTTTCCAATTAGCTGCAAGTGTCTTTAGGCTTCAAGTGCATCTTTATGACTGGCTGACTGGCTTTTACATAGAAATATCAAGACAACGATCTTCTGTGCTGTTCGAGCCTGAATGACTACTAACCAATACTTTCTTCTAGACCAGCTTATAGTTTTGAGATCTACAAGCATACCCCCTCATTCCAGTGCATTGATATGAGGTCCTAGTGAGTGGGTGGATGAAAGAACGTATTATTTATTTATTTATTTATTTATTTTTCATTGACTCTACTACCAGGCCAAAGAGTGTAAACACAACAGTAAGGCCAGTGGTTGAAAATCTACCCTGACTGCTTCACCGCAGACAAAAACCCTGGCCAGACAAGGGGCAGGAGTTAGGTGCAGACATCCCAACCACAATCCCTGTCTCATCAAACAGTGAAGAAAACTAGGGTTTAGAAAGGCACTCGGATCCATGATAAGAGAGCAAAGGCTTGCTGATTCGGAGTTATTCTCACGTAAACAATAGCCACCTACTCTCTGGAGATTCAATTGATTTACGAACTCACACAGAGATTTGTGGTGTGACAGTAAATCATGCCTCGACTCCTACATGGCTGCTGCTCAATAGATGAAGGCAATACTAAAATTTGGTGAAAAAAAGTATCAGGCATTTTATTATTTTTTCCCCTACTGCCTCACCTTACATTTCCCCACCTCAGGCATGCGATTAACTGGGTTTTTTTCTTAATGCTGGGTCTGATATTTCAGACCCAAAGCTTATTTCACCACTTTTCCTCATTCTATTTTGAGACAACTTAATCACCTTTTTGATGACTCTACCATACAGTTCTCTATAGGAGTCTAGCCTGGATTTAGGTTTGACCATAAATAACCGTTTAAGCACTGACATATTCTGGAAAGTTGCAATCACTGTTCAGCCTCCACAACGCTACAATTTGTATTTGTATTTGGCTTGATTACAATTAAGTTTGACATCGTAATAATTTTGTCCTATGCATTTTTTCCCCCACTCAAGCTCCAGACATACACACACAGAGACACGCCTCACAAAAGACGGCAGGTATTAGCATGAAAAAGAGTTCACACAGGCAGCAGTGCGCATTAAGCATTCAGGGAGTTTATATAAAATTCAGCTGCTGTCACTCCTGCTGGTCCATAATCCAGCAGCAGTGTCTCAAACTGATCTTCCCAACAATTGAGTGCACAACATATGTTGAAGGGAAAATAAGGTACCCGTTAAAATAGAGATCAAATGTATGGAAAGTGATGATAATATCAAAGCTGTCAGTGGCTGCCAGGGGAAGAGCATTGAGTGGTCTGTGTTAATGAGACAAAGCTGTTTTGCTTAGTTTAGAGGAGAAAAAAGTGTGCACAAGTAATAAATAAAACACCATATTTTTTTGACGTCAAGTCTTGTCATGTGGAAAATTGTGCCCATTATGCTGTAAGCGACTCATGTTATTCTCAGAGTGTGCATAATATTAGCTACCCCCCCCAACTGCTATCTCAAAGTGAGTTTAGAGACATGCTATTAAGAAGATGGTTCTGCTTAAAAAGACAAAAAAAAATGGGTGCAAAGTAAATGGCATGGTTTTGCATGTACACATGTGTAGAATAATAGAAGTAATGCACTGAAGCTGAAACTTATTAATATCTAACTAATATTGTTAAGTTATCCTTTCAGTAATGCTCATTTAATTTAACATTTACTAAATTCTTAGGAAAACAGGTGGCATGGGGGGTGATGCAGATGTTAGGGCCCCATAGCTCCAGGGTTCCAGGGCTGGTGTCTTTTACTTGTTCTCCTCATGACTGGGACACTAAACCACCATGTTGAAAAAGTAAGATTGTGTGATCCAGAATTGCACTATTTAAAATGTTTCATTCATTAAAATTAAAAAAGGAAAATATATTATTGTCTATTTTAACATTTTTAAACTTTTTTTTTTTTTTGTCACCCGCCGTCTCTGAAAAAGAAGATAAGAAGATTTTTGGTAAACACAAAAATAAAAATAACGACATTGTGTTTCCTCTCAAATGTTTGGCATTACCTTGCAAATAAAATGCGCTCCTTTGCAAATAAATTACATTCCGTCATAAATGTTTTGCATTCCCTCGCAAAAATAAAATAAAAACATATTGTGTTGCCGTAGAAAAAAAATTGCAATCCCTCACACTTTTGATCTAACTCTTTAAGAATCAAACGGACATCGTCTTTTCTTAATCGATAGCCATTTTGTCTACATTTATCCTACATCCATCTGTATCCATTTGAGTAATCCTTCCTTCTAGAAAGGCCAATTGATCACAGCAAAGTTCAATGAGCTGCTCCATGTTCTTAGCTATCAAAGAGCCGTCTGTATGTAAATGCGTATTTGTGAGGTAATGCTAAAAATTTGCGAGGGAACGGAAAACGTTTGCGAGTGAATACAATTTATTTGCGAGGGAACGCAAAACATTTGCTAGGGAGCGCGTTTTATTTACCAGCGAACACATTTTTTTATAGTCCATTAGGAGCTCTGTAAAAATGCAAAGTCCCACATTCTGAAGACTTTTTTCCATAGAGAAAAACATAGCGATCTATGTGAAATTTACAAGGCTCTGACACCTTTTATAAACAGATTCTTACAACAAGCTTCATCATATCATCAATTATGCAATTGTATTTATTAATTAACAACACATTTAAAGATGTGTTTATGTACATTTTTAGATTGTTTAGTGCACAAGTAGTGGGTCTTACTATATGCATAATTTCATAAGAACATACGAGATGTCATATCAGCAATATTTACTCAACATAGGAAATGTGATAATGGAAGTGCTAACCTTGATCCTTCAAAATAAAAGCCTGTGCATTGAGATATAGAATTCTTTCAAAATGTACAACAACCGTGTTCATAAAATAGCACAATAACAACAACATACTATGTTCACTTGCACTATTTTGCACTATGTGGTGAACATGACTGACATCATTCTTATAACTGAGGCAAAGTACAAAAGGAATAAAAGAGTGCACAGTGTCTACAAGTATAACTATACAATTCCCTCATTGCAAACTTATAAACAAACTGACTAACCAAGCACATTCACAATTTAAGCCCATCGGGGATACAGTGCTTATAACATGCACCCAACATGCATGGCTCCTGGCACCACCTTTTACACTGAACAACATACAACATGGCATCATCGGCCATTGTGTCCCTGTAGAAACATTGCCAGGCAAGCCATAAACTGTGTTGCTGCCTCTGGTGGCCAGCATCATCATGAGGCATCACTGTCCTGGCATAGGTACACTAGTATGTAGCTCCCACAAAATGTCGTTGCCTTCCTTTGAATTATCCACTTATTCCTGACCATACACAAGGTTTGTTTTCAAGATTAGAAGTTTTTTTTTTTTAATCAGGTTTCTTTATCAGGTCGATTGTGAACAAACACAAACATAACTGTATGACGACTCAAATCAGTAGCAGGCTCACTTCCACTGACTAGGCACTGCTGTGTCCTTTCAGCTGCTTTGTTGAATCCAGTCCATTAGTCTAATGAACTCCACTGGATAAAATGTAGGTCAAAGTGCACAGCGTCATCAAAATGACACATATGTACAGTATTGGTGACATTATGGTACGTTCTGTCCCACTATAACCCTGATTTGAAACGTAACTCCACATTAGTTCCTTCCATTCAGGGATAGAGTTGATAAGACTAGAATTCAGAATTTACTACCAACTTTAACTTTAACTCAGTGACATGCTGAGGTGGATCAGAGATCCCAACAGGTGTTCAGGCAGAAGTACAATTTGTGCTTTAAGATAGCTTTGATGGATTTCCAAATCTCAGCTCCATTTGGCCAGTTCAGCAAGCTAAATGGTAGATGACTTCATACAAGAATTGGTCGTGTTGTGGGCTAAGGGACCCAGAGATGACATTCCCAGAGTAAATGGTACTGGCCCAAACACATTATCACTTAGGGTGCGCTCACTTTAGACAATCTGTACCATGCCTGAGCATGTTTGATTCCCAGAGTCAGGTCCATGGGTCTGTGCGTTGTTCAGCTGGACTCCGGCACAGTATGTGATCGCTAAATGTGCCGGGGAAACAAAAGCCATGTTGTTTCAAGAATATTATGAGAATAAACTTTTAATATTTTAAGAAAAAAAGTAATATACCTTTTTATTACAATTGCATTAACATACACAGTAACAAAAATGTTTTACATGACTAATTTTATCATTTATTTGTTGATGTAAATGTCATATATGTAAGCTTATGTTTTGTTGTTTTGTTGTTTTTTCCATCATAATATTTACCTAATTTAAATATTAAATATTACATGTAAATACCTCTGTAAATACTTATGTAAATTATGTAAATAATTATGTAAATTATATAAATATTTCTGTAAATAACAGTGTTTGTGTCTATCATTTACATGTAATAATACACTGTCAAATAATAATTACACTGCATACTGTACACTGTGATAAAAAAAAGTATTTAAAATAACAAGTAGTAAACGTGTGCAGTCACAGATCACATGAATGACCCTGTGTTCTTGCTTTACTAACCACAAATAGACATAAGCTTACAAATATGACATTTGCACATACACCACACAGTACCAACCAATAGTGTAGCCTGTTGCATGGTTATATAGCATTGTTTAATATTGTAGTAGAGGCTCTTAGCCACCTGTGATCTATATAAGCTTTTAGACTTGCGTGTCTGCCACGTTGAATGACATAGTTGTGATGCAGATCGACTCCAGGGGTGTACATGAACACACTTTGACTCAGAATTGCATCACTAGCACCCCCCCCTCCCCCCATCCTATGTTCATTAAATGTCTCTGTATTATCACCATACCCTCAATTCACGGTGAAAGCACAAATCAGACGCATCAGGAAAAGAAAAATTACAATGCCAATTTTACAATAAACCAATAAACTATTTCAGGGTCACTATTTATTGGCAGTAGCTGTGGTGTTACCTGACCAACAGAATGGCACCAATTTGTGTAGTAGGTCTGATTCGCATGGTGTTGCATAGAAGGTAAAAACAGACTTCCTGGGATTGTGTGTAAGCAATTTATTTTTTAACGATTGGCATCAGGAAATGTACAGTAACTGTGATGACCAATCAGAGTTGATAAGAGCACATTAAATAATTAAAATGTAATGTACAAACTAATTTATTTGTTGAATTTACAAGATCACTGGATATACAATAGAACAATGCATACTAGGAAGCTGACATTCTCTGAATTCAACATCCATGTGCTTCTTATATCACCTTCATTTATTCACTTCCTTCAGCATGTGTCAAAGCATCCAAGCAAAAGGTAAAGCCATACTTCTTTCTTTCACTCCGTCCCTGGTTTTTTGTGCGCACTAGCTATTTTGGGCATGATTACTTTGGACTCTCTTGAGTGTTGAGTGACTTGAAGGTGTTCAGTCCCAAGAGCTGAAGGTAATGTTACAGTGGATCATGCCACATGGATGATCTCTTTGACCAAGGACTTGCAAGGCTCAAGGTATTTTTTTTTTATTGTTACAGAAGGGAACCTTGCATTATCAGCAAATATACAGCATATACAGTTTCTTAGTGCATTTTTTTAGGTGGAGGTACACTGTAAGCAGTTTTTAACAGTGTAGACTACAGTTATGTAGGGCAATGAAAACACTTCATATGGAAATACCAAAATCTCTGAGATCACTGTCATTTACCAAGTGGGATAATGCATTTAAGATCCATGTTTTATTAGATTTTACAGATCCCCTCAGCAAAATGTAAGGTTTTTTGTGCACAAGTACTCTCTTAGGTTTACTTTGTAGAAACCACAAATTGGCTGGTAGACGTTTTTTTTTTTCCTTTCAAAAATAGACCTCATATATTTTGATTAATGGGATAATCATAAGAGAAGGATAATAATAATGGGATAACAGTATAATAATATGAAAATAAAAGGGAAATACAGTGGTGCGTCAACATTATCCACACTATAGAATTTCTATAGGCTATAGAATTTCTATGACTCAATTTTCAATAAAGACAAACACATTATTTTTTTGACATAATCTCCCTGCTTTTCAATACGCTTTGCCAATCTGTCAACAAGCATTTCTATTCCCTCATTACAAATGTTTTAGTCTAAGCTGCAAGCTACAAATGCACCACTGTCTTCACCTTTTCATCAGATGTGACCTTTGTCTTCTTTAGGGTTTCTTTAAGGGGACCAAACTGGTGACAGTCTGATGGGGCAAGATCAAGACTATAGTGAGGATGCTTTAACACCTCAAACCCAAGTTTCTGGAGAGTGTTGACAGTATAGACAGTGGTGTGTGGACATGTATGTAACAGAACAACACCCTTGGAAAACATTCCTCTGTGGTTTGTTCAGATATTAGGCTTCAGCTGTAGTGAGCATCTCACTGTAACAAGTACTGTTGATTGTTGAACCTTTCTCACTGCATGCTGCCATTATTATAAAGGCCAGACAAATGGTTTAGAGCATCTCCAGAATAACAGGTCTTGTGGGGTGTCCCCATATACAATGGTTAGTACCTACAAACAGTGGTCCAAAGAAGAACAACAGGTGAACCAGCGACAGGGTCATGGGTGCCCAAGGCTCACTCATGTGAATAAAGTGTGAAGGCCTGACCTTCTGGTCTGGTCCCACAGAACATGCACAAAAAGATCTGCGGCTAATATATTGGACAGAGTCGGACCACCCTATACGCTCACTACGCTTGCTGTGTAGGGCCCCACAAATGAATAGAGGCCCCCTCGTCTCCCCCTCGTGTCAAGTTAAGGAGAATTGGTGTATCAGCAAAAGATGAAGTGAAACTATCCTTCAGGATATGAAAAAACCTGTGGGAACAGCAGTCAGGTAAACCTGTGACTGTTCTTCTTGAGGTTGGAGTGTTAATAAATAAATAGTAAATAGTCTATGAACATAGCTGCAGGTGACGTGCACAGCGCAGCTACTCTGTACAACCTTGAAAACCTCGCAGTGTAACAGTATCATGAACTAATCTTAAGCAGAAAAGTGAAAAGTGAACATATACTCATGTTTATACTGTCTAGTACTTGTTCCCCAAACACACCAGTACAATCTAAATGGAGGGCTGGAGGACTGATCACAAATTTAATTATGTTAAACCTGGTAATTTATATATTGTTTTTTGAATAAATATTGTTTTTTCTCATTTTGTTCTGTATTTTGTATTCTGTAGTTCATGTAGGATATA
>JAOVVF010000002.1:9919215-9933318 GCA_028565595.1 Duopalatinus emarginatus | reverse complement strand
CATCATCATTATTATTATTATTATTATTATTATTAATTTGAAAAAGTTAGGATGTCAGTAGCTGGCTAAGTACTTTAGCTATCTAGCTAGTGTATGTAGTTTTGAACATTTGAACATTAAATCTGTAGTTTTAGCTACAGATTTAGCTATCTAATTAGCTTATGTAAATTCACACATGGTTCTATCTACATATTTATCTATCTAGTTAACTCATGCTAATTCATACATGGTTCCAGCTACATATTTATATTTATATTTATATTTAGCTATCTAGCTCACGTTAATTCAGACATGATTTCAGCTACATATTTAGCCATCAAGCTAGCTCATGTTATTTAATACATGGCTGTATAGCTACATATTTACATTTATGTTTAGCTGTCTAGCTAGTTTATGTTAATTCATATACACTTTGAGATGTACATTTAGCTATCTAGGTAGTTTGCGTTAATTCATACACAACTGTAGCTAGGTTACATATTTACCTAGCTAGCTACCTCATGTTAATTCACAGACTCTTCTAGCTACATATTTAGCTATATAACTAGCTCAGAGATACACAGAGAACATGTGAACTCTACAAAGGAAGGACCCTGGCCACCAATTTTGCTGTGAGGCAACAGCGCTGCCTACTGCAGCACCATGTCACCACCTATTTATACATTATTAGTCTTCATTGTGCCAAGGTGTACAATGTACTAACTTGTTGGCCTTTTAACTAAAATGATTGGCTTGCAGTAAGTTTAGTATTTACCTTTACAGACTGAAAAGACTCACAATTCATCACATACAACCCTATTTAAGCTATTGCGCAAACCACAGTTTGCAGGTAATACAATTATTTTAATAGACAGTAATGTCCCTTTAGGGAAAACATTTGAAATTGTGTCTCTAGATATATCAGTGCCAGGCTCCAATTCACATTTCAGCATTTGGATGCTGTTTTAGCCAGTGAGTTTGCTGTTCCATCTCACACTTGGGCTATTTTGGATGTTTCTGCACATAACTCTATAAAATCTCTATAAAATCCCCATAGTCGTTCCTGGGTCAAATCCCTGTAGGAAGTTATGCAAAAAGTGCAGCAACATAAAGTCTGCAGTGCCAAGCGCATTAAAGCTTTTCACAGCAGAACTGCAAAAGAGACACTGTCTCAGACGTGGCCTGAAGCCCTGGATTTGTCAGCCAAACCTGTAACCCTTCTCAAAACAAGTTTTATTAGAGTGAGGTGTGGTAAAAAGGTAAAAATGACACGTTACGCAAATGTTTAATGGTGCCATATGACATGCCGGTATGGCATAAATAACTTCAAAACAGATGGTGAAAACTCACTCATTTTAGGTTTGTGCCTGCTGAGATGTTTTAATGTGATGTGCTGTAAAGCATGGGTATTTATTTCCTGTCTGCCCCAGACTTGTTTAATCAAAATGTAAATGACAGGAAGACTAATCTACGCTGTGCATGGGAATCAGAACAAGTGCTTTAAAAGGGGATGTTCAGATTTGCATTTTTGAGTGGTGTTCGATAGCTCATGATAATTCAAACATGGTTCAAGGTATATATTTAGCCATCTAGCATATATCCTGAAAAACTTGTACAGACTGTAAAAAATGTTGCAGATTGGCAGTCACTAAATAACGTTATGTGGTTTGTTTAGCTGACATTCCATGGGACCCCTGGTACATCTACAAACATCTCTGACAGTTGAAAACTATGTGTACCACCTTTAGGAATAGTTACACCCATTCATGTCCTGCATTCATTTTGGATGGGTTTGGCCTCTTCCAACACAGCAATGCACCACCACACACATCTAGAGACGCCAAATTATGGTTAAAAGAATACTCTTCTTAGTTTGGGGTTTGCCATTCCCACCTAGGTCACCAGATCTCAACGTTATTGAATACATCTGGGATGCCAAACAACGCACTGTGGGACACAGAAATCCTACACCTCAGAATACAACAGAATTATGGACCATTCTGCAGGAAGTATGGTGTTAATTGCTTACAGAATATTTCCACAAGCTTGTGCAGTCCATGCCACATGAGGGTCCTACCAAGTATTATGCTATGTCTCCCAGAGCACTGGTTGTTCATTGCCTATGGCCATTTCTTTGGGTGTTTCTAAACTCAAGCTGATCGTTGTCACTGGAAATTGTCCGGTGTCATTGAAAATAAATAAGTACTAGCTGGTGTACCAGTTTTTCTGCTATTTCAGAGTATGCCATTTATGAACACTATCCTGCATGTTACATGTTACATAGAAGTGTGTTCAGTCAGCAGCGTGTTCTGCCCTGTCCTTGGAGCTCCTGTTGCTGAACTGATTACAAATATGCCTTATACACCGGGTCAACACTCAATAATGATGCTGCTACCTGCTATGTACACTCAATACTGATTTTCCACTAACTTTTTTTCTAGTTTCTATTTTTGTATTTATAGTTTTAGTTTCTTTCTCCATCATCTCCTTATTATGTTGTACTCTATATTTGTGTATCATAGAGCCTCTGCACATACCTTCCTTATTGTGTTTTTACAATTTTATTTTTATTTATCATATATTTATTCATGGAGCAATATATGTTCAAGTTCCATAGGACGTAGTAATACATGCCTATACAGAATTAGGAGGCCTCTTAGAAAACAACAATACAATAGAAAATCAACAGTTTTATCCTAGTGCACCATTTTAGTACTGTATTACCATTATGGACAAAATCATACTTTGAGAACTGGACACTTTATTCACACTCAGGATGTCAACATTTAGAGTTACTTTCTGCCCCGACTCAAGGTTTCTCATACCTTTACCCTATTGTGTTATTTTTTTTTTTTACCAAAGCATTTTTCAGTACAAGGAAGAAATTATACATTTAATATATTCAAATGAATAACAGTGTGCTGAAGGGATCATTGGACAACTGATTCATTATATTTTATAGTTTTTATGGGGTTTGCTTTACTTTGCACAAGGCTCCACTCCAGTCAGCTTGTGGACATGGAACATAGATGTACTAACAGTCATAAATCCTCCCTGTCGAAGGTCACCGGCGCCACGACTCTCATCCTCACTCCGCCCTTTTCTAGCTTTCTGGAAGAATTTGCTTATGCACAAGTTTATTCAAGTGCGTCTTCTGAAATTAATTTGCTTGTGTACCAAAGGATGGCGATGTTTACACCCGGGACCTAATTTATCAACATTGTGTTCCAAAAGGTTCTCAAAACTGAACACAAATATATAATTGGGATTCATCAAATGTGCGTACACAGGTCATGTGTTCAAGCGTAAGTGAAGTGAAGCTCCATAAATATTAATTGTTTGTAGCCATTGTACTTCAGCATGTCAAAATACAGTATGGTGTAAATATAGGTACTTAGTTGTGCGGTTCATGTTTTGTATATTTGTGGGATTTTTCATGTAACACATTAGCAACAACATCAGCATCAGCAAATCGCAGGTCAGGTGCTCATTATTCTAAGAGAGAATAATGAATACCTACTATACTGTATCTAATGAGATTATATTAATAATAGATTAATAGGACTGAATTAATCTTTTTATGGTTCCTTAACTGAATTTATATGGGTGTTGGGAAAGAAAAAAAAAGTAGATATCTGTTACACAGTGGCCTAAAAGATTTGGATGGGCTGTGCTAATGTATCTCAGTGATGGTTTGGAATCATCCCACTTATTTCCAAATGCTCTCTGAAGTGAAACCTTGAAAGCCCTGGGACTTGCACAGGTATTTGATTTGTGCACCTCGTTTCCCTCTTTAACCTTTTTTTTTTCTTTTTGAAATCCATAAAACATACTTTCTTTGTAAATGGTGTGATGCATGACATCTTCCGGAAAAGCCAAGATCAAGATTTTTAACATGTTGACTTTAAGTATAAATGCAAATGTGTTTGTAATTAACAGTAATTACATTTTATTCATGCTTACACAAACAAATGATGCATTTTAGTTGCAGCTTTATGTTTCACCTAGGCACTTTGTATATACATGGTTCAATTCTGTATAAATATCCTAACACAATGTGCACGCATAACTGTGCACACTATGTAATGATAAATAAGGACTGTTAAGCTCAGTTTCTGGAGGACAATAAGGCTATTATGAGCTTTTTCAAATTTTCATCAAATTTTATACAATAAACAATATATACTTTAATCTCACCAGGGGCCTTATTTATCAACTGTGTAAAAAGGTTCATAAAAAATGTGATTTATCAAATATATTTACACTGGTCATGTGCTGAAGTGTAAGTCATGATGCTGAATAAATATCGATTGTTTGTGGCCACTGTATTTGTGTCTCAAAGCTTATTTAAATACAAATACAGTATATAAACCTTGAGTCACTCATTATTATTTTTCATGTATATTTTTTATTGTGACACAATGTTGAACATCAGCTAATGTGCGCTGCAGATCAGCTGGCTTTTAATGGAATAGAGAATAGAACAATATATGTGTATAATTCATTTTGCACTTTACATTGTATTGTGTAGGTCTGTCATTTTATGTAGCACCTTGGTCCTGGAGGAACGTTGTTTTTTGTTTCACTGAATACAGTACACACTATATATGGCTAAAATGGCAATAAAAACCAGTTGATTTGACTAATTCAATATATTCTCTCACGTCATTATAATAGTTTACTATATTTATTATTTATTTATAAATTTTTAAACATACCGCAGCTTTATTCCTGTTGCAATAAGGAACTAATCATATAAGCTTATCTTAGCAAATAACATACAGGTCATTTCACTCTCAGACACTCTGGGTACATTTCTGAAGCTTTTCTATGGACACTTCACATGCAGATATGCACTAATTTTAGTTTTAATCCACTGGCACACTAAGATGCATGTAAAAGTGTGTGGACATGCTAACATTTCTACAGCACATCATGTGTATCTAGAGTACTGTGCATCTTGTAGGCATCGGGGAATTGCTAATTTGTTAAAGCGGGAAGGTGATTGTGACAAAAGTCGCGTCTTGTTTGAAAATTTGATAGTGGTGCGACTAGGCTGTCCGGTTTCTATGGCTCCTTCATATACGGCCGATAAATGCGCTGTTCACATTTAAATGTGATGAAAGTCTGTTCCTGCTCTAAAAAAAATGGAAAAACAAAAGAATCAATTTTTTTAAAAATTAAAAATAATTTACATTTCTTTAAGGAACTTCAGCTGAGTTTGATGATGCAAAGGTGACAGCAGTAGCAGCTGTGCTGTGATGCAAAGAGGAAATGTGCAGTAGAGCCTTATTTCAGTTTGGCCTTCAGTTTAGCCTTCAGTTAATGCATCCTTCAACCTACACATTCTTTAGTGGATGTGCCTTCATGTCCCGTATAGAGCATATCCTTTGAAGGACAGCATCTGAATTGGGACACATCTAAACTGTTCATACATAATTGATTTTAGAAAAGGGGTTCAGATTAATATTATAATATTGTATAACTCTTTAATCTGAATGCAAGTCAGGCATCACGTATATACATAGACTGCTACAAAGCATATGGAGCATACGGAAAGTGCTGATGTGCAAGAAAGAAGGATTGTGTTGGGGTGATGACATGATAATTTGGGTAAATGTTTATTTCATTTAAATATTTCAGGTAAATATGTATTTCAGAGACTTATGTAAATGTATTTGAATGTGTACTTTAGAGAGCTTATATAAATGTTATTTAATATTTCATATGCACACTCATCTTTGGATCTGTTTTTTTATGGAAAAAATTTAAATGTCCTCATGTTTTAAGATTTTACTTATTTTTTTGCCCATTAAAGGAAATCTAAAAGCACTATACACATGTTCATAAATACACTGACACAGCCCATACCTCCTGGTTTTTTTTTTTTTTAACACTCTCTTTATTTAACTCCTGAAAGATCTATAAGATTTTATATCCTGTCATATTTGAGCAATTTGTAGCTGTTTGTATGATAATGATACATATAGATAATCAATAAACACAAATATGAGGTTTATTCCTCATATAAATTCCCTGGGTGTTATTTTTTTTCAGCTACACACAGTGTTTTGCTAGTGGCATGAACTGAATGAATGCTGTGGGCTTTTGTGGCCTGTGAAGTTTGTGCAGTCTAAATGAAATGAGGCAGGAAGCTGTATTTGGCCTGAGGGGTGTTAGTTTGACCCCTGTGGTTAAGCTGTATAGAAGAGGGAACCCACTGGAAATCATTTTCAACAAGTGTATTTTATTTGGTAATTTTGTGTGGTCTGATTTGCTTGGGTTGTTAGAGCAGTTAGAGAAATGTTCTATATAATGTAGCTAAATGATCTGTGAATTAGGAGGCCTAATGAGGAATGTCATTGTCATACAGACTAAGTGAAGAACCCCAGCCTCATCGTGGAAGGTAATTTATATGCATTTAAATTAATGGCACATCAAATGCCATGGAATTGTCATACTAATATAATATATAGCATTTTCTCATCTAATCATTATTATCGCCATAATGGTAAGTGGCATGATGCTGGAAGTCCATTCAAATGATGTGAAGAGGTACAGGGGAAGTGTGATGAAATCAGTCAGGGCTGTTCGGTTGTTAATTGCATGCATTATGGCTCATTACTGCAGTTTAACGCTTGTCTGTGGAGTGGCTTGGGGGAGGCTCAATGAGTGAGAAGCGCTTGGGGCTCAGCCAGTGCCATGAATCAGGGCATAGATGAACCACCCTGGCACAATGCTTGGGTAGTATACACTCACACATACACGCCATCTCAGGTAGTATACTCTCTCTCTCTCTCTCTCTCTCTCTCTCATACACACACTCACACAAACACACACACACACACACACACACACTCACACTCACTCACACACACACACACACACACCGTCTCAGGCTTATTCATTCTTTCTTTCTCTGTCACTCTCAGTCTCTGCCTCTTCCTCTCATTTTTTTGTCACCTGTTCCTCGCTTTGACTCATACAGTGCACAGAGACCTGTGTGTCTCCACAGAAGTCCAGGTTTCACTCACCATACACCTCAAAAGGTGTCCGCTTCCTATACTGTAGCTCTATTAAAACATGCATGGCCAAGATCCTCAGCACTGATACGCACTCTCTCTTTCAGTGTCTCTCTTTGTGTCTGTCCTCGCTCCTGAGTCTGCCCAAAATGCAAATAATGCAAGAAAGTAATAAAAGTTGCATGTTGGCACTACTGTAATTAAATATTAAAGATACTCATTTTTATCTCTTTTTTTTTTCCTAGAGACGTGATGCCTGTGGATATTGTTTTTATATTACATGGGTGGGGGGTGAGGTGGGGGGGGGGATCATGAGGCTTAATTTAGTCTCAAAGCTTTAATAATCCTCTTCTTTTGCATTCATAGATGATATTGCGTGCTAGGTATGGAAAGTAGGCTAATGTGTAATAACTAAATAAATAACCTTAGAGTGAAAAGGTGATTTGGTTATAGTGTGTTCTGCGACCCTGCTTCTTAAGGTTCTGGTGGAAAAAACAACGTGAAGGAATATGTATGATCCCTTTCTTACCTGTTGTACATTCATATGTAAGTATCCACTTTAGGCATAAAAGTTTGAAGTGCACACTCTGCACATTCATCTCCTACAGTTTGTGTGTGTGTGTGTGTGTGTTTGGGATTGTGAAAGAAATCAATTTGATTTTTCTTTCTAAATAAAAGCACAGCAAGGCAACACTCCCCTGCACACATGGTGGATGTTTTTCTTTCTTTGAACACAGCCCTCCCTTGAGCTGGCTGGATGCTGCCTGCTTGCATGTATGTATAACGGCCCTGTTCTGCAGCCTGTATAGCGGCGCTGCTGAGGGCTGAGATGCGGCTGGAAGGGGGCTGCAGGCTTTAATTGAATTGTAAATGGGAAGAGGGTGCAGAGCAGACGGCAGATGGGAGGCTGGGGCAGGTGCTCGAGTGGGCTGAGGAAGGAAAAGAAGGAGGGAAAGGGAAGGGGTGGAATGGCAAAAAGGCCTGTTGCATGGAGATGACCAGTGCTCTCCCAGTCCCCCATGGAGCCAGTACATTCTGCAGATGAGAAAGGCACTGGAGCAAGGCCAAGGACTCACTCTTTCTCTTTTTCTAATTTTTTTCTCCCTGCTGCTGCTAGCATTCTATCAATGTGCCCTCAGTGGCCTTGCAAATGAACAGCTCTGCCTGAAATGAAATGATGTTACATTTTATAATCTGGCATTACAACATCCTCCCAATTATAACTGTAACTGTAACTGGGAGTAGTGGGGTAATTACACTAACGTCTTTTTGCCAACTTTGTTTCATTCAACTTCTTGCTTTGAGTGAAAACAGGATTGTGTCATGTTGAAATAAAAAGGGTTTTTTCCTTTACCATGAAACAAAGCAAAATAAGACTGTTAAATGTTTGTGCTGTTGTTGTGAGGGGAACTCATTATGAAAAGGCGAAGTTCAAACAGACCCCAGAAGGAGCTCGGTGAACCCGAACAGAGTCAGAGAGCGAGAACACAAGGGAGGAGGGAATGTTAGGCGTGAGAGAGTTCTCCTGAGGGAAATCAGACTTCTGTCAGCAAGGAAGATGATCCCAGTCTGCCCTCATCAGGTTGAGACGGCTCAGAGAGTCACACTCGGCTTTCTTTCTTTCTGTTGAACATTTGCCTGTGGAGCTGGGCCATGTCTTATATATCTTCTGATTCTGAATTCCCCAGCTCAGTTCTCTAGTTCAAGTACATTTCTGGAAGTAAAACACCCACTTCTTGGGACTTGGCAGAACATACTATTTTTTTATGTTTACAAGAAAAACAGGTCAAGACAATAGCCAGGCAGTTCAATTCATGAGTTCATACAGCAGGAAATATATGTAATCTTTATGCAAAATAAAGTCCCGCTAGCTGTATTGTAAGCAGGTTGTTGCATGCTGTCTGCTTTCTCATGTCTGACAGAGTGTCAGAGATGTAGTGCAGCCTTTCCCTACAACTATAGAAAGATTAAGAGTACATTTTAATCAAATATATATTTTATACTCATTCACTGAGCACTCATCTTGAAAAAGATCACGTCCATCAAGTTAAAAATGTTTCATCATAGGTTAAATATGTATATGACAATTTTAAAATGAGCTGCTGCCACTGTAATCAGACCATTTAACATCAACAAGCTCACCAATCAACCATTACCATTCAGCATGTGACCATTCAGCTACCAAGTACAGCAAGACTAGCAATGATTTTCTGCTATATGATTCAATTTAACCACTTTACAGACTTATATTTTTCAAAAAGCATGCGGTTTTATGTTTGTCTATTTGAAATTACTTTTGGGGGAAAAAAAGCTGGTGACAATAATCATAATTTTGTTTACAAATTCCAATCCAGGTGACATGTTGGTGGTGCATTGGGTAGCACTGTTGCCTTACAGCAAGAAGGGCCTTGGTTTAATTCCCTGGGTTGGTGGCCACATTATTTTCTGTGTAAAGTTTGCATGTTCTACCTTAGAACGACATGCAGTCAAGTGAAATAGAGATATGAATTGCCCTGGAAGTGGGTGTCAGTGTGCCTGCCTGTGTGTTTGCCCCACAATGGACTGGCAACCTGTCCTGAGTGTTTTTGTGTCTTTTTCCAGCTGAGTGCTCAGATAGACTCCAGCATCCTCCACAATCCAGTAGTGGAAAATGAAGGAATTAATGAATTCTAGTTTAGTTCAGTAGGTAGTGCTGTCACCTCACAGCAAGAAAAGCCAAGGTTCAATTCTCGGCCAGCTGACCAGTGTATATGAATTTCCTCTCACAGTCCAAAGGCATGAAAATCAGGTGGGTTAGAGACACTAAATTGCCCCTAGGTGTGAATGTCGTTGTTTTCCTGCCATTTTTTGCAATGGGTGCTGATATGGACTAGGGTTAAGGTTAGTCACCTAGTGACCTACTAAGGTCTTAGCATACTTTTTGCAGAGACGGCTTTAGCCTTAAAGTCTGTGATTAATCGGAGTGTTCGCAACAGGTGAAATAAGACTGCAGAAAGTATTTAAGCTCACAAAGGTGCTTTCATCTTTATGTAATCCTTGCTCACTTTGTTTCACAGGAAGTATGAAGGAAACAGGATAAAACAGAGAAAACACACATGGACATGGTGGGAACATGCAGAGATTCTCTGCACAGAGACACAGCGGAGCCTATTATTAAAACGAGGAACCTGAAGCTGTGATGCAGCAACACTATCCCCTGCACCATCCTGCTACTCTAAATCATATATATATAAACCGTAATTTGTTATTTATTTGTATGCTTTGATGAATGCAGGAGTGTGAAGCCTTATGCTAGAGCCAGGTGGAGTTGAGTTTGAATAATTTCTAAATGTGGTCTTTGCCACATTTATGCCACGTTTGGACATGCAGTGGCTTAAAGCCGGGGCATCAGTATTCTTTGTTAATGTGGGGAGGGTTTTGTATCTGTTAAATGTATCAGTTCAGATCTGTTCCACTATCTGAGCAGATAGACACTGGACTGGCTCTGCTGTGCATATCTGGAGCAGATACAGCACTACGTTTGGCCTGAATCCAGTGTAGATATGTTGTCTGTGTAGTGTCACTACTCACTCAACTTGAACCTAGCACATGCAGTGTTGCTCAAAAATACATCACCCCCCCCCCTTTCTCTCTCTCTCTCTCTCACTCTCTCTCTCTCACACACACACACACACACACACACACATTCAACACCGTTTGCTCAGGAGCCCTGAATTCATATTGCACTTATTAACCACAGCGGCTGTCATTGCCAAATAATTAACCTGGCTTAGTCTCATGTTTGAGGGCTGATATTTGTGCACCTGTATTGGGGAATACCGGCGACAGACAAGCTCATCTGGCTACTGGAGAGCTATTTCACAGACAGGGATTTGAGGCTCACACTGGAGAGGGCCTGATCTTGCCAATGTGCCTGTAACCTTTTCCACTAATGAAAAAAGAAGCGCTAATAAAACACAATAAGCTGGAGAAGGCCTCTCCAAGCAATACGAGCAGAGTATTATTAGCCATGCAGGAGGAAAAAGGCAACATTACTGATATCAGTCTTCTGTGTTCCTGCTCCAAATCCTTACTTAATGGATGAGGGAATAGTGTAATATACTGAAGTGGTAGACTGCTGTCTGATGGCCAAGCACATGGGGACACAGAGGACTTTAGAGCAGGATGTAGTCCTGGTCAGTAACGTTAGACTCATATACTCATATAGTAGTCCTGTTGTAGCACAAATAAAAGTATGAAGACATGGCCACTGTACACAGGCTGAAAAATTCATACCATACTATAACATTAGCCTATGATTCTCTATAGCCTCTCTAATTCTATTTATTTATTTATTTCAAATCATTTAACTGCATTTGTTCCTATGCATTAACACTGACCAACCAGTTTGGCGTTGAATCCTTTCCCATTGCCAGAGGTATTAACTCAGATACGGCCACACACTTGCACACATAATCACCAAGATTAGTCAATTAAATAAGAAGCATGTGTTAAATGGTGTAAATACTATTGTAAAATAAATGACTGCAGTGTTCTGAGACAAGAAATTGTTAAGATGATAGATTGTGGTGTAGTTGTAGTATTTGGAAGCGTAGTTGGTTTTCAAGGAAAGTAATAGAAACCTGGTCACAGCTGGAAAGTAGATAAACAGGTAACTTTTGTAATTAAACATAATAAAATCCTGTTCTAAACCAATGAACTATTATGGGGGCAGCTAAGATTAGGGAACCGGTCTTGTGACCAGAAGGTTGTCAGTTCGATCCCATGTACAGACACGACATGACTGAAGTGACCTTGAAAAAGGCACCTAAACCCACTGGGCACTGTGGATAGGGGCTGCCTACCACTCTGGGCAAGTTTGTTCACTGCCTCTAGTGTGTGCATTGAATACTGTGTGTTTCACTGTACAAATGTGTTAAATGTAAAGGTCAAATTTCTCTGTGTACAAGCACAGAAGGTCAATCACTTCACTTCTCCTCCCTAGTTATATATACCACCAACATATAAATACTTGAGTATGTTCTTTCACCAGGAAACATTGATTGGTTTCTGAATGCTGTATAAAGAAATGGTGAGGTCGTTGATGTAAAAATGAAGCTGTCAGAATGTTAACGTGTATCCTGACTTAATGAGAACAGCACAGCGTTGTCACGTCATCACGCCATAAAGAGCAGGTGCATTGCTGCATATCCATATAACAGCTGCTAATTAAACAATCACAAATGTCACTCCTGTGATTAAATAGGTGCTTTTTATAATGATGAAACATAGACAAAATCATTATTAATATATTGAAAAATATATATAAAATATACATTATAAATTTAAAAAACATGTGTAAATATATGTATTTAACATACACATGCATGTGTGGGTTTCTTCTCTCTCTCTCTCTCTCTCTCTCTCTCTCTCTCTCTCAGTCTGTCTCTCTCTAAGGTATAGTAATTGCTGTAATGTATTTATAGTGTGTGAAGCTGAAACCTGTTAATTAAATATTTTGTTTTATTTTTCTCCGAGTGAACAGTCAGTACCTGTTCACTATAGAAAGCAGCTCGACTGATGCAAAAGTAAAAGCTGAAATGCTCACTCTTTGGTTAACAATATGTGTCCAATGCCATCCTTGATCAATCAAAAAGATGCACTAGTGTTCAGGAAATGTCTTTGGTTTGTTCCCATCTAGTCCTTCATAATGCTAACACTTCCATGCCTTCTTTCACATTACTTCTTGACAGTAAAAATGTGATTTTTTGAATTTATTGCAAACTTGTCCGTGGCTTGAAATGCTCCCGTCATGTAAAAAAAAAAAAAAAACTGCATTAGAAAACACGAGCGTTTTTATAGATTTTTCACCCTGTTGCTCAACTTCTTTAACAACTGTTTATCCGAGCATCAAGTTGATTTGTTGGGGCTAGAACGAGTGCTGCAAAACTTCTTCGTTACTCCACTCTCCTCCAAGCTGATCGATCCACCTGTCTGCCTGAGTCTGACTGCCGACGCTCATCTCGAAGGCTTTTCATTTTGAACTGCTGCTGAAACACTTTTCTATCTCATATTGATTTTAATGTGTCAAAACCCGAGCCCCTGCTGTCCGGAATGTTCCAGGACATCAGCCTGGTGTGAGGCTGTGGTGTGCCTCTGAGCTGAGCCTACAGCCCATTTGAGTTGGCTCGCTAGTTTTCAAGGCCAGCGTGTTCTTGACATTGGCTGAAGTTTTTGGCAGAGTCGAGCAGACTGCATGAAAACCCACCAACGTCCAACACTACAGACAAACACAGAGACACACACTAATGAACACAGATCTGATCAATGAACCAGTTCATATTCTAGAGCAGACTCTCTGTTCAATATGTATTTATTTAGCTGAAGGCAGCGCATGATGAAAGGCGAATATTTGCACATACTTTCACATTTTGTTTTAATTATATCTCATCTAATTAGGGCCTTGTTTAGCAAGGCATGTAGCTGGACCGTCTAAGTTAGTACAGTAATGTGACTTGTTGCCATGGATTGTCAGAGGATGTGGAAGTAAATGCATATTATTTATTGTGTAAAGAAATCACAGGAAAACAATGAGACACTGAAAAAGTGTTGCAAATGAAAGCGAAACCTGAAAGAGGTGTGACACGTGACATGCGGGGGCTGAAGGGCAGTGTAGTTCTGTGGCCACTGGCATGACATCCTCAGCAAAATAGAGATGCAGATCTCAGCCAATATACGAACATCTGATGTGAAGCCAGGTGACATAGTGACATCCAGTGTGAGGCAGAAAGATGGAGTAATGCCCATGGTAAGGCTCTAAGTGGTAACGGCTTGGTAAAGAGGAGGCATGATGTTCTTAGTGGAGCAAGGAAGCAGAATGATATCCTCAGTGGAGCAGGAAGGGTGGGACAAAAACTCTACACTCTCTATTTGTAGCTTTACACATACATGTGCACATACAGAATACAGGTGTTGATGTGACACACATAAAAACAAATGACAACTACAACAGAATGCTTGACAAATGAGATGCTGACTGGAACTTCAACTTCAAGGAGGAACAGGAAACAGGTATGAATGAGGTATGAGTGACGTCCTGGGGCTGATGGGTAGTGTAGTTCGG
>JAOVVF010000002.1:9898298-9911338 GCA_028565595.1 Duopalatinus emarginatus | reverse complement strand
CTCCTCTTTCACCTTCTCTCTCTCTCTCTCTCTCTCTCTCTCTCTCTCTCTCTCTCTCTCTCTCTCTCTTGCTCTCCCTGGTTAACAATATCATACAGGATCTCCTGGTGCACTGTCTGTGGGGGGTATTACTCCTGAGCTTTTTGTTTACACAGGTCACCTTTAATAAAAGACTATAAGAATTTATGACCCCCTCTTGCCTCCACATGAGTCTACATTAAGGTACGGAGATACAGTGTGGCCCTGCAGTCTCTGTTTATTAATGCAGGAAGGAAGCAGGGCACCTGGTGGATTATGTCAGCTGCAGTGATACAGCGAGGATAAATATAAGGAATGAAGTTAAATAAGGAATGACACTGAAGAATATCAGGGCACCATGGATTTGCTTATGCTGGTGCTATAGGATTGCTCGAGTTTTTTAGCAAGGGTGCTCTGGTATTTATGGCTTTTCATTAATGATTTTCATTCATTTCTACTGCAACACCCTGACATACATATGTGCTCACACACATGCATATATACGCAGTGCCCACTCCACATAAAACACATTCTGTGTTAAACACAAGCTGAGATATTCAGCAACTCATGTCATATAGATGTAAGGTTTAGAAGCCAGCCTAGCCTAGATGAACACACTTCTTAATATAAAATATCACACAGTTATGCACATAAGCAAGCAACAGACACATGCATGTGCACATTTCAGGCTCAGATTCTAAGATCACAAACTCATGCTGCCAGTTACCAATACCTTCACTAATGAATCAACAGGATTCTATTCCACAGACCTAATGTTATATGAATGAAGATCACATATAACTGTAAGGAGTCAAAATTAGTGCCTCAACTGCCAATTGCATTAAATAAATAATAGGCAACAGGGGAAAATATCCTGCACTTACCATTATGATATTGTTAATGCTAAGCTATAAAAATGTGCCCTGGGTAACAGAATATATAAAGGTGAAGGTACTGCATTGAATCAGGTTGCTTGTGTTGGCTTTAATCTTTTAGTCGAAAAATATTAATGTATTTATTTATATTTCAAATTATAAATGATAGGGTTTATACATTAGAAAGCAAACATCCTAAATTAGCCACATGAATTTTTCTGGGGTACTAGAGGGCTGTGATGGTTACCTTAGTGGTAGCTACAGCATACCCAAGCCCAACCCTGTCCCCACAAACTAGGAATATATAATGTATTCTTACTTCGAGATAATGTGCTAAGATAGCATACAGATGTGGGCCATGTCTGGCAATAATATGGCACTGCTGAGTCACTGTTGGCACTGGCAAATGTCATATGAGCCAAAAGTGGCCCTCATATTAAAAATGCTCATATAACCCACATATCCCAAAACATTTCTGGGTCTCATCTAAGATGGTAATTGACCAGTTTTTACATGTGGTTGGGCCATTTCTGGAAGTAGCCGTTTAAGGTGGCTGAGATATGGTTCTGTATATGACTGTGAACTAGCTGAGTATATAAAATTTGCTATTTGGGATGGCTTTATAGGTAAGTTCTTTTATTTAAAAAATATTAAAATATTAAACATCAAATATTGAGCAAAACTAAAAAGGTAATAAATATTTATATAGGTTATATAAGGCTGGATTGTATAATTGGCTGTAGATAGTGGGGTAATTTCTTCGTAAATGGAGTGTAGATCTCTCTCTCTCTCTCTCTCTCTCTCTCTCTCTCTCTCTCTCTCTCTCTCAGAGGCTAAGGTGGCCTGATTAAGGACCAGTAAGAAAAGGGTTAAGGAAGCCATCTGGGAGCCTGGGTTATCACTAATTGACAGCTGCTGGCCCTCAGGGCTTTTTCTTCTAACCTGGAGACCTTAGCCTAATAGAAGGGCAGTACTCCTTTGGCTCCATGTGAGAAGTGGAGAAGTGGCTGTGAGTGGAGGCCAGACCGCTGCTGCTGGCCTTTTTCTCCATGGGAATATCTAAAGAGGAGGGTAGAGAGAATTACAGCAGCTAGCTTCAACGTACAATTACAGACACTGAGAACCATGAGTATTCTAGAGAGCAGAGGGTCTTGGCCCAAAAGTGCCCACTGTTCTAAAAATATTAATATAAATACTGTTTTCATTTTACCAATTTTGAAAGATATATCTGATGTTTTAAACATGGTATGCTATACTGGGCTTACGAGAAGCAGTCTCAGTGATATGCAATTCTGACCTTGGTTTGACAAGATCAGCTTGAGTGAGGAGCAGTATTAAGACGGTATCTCTGACAGCACACTGACAATGATCTTTTGGGCATTGCAAATACAATCTACTAAATGCAACACTATGAAATGTCATTCAAGGCCAACATTAAATACATAAATATGTATATGACAAGTTGTGGTGTAATTACATCAAAGGAGGCAATATCAATCTGAGACACTGCTGATCTTAAACAATTTTTGATAAAATTACATGTACTCCACAAAACAGCAGAAGAAAACTTGTTTTATCTGGAACCAAGACATTAGCAACAGATATTCTGTAGGATCCAACCAGATGGGCTTTCCTTAGCCCCCAAACACCTCAGTGAGCCTTGCAGCCTTGGTTCACCAGTTATCCTTCCTTGTACCAAATATGTTAGATATTACCCACTGTTTAGTGGAAACACTTTAGGAGATGTCCAGACCCAGTTGTCTAGTTATAACAATTTGGCCCTTGTCAATGTCACTCAGATCCTTCATTGCCCATTTCCTACTTCCAAGACATCTACCTAATGAAGAGACTATTTGATTGCTGCCTAATGTATCCCACCTCTTTACAGTTACAACAAGATAATCTGACCATTGCAACAAGATAATCTGACTTTATCTGGCTAGAAAATGGGTCAAAGCATCTCCAAAACAGCAGGTATTTTGGGGTGTTCCTGGTATGCAGTGGTTGATCCCACAGAAAATCCACAAAAGGATATGCTGCCTTCGTGCCACAATACGCCGTGACAGGTTGTTTTGGTGTATATACATATACATATTCAGTCAAAGGCAATGATCTACACATTAGTTAATCCTCCTCTCTATTACTCCTACTCGAAAAAAAACCTGCCAACCTCTGAAGTGTACACATCCAGATAATCAATTTATGTTAATATAAAGAACCCTCACACTGTAAATATTCATTTAACTCTGAATACAGCCTGGAACTTGAAAGATTAGTGCATTTCAACTTTGCTTATAGACTCCGATAGGAACCTGCTTAATGTTATTCTTCTACTTATTTTACCAGTTCAGCATTAGTTGAGTGCTATTGACTGTCACCTTGTTAGCATTCCACAGCTAGTGTGTCTGTCCTTGCATAATGTGTGCTAATGTGAGATTAGTCTCACTGTTTTCAGATGAATTGCTTTAATGTTAAATCAATACTTATACATTTCAGTGCCTGTTTTGTACATGTAGAAAACGTGTACACACTGAAACAAGTGAACTAGCTAGAACAGCTCATATTGCGAACGCTTGTTTTTCTATGAAACCCAGAAAAAAGGACAATGTTTATGAGAGGATTTTAAACTAATAAGTGTTATGAGTATGCAGTTGGAAAGCCAGGAATGTGTGTAATATGTGCTTATTGCTCCAAATTATTGCAGAAATGTTTCTGTGCTCTGCTACATTCCTCAGAAATTCACAGTTGTTTAGTATTCTATTAATATTATGAATTACATCAGCCTATTTCTGAAGACAAAATATATTAATGCAAAGGGAGACAGAGAGAAAGAAAAGAGAAAGAAAGAGAAATGACAATTGCACTGTGTCATCTCTACTTTATGTATTTCAAAAGAGTAATTATTTTTACAGGAAACATAAATTGAATTATATTAGTGAATCAGCCAGGCCACGATAAGGCTTCTCCTCTATTCTAATTATCTTTATATTACTGTAATTATTCAGAAGTGTGCAAAACGGATTATTCCCTCAGCATAAGCCCCACTGAGAGGTGATCCTCTTTCAGCTGGGCCAGAACCTGTCATATGTGCTTTTCCTCACTGTGCTTTAATAGGAACCCTGATATTTCCCAGGCAACTGATATGAATGCTCAGCTAGTAAGTGCATCTTCCTTTCAGGAATCATTAGAAGAGGAGAAGAATTCTTTATCCTTCAATTTCATCTTAGATGGAAAAAGTCACCTCATCCACTTCTAGTTCTAATTGTATGGTATGTACGATGAGTAATTACAATCTGGTAAATATTTCTGTGTGACAAATTACTACACTGTCCAATAACATTGCTTTATTATGAGCTAATGCATGCACTGTTCTAGCATAAATATAAGTGAATCAACAATTAAAAAATATCCCTGTAATTAAGTGTACAGGTCATTCAAAAAATGTTGAGGGAGAAAATGAAGATGTTTATTATATAAATTTAGTGTATACTATTAGTGTTACTATTGTTACTGATACTAAAATGTTTTATTCCAGATGCTTACATCTGGTGTGTGTTAAAGTTCTAAGTAGCAGTTAGGAACTACTTCATTTAGTGAAACACACTACATAAATGCTTACATAGGGCACACCATAACCCAAATTATATATTATACAACCATAACAACTGTGATGTCACACTACTATCTATGTTCCATGTTTACACTTTTCTGGGGGCTGTGTTCATTTTGGTCATTCGATTTTCATTTCCAAAACAGCAATTTAAAAATGAAAAACAAACAGCTATTTGATTTTCGTTTCAAAAATCCAAATGCAAGAAACAGAGAAATAAGTAACTTATTATTTTCCTTGCCAGAAATAACAAATACAAAATGTAAAAGCAAATCCTATCTCTTTTTTCTTTCCTCACAAAACAGAAAATAAAATCGCAATTAAACAAAAACAGAAAAAGAGTCTTAAAGTCACAAAGCTGTTGTCAAGGCAATTGGAGGCCTTGTGCTTTTTTTTAGCTTCCATTACTATTAACTTGGCCATTCTATCAAGATGGAGCAATACCAGTATGTGGTTTATCACAACAGCAAACAATTATCACTTAGAGAGGAGGACACAACTGCAGACAAACTTCGAATATTTCAGGTGAAATCTAGCTGTTTCACTTACTAATATTTAAGTGTTTCTGTCCTGTGTGTAAACATAACATAGTTGACTAGCTGTAGATGCTTGTATCACAAAATAACTGTTGCCAGCCACACTAAATATATACTACACATTTCTTTAACAGATGTCAGCTCATAGTCTATACATCACTGATGATTCAAATATAGCACTGATTCCTGGAGTTTCTGGTGCTTTTAGCACACTAGACCTTGCTCCGAGAGGTCACTATGAGGTCCATGGTGAGGAGGCCAGCTCCTAACACTTCTAAGGGAGTAAAAACACAAGGGATTGTAACATCTAGTCCTTCATTCAATCTTGAATCCTGGAGTGATCCAGTGACTGCTGGGAAAGGGCATCTGACAATCAGGGAAAGACCAGATGACGGCCTGGAAAGACTGCTGACAGGAGGGAATAGACCCAAACAGGGCTGGTGTGGGCTAGCAACTCACAACGGCAGGACTCAGCTCTGATTAGCATTTCTGGAGCTACCCATCACTGCTACGGAAACCGCAAGGAAGAGAATACCCCCAGTGTCTGCAAGAGGAGGGTACAAGATGCCCTATCACGGATGGAGCTTTTGGTAATGGGCCATAAAACAACAATGACAATGAATAGGACTACTAGCACCACAACTGATGGATCGTCAACATTGGCAGGACAAAAGTGGCAGAGATGATTGTGTGTGGCTGGTCAAAAGTAAAAACAGAGAGGGGCCTTAAAATTCACCAAGACAGGAAGAAATGCCTCAGCAAGCTCAGCAAGGGGTCTCGCATTGACCAGTCCTTCTTGAGAAGTAGGCCGAGTCAGTCAAGTGAAGCCCTGAGGCAGGAGAACCCCCACAGTCCTCAGGGTATCAGCACCTCAGCTTTGTACTGACCCTCCAGTAGTCTCTAGCCTGGAGTCCAACCAGCCACAGCTAAAAACACTCTCCAGCCCAAAGCCAAGTCAGCTACAGCCAGCAGATGTCTCCAGCCTAGAGCACAATCAGCCATCATAAGCAACAGAGAGGAAGTTGGAAAGAGGGAAAGCCTCAGATCCAGTGGCGCAAATCCAGCCAGAGGAAAGAGTGGGAGACCATCGACTAAGATCTGGTCCTCTTACTAGAACAGCAGAAAGGACCTGTTGAAAGAAAACTAGAGAATATGGGAGCTAACATTTACAGCTATGGTGCTGAGAGGTTTGGAGTAAAGGGCAAGACACAGAGACAGCAGAAAGCCCTCCCTTTAAACCAGTTGAAGTCCAGGAGACAGCAGGAAATTGACAAGCTGATAAAAGAGAGAAAGCAGCTGAGAAAGTGCTGGAGGAAGGCTACAGAATAAAGCGACTAAAGCAATAAAGCAATGACTTCCAAAGCTGAGGAGAGCAGAATACCTCAGACAACAAGACAAGAGGAAAGAAAGGACAAGGACCCTTTTTTACAGCAATCCGCACAGCTTTATAAAAAACCTCTTTGTCCAAGAACAGAGTGGGAGCCTTAAAGTGTCAACAGAAGAATTGGAGGACACTTAAGGAAGACCTATTCTGATGATCAAAGGCATAAGCCAGTCACCTTCTAGAACGACATGCCACCAAGTCATGCATCTGAGGACCTAATGGGCATAGCCCCTAACCCCCCCCTCCCACATGGAGTAAGGTGGAGAAGAAGGCATGGTGAAGAGCAGAAGGCAAGAAGAATGCCTCATCTATCAGCCAGTTTCGCCATAACATTCCTGCGAAGTAACAACTTTGTGGAAACAGCAGAAAGCTGGAATTCAGGGCTTCTCAGGATGTCTGGAGCATGCTAATATCATCTGGCACCAGATTCAACTTGACAAAAAGGAACAGAGAGACCTGCATGTGGTCTTCTTCGACCTCGTCAACAACAACTCTCCTACAACTCAGTCCGCACAAGATATTGTGACGGCCTTCAAGCTCGTCAAGAGCTATTTTTGTGTAACAGCTGAGAACAACACCACAGCTTGGCAGCACCTGGAAATCAGCATCATGAACATAATGAATGAATCTATGTGAATGAGGCATTTTGGAGCGGACCCTTGTGTCATCATGTTCACATCAATCATACAGATTCCCTGTCTCAATTCTCCTGTCACTTACACCATGTGTTCCTCTTTACATTATAACCACACCTTTAATTTTGAGGATGCACTGCTGCTCTACTGAATAACTTGGTGATTCGATTGCTTTAATTAAGTGAACTGTAATAAAACACTGATATGATTAAGTGCAGTCCAGCGAGTACTGTTTCTATCTATTCACATAGGTTCATTCATTATATTCATTAGCGATTTGATGCACAAATATCCCCGTCCTTTTTTGTCTCAATGCAGCGTGCCACCTAGCCGCATGACTCCGCCCTGGGCTCCCCACATGGCCCATGTCTCAATCTGCCACTGATATATATCTGCAAAAATTAATTTAATGTAAATATTTACTATTGTAAAAAGCATAATAAAAATTACAATGTACATTCTGTAGCCTTCACTCATTTCTTTTTTTTTTTTATTAAAGAGCATATTTTATGACTATTATTATTATTATTATTATTATTATTATTATTATTGTTGTTGTTGACAAATAAATGTCTAATAACTGCATTAAATTATTAATTCTATTAATATTATTGTTGCTAGTAGTGGCGGTGCATTGAGTCCACTGAGCTCCATCCAGCTTATCAGCTTCCTGAAAAACCCAGAAGTTGGCCATTTGTATGAGCTGTTGGCGGATGACGTCAAAGTCAGTATAAGATTATAATAATTAATAATACTTAGTAATTAATAATAATTAGATATCATAATCTATAATCTATTATAAGATCTCTGATGTTGTTCTCTCCGAGTGTATTTAGGACAGTGTTTTACATGTGATGTCTGCAAGACCTCCTGCACTTCCTGTTTAAACGCTGTTAACACCCCCTAAAATGGGCGGTCCCACAATATGGGCCACTTGCGCATATTGCGGATTTCTTCTCTCTCTCAGCCAATCGCTTGAAAATTATGGATTCGTAATGTGATACTGTATAGCAAGATAATATAGGAGTTGTGTGTGATTAAATGTCGTTATTGGTGATGTCACTCATATTCCAGTCTCTACTTCTACTAACTTCAGTTTTATGTAGACATTCATGACATTATTGCATTTGCGTTTGCATTCACTGTGCAAGTAGGCGTATGTGTAGTATCACTGATGAGCTGGATTCTTTGGCAAAGACACAACTGATTGTGACCACATTTGAGATCTGTGTTTTGGATGTTGATTATCTGATTTATATTACACTCTTCATTAAATACCAGTGCTTGTGTCCTAAATCTGTCTTGGTGAGTTACTGTGCCTGACACCTTACAACAGTATGTTAGTTAGAACCAGAAGTGATTTGAAACAAGTTTCATGTAGGTCACTTCAGCCTGAAAATCACTGAGCAATGCCTTGTAAACCAGACAGCACCATGTCCTGTTCCTCCCAACTTCCTGTTTGCTAACACTCTCTCTGCTCTATACTTTATAAAAGTAAATGAATATAAATGCTTCTCACATATAGTGACATGACATGAATAGAATAGTCTGAGCGCTCATTCAGTTACTTTCCCTCGTCTGTGTCTCCAAAATGACCCCCCCCCCCCCCTTGGTCAGCCCATAATTAAATTCATGTGAGATGAGATGTTTTGCTTTGTCTGATGTAACCCAGCAGTGGGATGTCAGATCTTGAAATGACATCATTTTCACCATCCATGCATTTGTGCTACAGAATGGAAAAACAGCACAGCCGTTTCAGCAGCAAACTATATGTGATAAATATCAAATGTCAAATATATCAAACAATATACCTCCTCAAACCAGAGAATTGTATAGTTAGAGTTCTAGATGTAACAAGTGAACATGTACATATAGTATTCCTTATTTAAAAGTAAAACCAAACAAAACGCTTTGTATACCTTTAGCTGAATGCTGCAGTACTATGAAAAGTACCACCAATGATAAGCAGATGGACTGAAAAAAATAACAATATCCTGATGTTCAACTGTCCAGTTTTTGTGAGCCTGTGATCACAATAGCCTCAGATTCTTGTTCTGACTGACAGATGCTTTTCTGCTCAGCACGGTTGCAAAGAGTGATTATATGATCAATATAATCAAAATAGTAATAGATAGAATTGATAGATAGAATCTAGTGCAGGAACCAGTAATGCAATTATTTATAAAAACATTTAGTTTAAATTTACAACATAATTGCCAGTAGAAAGAAGCTAAAGTGAAGTGACTGACGAGAAGTGAGAGCAATTTGTCTACTGTGCTTGCCTCTGCATTTAACCCATCCATGCAATGAAACACACACAAACACACCAGTGAACACTAGGGGGCAGTGAACACACTTGCCCAGAGCAGGGGGCAGCCCCAAACCAAAGCACCTCAAGGCACCTCAGTCATGTCTTGCCCTGTGTGGGGATCAAACCTGGGACCTTCCGGTCACAAGACCAGCTCGCTAACCACTAGGCCGTGGTTGCTCCACAGCTGCAATAAGTCACTTTTCTAATGGTAGTTTTGTAATAGAAAATTAGCAGGGATATCATTGATGATTTTCTTTGCTCGTCTCACCTCACCTTGTCCTGGCAATGTACTGAAGATGACAGACTACAGCCAATGATTTTCTCAGTGGTCTTGATATTACGATGCAGCTCCCTCTTTTCTTTGGAGGAGACCAAACCAGATAGTGACAGCAGACATAAGCATGCTTGCTATGGTGGCAGTATAGTATTGCACTATTATAGCTTGGGATAGATGGAACTTTGCCAACTGCTGTAAGAAATACACACTTAAATACATCCAACTTTCTTGTTGATGGATGATGTATGCATCATCCATTTGAGATCCCATGTGATTATAGTTCTTAGAAACCCAAAAGAAGTGACAATGCTCTCTGAGGAGTTATTAAGGTTAAGTGGGGAAGGGGAAGATGTGCATTTCCTGAAGTCATTGTGCATCTCTGTGCTTTTAAGAGTGCTGAGCTCAAGGTTGATATACCAGGAGGCTAGTTGTTGAACATCCTGGTGGTACTTCGAGTCATCAGTGATTGTGAGGAGACCAATAACAGAAAAGTCATCTGCAAATTTAATCATTGCAGATGCATTAGCGGAAACACAGTTAGTTGTTTAGAGCAAATATAAGAGTGATGAGAGGACACAACCTTGTGGTGTTCCAGTGCTGAGTGGCCAAATGGCTACCTGTCAGAAAAAAGATGTGTGATCCACATACAGATGGTGCCAGGTATTTGCAAAGAATTTTGTTTCTCTTGTTAGAGCCCAGGGATGATAATATTGAAGGCCAAGCAAAATTCTACAATGTGAATCCTGGCATATGTGTTAGGGAATCGGAAATTCCCAGGAGATCTGCAGTTTCTGAAATACTTAAACAAGTGCATCTGGTACAATGATCAAAGTCACAGAGATCACACTTTTTTTCATTCTCATGTATGTGAACTAAAGTTCATTAAAAAACTGGAGGTTTTACATAACACATGTATTTGTACATAACTGCATGTATTTAATAAAATGGACATCAGTGTATGTACTATATTTTACTACAGGAAATATCAATGTAAGTGGGATGTTGCATCAGTTATAATGTCAGATATAATAAACATATTAATGGAATTAATGATGATTAATACAGTTGGCAGAACAGTGGTGATGCACAGCACATGTGGCAGGACATCCATGCCATCACCAACTACAGGGCAGAGTTAACTCACTGGAAGTTGCTGGATCAGTCCTGGGCCAAACATTCCTGCTCCAGTGCCCAGAGGCCGTGCAGACCAGCTACAGATGTCTTCACTGACATCTTTGGCAACTCCCTGAGCAGTGCCATCGTCCCAATTCTTCAAGTCAACTATCATCATTCCTGTGCCAAAGAAGTCTTCTATGCCCTGCTTCAATTACTACTCTCCCATCACATCATGAAGTGCTTCAAGAGGCTCATCATCAAGACCCCTAGCAGAGTATCTCACCCAGTCCCTCAACACAAGCTTCATAACCAAGAAAAAGTCAGCAATGTCTCTTTCTGAGAAGGCTGAAGAAGACACATCTCCCCCCCTCCCATCCTCACTATATTCTACGTAGTGTCTGTTGAGAGCATACTGAGCAGCTGCATCACTGCCTGGTTTGGGAATTGCATCGTTTTGGATCACAAGTCCCTACAGTGGATAGAGAGGACAGCTGAGAAGATCACTGGTGTCTCTCTCCCCTCCATCACAGACACTCACATCACACGGTGCATTTGCAAAGCAACCAGCATTGTGGACTATCACACATACCACTTACACAAATTCTCCACCCTTCTGCTGTCGGGAAAAAGCTAGTGAAGCAATCGGGCCATGATTTCCAGACTGTGCAGCAGCTTCTTCCCCCAAGCTATCAGACATTTCACAGACTGAACACAAACACACACACACGCACACACACACACACACACACACACACACACACACACACACACACACACATTTCCATAGACATGATGATTAATGTTCCTAAGTAATGCTATGCCTAACCATAAACCTAACTATAATCTTAACCTCATACAGAAAAGGCAACATTTTGCTTAATTATTTATTAATTTATTTATTTGCTGCTTCAGTTGTTGTTATTGAAAACAACAAAAACCTCAGTTTTTGTGAGGACCAGCAAAACACCACACCACTTCTGTTGAAACAGTGTACTTTTACATTTCTTTCTTATTGCTTACATTACTGTTCTGCTAAATAAAATCAGTATAGTATGTTTCACTTTATTTTACTACCCACTGCACACTGTTAACTGGTCAGACTGCACTGTCTCTTCTCCCTACTATTTATTGTACATGTCCTGCATTGTTGCACACGTTTGTACATGTGCACTTTACATAGTCTTGTGTAGGTGAGTCATTTTATATAGTGGCTTGGTCCTGCAGGAATGCTGTTTTTTTCACTGTGTACTGTAAACACTCTGTAGAGTTGAAATGACAGCAAAACCAATTGTCTTGACTTGACTGAGCAAGACAGTAATTTTCTTTCAGAAACGAAGAGACAAAAAACACACAAAAACACACAAAAAAAATGTAGATGCTCACTGTGATTGGCTTACTGATTTACTGATCTATTACGATCTAAGACATAAGATAAGACATATATATATATATATACTAGGGCTGTCGATAATAACGCATTAACGCGATCTCAAATTATCGCAATTTTAAAAAATAGTGCTGTTAACGCAAATTGTAATTTGGCCCTGAGATTTACCCATAGTTCATGTTGAGGCTTGTCGCGCGCTGCTTCAGTAAGAGTAAGGCTATGCCCGAAATCGCGTACTCAGGCAGTACATACTGAATTCGAAGCAGTGTGCACTGTTTTATCGTTAAAGCAGTACGCAATTCCAGTATGCGAGTGAGCAGTGTGCACAGCCTCGGACGCACTTCATCCACCATCTTCCCAATGTCATGTGACACATAACGTCACATTGCAGCCATTTTTTAAATCCCCAAATGCACTTTTTTAAACCTTAAAATGTATTTTTTTACCTCAGAAGAAATTATTAATGTATAAATTATTAAAATAAAAATACTTTTATGTTGCTCCTCTTCAATTCAGAACGTCTGCGCTGCACGAATTGCATTATGGGATAGAACAGTGTGCTCTGCTCGCATACTGCAAAATGGCTGCTGAAACAGTACGTCATCCGGGAACTTTTCGCGTACTGCTTGATGCATACTGCACATTCGGACACACTAGTGACGCTCGCATACTGTTTTTGCGTACTGTTCAGTACGGAAATATGCGATACTGTTCAGTACGGAAGTATGCGAAATAGCAGACTTAGGACATCTGGGAACCTTTCATATACTACCTGTTATGTACTAGGTATTCGGATGCGCTACATCGTGTCGCATACTAACTAGTATGGGAGTATGACATTTCGGACGCAGTCTAAGTTTGAGTGATGGTGAAAGATCTGTTAAACGGGAA
>JAOVVF010000002.1:9879834-9898198 GCA_028565595.1 Duopalatinus emarginatus | reverse complement strand
CTGGCTGCCGGCTCGGCCTTCCTCAGGGACCAGTTTTTACTGAACCCCTCTGCAGAGTTACAGGTATGAGTCAGGAATTATATATAATTTTTTTTTTTTTTTTTTTTTTTTTTAAATTCATCATAAATTTTTTTTAATAAAATCAAGTTCTTGAGCTTTTTTTTAACACATTTTTAGATATGGACTAAACTAGAAGCTATGTCACCCCCGTTTGTTTACATTTGACGCTTCTCTCCGATTTCCAGCTTGCGGTAAACAGATATTGTTACACCTCACGAGAAAAGGGGCTGCGTCCCAAAACGCCGAAATAAAAGTACGGAAAAATGGCAATTATATACTCAGAAAGAAAGTTTTTGTTCCATAACTTTCGCACACGGTGTCTGGATAACGGACTGACTCTTATTGTTCCGGAGTCATTTTGGACGAGTCCGAGTCAAGAGTCATTAAGAACGAGTTTCAAGTCAAGTCTGAAGTCTTTTTCTAGGTGACTCAAGTGTGACTTTTTACTTAAGTCGCTCAGTCGAGTGCCCATCTCTATCAGGTACACTCATCCATGTCCTGCATTCATTCCTCTTCCAACAGGACAATGCACCGTCACACGCGACTAGAGATGCCAGTTATAGTTGGAGGAGCACTCCTGAGTTTGGGGTTTTGCCATTTACATCCAAGTCACCAGATCCTAGAATTGTGCACCGTACTGCAGAAAGTATGGTGTTTGTCGAATACAGAGTATTTCCTGAAGCTCGTGGAGTCCGTGCCCTGCTGTCCCATGAGTATTTGCGTGGCGTTTCAGTTTTTGTGCCACTTCGGTGTGTAGTACTAAAGCAGGACGCACTTCTGTAGTCTGTGTCTTCTGTTCTGCTAGAGATGCTATGTGTCATGTGTACCTGGTAGTAGAGAAGTACCCAGTGCTGTATTTGATAATGTTCGTGTTGTTGTTTTTTTTTTTGTTTTGTTTTTTTGCAGCAGGTATCCGTGCTGCACAGCTCCACAGTGATCCGCGAGCTACTCCAGTCCTGCTACACGGGCATCCTGCAGTTTAGCGCCAAAGAGATCGTAAATTACCTAACGGCAGCCAGCTACCTCCAGATGGAGCATGTGGTGGAGAAGTGCCGAGTGGCCCTGAGTCAGTACCTGCAGTCCAAAAGCAGCAGTTCAGGGGTGAGTCAGATTCATCGACGAGTCGGTCTCGGATTTAGCGCCGTTCTCTGTCGTCACATTTGACTCAATCGGTTGTCCTGTTTGTTTCGTTGTCACTCAAGTCTGTAAAATTGGAAGAGTCCCAGGCCATGCCTGAGATCGTCAGCGGGAGCACTCATTCTCTGGGGGACATGTCGCCTCTGTCCGAGCGCGCCTCGTCGCTGCAGCCTCACAGCTCGGAGGAGCCGAAGGTCTCAGGAGTCGAACTCGCCGCCGGTCCGAGCAGAGATGAAGCTGATTTGTCCATCGTGCGGGTAAATATCCGTTCAAGGCTTTATTAAAAAATTTCAGCAGAGCTCAGAAATTGAATCGTCGAGCTGTTTTAATGAATCATCTAACTGTTTAATGAGTCATTCTGCTTGCTGACCGAATCGTTCAGGTTTAAACGAATGACCGATGTTTGATTCACGTGTCGCTGTTGCAGCTCCGAGCCCCCGAGCATCCTGAAAGCGCCGAGAACGAGGAGAGCAGAAACCACTTCGGCATGTTCGAGGTGCGCGTCAGAGACGACCAACACGACGCAGAGGACAACGCGGGAATCCAGGAGGACGGCAGGGATGCGGTGGACATGTTAGGTGCACGCCATGTCGCCCACGCGGTCGCCGAGGACCTGACCAGGGATGATGGTGGCGCTCCAGGCAGCAGCCCCAGAGGTGGCGTGCGCATCTGGAGGCGGAGATTCGGTGAGCCCAGGGGCGGCCGTGGGAGGGGCTTCAAACACAGGAAGCGCTACACCTACCGCGAACGAAGGCCTTTGGGCAACTTTCAGCAGGCTTGGCGCTTTCCGACCTCCGAGGAGATCATGGGGAGTTTCGGAGCAGGGATCGGGCAAGACTACTTGGCTCTCGGAGAAGGTCCGATGCGAGTGGATTACCAGCCGTCAGACTGCCAAGGAGACGCGGCAGGCTCGGATGGTGGTCCTGGACACTTCAGCATGGAAGGAACAAGCGCCGAGGACGCCGTAGGAGTCGTATCGCTGCCCGCCAACGAAGAAGACGGCGGCGAGGACTCCGTGGCCGTCGTGGGCTCCACGTCCTGCGTGACGGGCTCGGTGGCGTGCGAGCAGTGCGGCCTGGCGTTCTCTTCGGTTGAAGATTTGGCCGCGCACTCGCGCTCCACCCACCTGCTGTACGTCTGCCCGTGCTGCGGCAAACACTTCAGCCAGACGAGCAACCTGAACCGCCACATGGCCGTCCACCGCTCGGCCAAACTCCACAGCTGCCCGCTGTGCCACAAGACCTTCACGCAGAAGTCCACGCTGTCCGACCACATGAACATGCACAGCGGGCAACGGCCGCACGTCTGCGCCTTCTGCCGCATCTGCTTCGCCCACAAACCGGCGTTGCGGCGCCACCTGAAGGAGCAGCACGGCAAGACCACCGCGCAGAACTACCTGGAGATCCAGCGGGAGTGCGAGGACCCGGCAATAGGAGGAGGAGGAGGAGGAGGAGTTTAAGGTGACTTTTTTTCAGGATGGAATCTGAAGTAGCATTATTGTGATAGAGGGACAGTTTCTGGTAAGGATTAACAGCCAGAGTCTGACAACCTACAACATCTGAAATTGACTCTCGCACACACACACACACACACACATAGCTTGAGCTAAGGAAAGGAAATACTCGTCTAGGGTAGTCTGGGGAGGGATGCGTGTCGTCCGACATTTCCTTTTCTCATTATGCTCTGGAGCTACCAGGATAACTCACCGAACGAGCTCTTAAGTTTCTGGCCAAAGGTCAAAACATCTGGAACGAGGATTCCAAGCCCATCTCACCCACGCCATTTTTTATTCCCGTGTTATTGATTGTTGTTTCGAAGTCGTTATGAATTCATGAACGTTATACTGCCACCTGCAGGCGTACTGATGGAAAAAAACACAACTGTACTAACAGACCGCATAAACCGTAGGCGACTTTTTAGTTTGTTTTTATTCTATTATTATTTATCATTCTTATTTTTGTATCCATATACATGCTCACTGACATGCCAGAAAAAAAAAAAAAAACGAGTACACCAGTGTAATACTTGGTTGGTCCCCAACTGGAGAAATTCTCTGTAGGCAATCGACACTACGCTTCCTGCAGAACGTTCGAGAGTTCGGTTCGGTTGTAATTCCGAAGTCTAGGATCTTCGTGCTCTGCGTGAAAATGCGCCACGCACGGCATCCCAGACGTCTCGAACAACAATTAAAAACCGGCGGGGAACCGCAACCCCAAACTCGCCGCAATGTGGCTTCTCTATAGATGTGTGTGGCGGCGTGGTTGTCCTGTTTAAACTCAGGACACGAACAGGCGTCAGGAAGGAGGCAGGCGTAGCACCCGTCACCTGTCAGAGACGTTCGTAGACGCCGGAAAAAAAAGGATTGCGGCACAGTATTCGCTCGTGCTTTTGCTCTGCTTCGCGCAGAAATCTTTACACGCGCCAAGTCGTTGCATTAGCTTCACAGCTCCAGAGCAGAACCGAGAGACATGCAGACACCCTCCAGTCTGACTGTTCGTGTTAAAGGAACGCACAAGACCGTTCCTTTGAGAGTCGGACGATACGCAGGGACGTGAGCAGCCTTAACAGCCCGTCAAGTCAGATCAGCCTCACTAGCCACGAGGGCTCGGTTTGCCGAGACGTGAGAACACGCGTGCCTCATCGATATATTACGTATTAGTATCTGATCACTGTGCAAACAGACGGAGTGCATTGTGGAGAAAAAAAAAAACAAGAACAGACTCGGTGTCGGCGTAATCGTCTGTATGTGTGTTCGGTAAAATAGCCTGTGACTAGTCGAATAAACCGGTTAGCGACCAAGCCGGTGACAATGTAATCAAGATGTTTGTAACGTTTTGTTTCATGTTGTGTCTTTAGCTACATGTGGATTAAAAAGAAACCGCGAGCTTTAATGAACCACTTTCCTTTTTCCTTTACTGCAAAACATTACAGACTTGATCACACACCATTGTTGAACCTGTTTACAAGTGCAGGATGAATTCAGTCCTGAGTTTTTGTTTGTTTGTTTGATTTTCTGTAACAGCAGCTCAGACATTAATAGAAATAAAACGAAGGAAGACACACAGAGGACGACCTGCATGGGCCGAGATTAGAAAACGGGTGTAATCACGGACATGGCGTTTTAAGCGGGATGTCCGTGCAGACGTTTTTGCATGGAGTCTCCAGAGTCCGTCTGAGGTCAAGGTGAAAGTCTTCATGATTCCGCAGTGTCTCCGTAACCGCATTTTCTGTCTGTCTTGTTACCTTAATGTCAACTAGAACTTTGAGGTTAATCTGGAAGGTAAAGTGCTGGGGTAGGAGTAGGTACTGTTAAAGGAAAACGATTTGCCCTGTTGTTGATCGTTTTCCTCTAACGACACGCTCAGAGATTCGCACCGATTGGCCGTAAAAACCACTTGCCTAAACAGCTCGGACCTGTCGACACACTCCTTAAAGGAGTCAACAAGGGACCAACAAGCAACAGATCCTTACGTGGAATTTCTTAGCCATCACACATCAGTGAAACCTGGGCTGCGTCCGAAATCACGTACTTGAATACTACCTACTAGGTTGGAGCGAGTATATACTATTTAACCACTAATCTAGTATACAATTCTAGTATGCGAGCGTGCAGTATGCACACCACCTCGGACACACTGGATCCACCATCTTACCAATGACATTTGACCCGAGACGTCACATCAGTTAAGTTCCCACACAATTACACGTTTTTAATTTGTAATTAAAAATGTTACCTCAGCTCCACCTACACTGATAATGATAAACTCTCTCTGTCTTGTTTACAGATGAAACAGGCTCTCAGTTCACTCGCAGTGCATTATGGGATACGTCAGGCTCGGATAGTGTGCTGGCGGAGCGTACTAGTAAATCTCTCCCGACCTGGTAGGACATCCAGGAACCTTTCACATACTACCTGATACATACTAGGTATTCGGACGCACTGCATCGTGTCACATACTAGATTTGCATACCAACTAGTATGGGAGTATGCGATTTCGGACGCAGCCCAGAAATCGCATACTTCTGTACTGAACAGTGTGCAAAAACAGTACGCGAGCATGACTAGTGTGTCCGAATGTGCAGTATGCATCAAGCAGTACGTGAAAAGTTCCCGGATGACGTACTGTTTCAGGAGACATTTTGAAGTATGTGAAGTGAGCACACTGTTCTATCCCATAATGCAATTCGAGCAGCGAAGAGGAGCGACATAAAAGTATTTTTGTTAATAATTTCTACATTAATCATTTTTTTCTGAGGTTAAAAAAAAGTACATTTGAAGATTTAAAAAAAAAACAGCCGTGATGTGACATCATGCGTCACATGACAGGGGAAAGATGGCGGATCTAGTGCGTCCGAGGCTGTGCATACTGCTCACTCGCATTCCGGAATTGCTGCTTTAACGGTAAAACAGTGCACACTGCTTCAAATTCAGTATGTACTGCTTGAGTTCACGATCCGGGACGCAGCCCTGGATGTGTATGACACAGTTTCTTCTGGTAATGCACAGAACCTAGTCGTCTAGACGTCTCAATTCATCCCCTGTAATGGCAATTACTTGTTCTTGCCCTCGACTTTGAAAACTGACTGTTCACTCGCTAGCACCTCGTCAGCGTTATTCCCTTTTAACGTTACAGCCGATCGGTGTACACGCACGCATACACAGAAAGCCGCCGCGACAGCTGAACTTTGTGTGCCGTAATACCAAAGCACGTGAAAGCTGTTTACTGTAGGAACGACATATACAGACATTCGGGTATTTTATTGAACAGATTTTACAACTTTAGGATTTGCGTGAAAGAAGGAAAACATGGTGTTGAACAGAACATCAATAGTACTACATTTAAAAAAAAAAAAAAAAAAAAGGCGTGTGTGAGGATTAGAGAAAAAGAGAGAGAGAGATTGTTAGATGTAATCACTGTAGACGATCTGGTTCCTCTTGTCCCGGTGCGAGCCCTTGGCGCTGTTGTGCACGGCTGGAGAAGACAAACGGAAATGAACACATGATGTTTTGGGTATGTTATGTTCTGTATATTTAAAACGATTTTAATTTAATTTACAGCATCACTGCAAATTGTTTTTCTTGGACAAATGATGACTCTTTCCAGCAGCATGTCTGACTGAACGGGTTTGTTTTTCCTTTCCTTTAATATGTCACGTGTGCGGCTAAACTGAGGCTTCTCTCATGAACCATGAATGACGTGATGTTTGTGTTACTCACCCAGAGAACCCCAGACCGATTTCCCTGTCGCTGCGTCCAGCATGGGCTGCTTCCTGGCGATGCTGACTTTGACGGTGACTTCACCCACTGTCGTGTTGTTCAGCTAAAAATCAGACAGCCGTTGTTAGCGTTTTTAATTAACGATTGTTAACGAACAGGTGAGTAAGGCGGTTCTGACCTCGACTACAGCCTGATCTGCCGACTCCATCTTCTCGAACGTGACGAACGCGCAGCTTGGAGAGGAAACAGAGAGGAGGCCATTTACACTGAGGTCATACACACAGATCAGCCAACACTCCCTTTCTTTCTGCATCCAGTAGCAACTAAGAAGCGTATGTGGGTTCAGAAACGACTCCATTTCCTGTTCGGTGGTGAGCCTGGTGCTTGATTTGTGTGCGTAATAATCCAGGTAAGAAATTTTACAAAAAGTTGAATCAGTTCATCTGGACACGGTTTCATGTTTCGGCTGGTTGTAGGTTTCCTCAACTTTGAATCTGTCAGTGTCTGGCGATTCGATTCCAATTCTGATTCCGATTTTTGTGGTCATGATTCGATTCTGAATCAATTTTCGATTCAGGAAAGGTTTTTCTATTCACGGTTCATAAATTGTGTTTCAATTATTTAATTGACAGATGCAAAGACAACGTAAACAAATAGAACATTTCTTTAAAACAATACTTTTAGGTTCCCTACTTTATCAAATCTTTTTGCATCATTTTATATTTATAACAAAAACAGGACTGTGATTTAATTCTGTAATTTAAATGACCAGTATTAGATTCACTTAGCTGTCTGGCTTTTTCTTAAAAAAAAAAAAAAAAAAAATCAATAAAGAAATAATTTAAAATTAAAACTAATACTTAGGAACCATGTATATTAGTTCATAATAATAATAATAATAATAATTTATTATTATGAATTAATATGATAATAATAATAATAATTATAAACTAGTTTTACCTAGCCACATGTGGTACCTTAATTTAACGTTATTTTTGGCATTTGTGTGTGTGTGTGTGTGTGTGTGTGTGTCTGTCTTCAGCATATGTAGAGCAAGCATGTGAATCATTTGGAAAGGTACAAAAATGTGCTGCTTCTGCAAACAGAAAACTTTTACTTTTTTACTTAAAGTACATTTAGGGGCAGCTACTTTATATTTTAACTTGTAATTTTTTTTAATCACACTTCAATCAAAACTTCAAGTATTTATTTTACAAGTTACTTTTACTTAAGCAAGGGACTTATTTCACAATTTTAAATTAATGTATTAATCTGTTTGACGACTTTAATAAAATAAATATACCCACCTGAAGTAAGAATATTCAAATTTAAAATTATTATAATATAAATAAATTACATTTGAATTATAAATAAGTTAAATTAATCAATCTATTTTAAATAATTTATGCATTAATCTATGTGATGCACTTTAATAAAAGTAATATTTAAAAATGAATAATTAATTCAAATAAACCCATTTTTTTAAATTGGGTTTAATTGGTATAGGCATTTAAAATTACCATTTTAAAAATTACTTATGCCTTAATCTTTCATGTATTTTAATAAATAAAAAAATATACTTTTTAAACAATGCATGTATTGATTGTCATGGATTTTAATTAAATATATTTGAAATAAATATACTCATAAGTGTACACTAATGAGGTATACACATTTAAAAATATTATAATAAATAAATTAATCTATTTTAAAAATAATTTATTTCTTAATCTTTTATGCATTTTAATAAAAAAATAACGTTTAAAATAAATATAACCACATTTTTAAGTGCACACTAATGAAGCATGTGGTTAAAATATTAAAATAAATCAAATAAATAAATCTATTTTTAAAATTATTTATGCATCAATCTATTTCTGTTTTAAAACGATCAACAGCCCTTGTGTTCAGAGGAACTGATTTAACTTCCTGATCCTGCATATGTGACAAATCTAATAATCACGGTTTATACCGATTGATCTCATGATGATGTAAATGATCCTTATTCTGCAATGACTAGACACCATCTGCAATCCATCCATTAACCACTTTGACTCTGTGGCAGTGTTCCTGTGTGAACGTGTCCCTTTGTGTTGTTCTACTGTGGTGTTACATACACCGAAATTCCTGTGGACGTAACGAAGACTAACCTTCAAACGGTGTGCAAATTTTTATCAAACGTGTACACAACCCTTGAGAGACTACCGGGTTAAATCTGTCATACTTGCGTGGCGAGTCCATGGACAGGTCGATGATGGTGCCGTGCTGAGAGAAAGCTGCACGCAGGCTGTCTTCCACCATGCCTGCGCCGTACACGTACACGGTGTTTCCTTTCCGCGTGCCTCGCCGCTCTGGGTACGAGTCCGTACCTGCATGGGAAGGAAAATTACTCGACGGATATAATGTGTTAATAGAACGTGGTAATCAATGATGGTTGTAATAATATGCAGTAGGACTGTTGTGGTGGTGTTTATTAATAATAGGATTTACGTCTGAAGGGTCCATCTCTGTCTCGCTCTCTGTCTCGGTCGCGGTCTCTGTCTCGTTCTCGGTCTCTTTCCCTGTCCCGCTCTCTGTCTCTGTCCCGCTCTCGGCTCCGGTCTCTGTTTCTCTCTCGTTCCCGCTCTCTGTCTCGGCCACGGTCTCGGTCCCTGTCCCGCTCTCGCTCTCTTTCTCTTTCCGGCTCCCTGTCCCGCTCGCGCTCGAAATCCCGACTAGAAGCTCCTGCGGCGTCATCCTCGTCTCGCGAGCGTTCCGCCGGGCCGACGAAGCTGCAGGAGGACACAAAGATGCGTTTAAGTGCCAGAATATGTCCAAATCACTTTGACACATTGAGGGTCTGCCTATAAACCTAGTGTGCTCTCTATGTAAACACCATTTCGTGTCATCCTACAGAAGGCTGTCGCAATTCTTAAATGGCCATGAGGCTAACTAGCTTGGTAAGCAATCCTCTCCACATAGGCAGTGGGCAACAGGGCAGCTCACTAGGTTTTAAATCAAACCCAGAGTGTCCGTTAATCTTACCTCTCATACAGAGCCTTTCTGTGGTTTCTTTTGGCCGACTGTAAAAAAGGAAACAATTAATGAATTGACAAAGAAGTTTTGATGAACTAAACTAAACAAAGACGAGCCGTGTTGCATTCTTAAATCAGCCTTACCTCAGATAGCTCCTCGTCTGTAGAGACGCTTCTCTGAAACGGCAGGAAAGCAGGAACCGGACCTTTCTCAGGATCCTAAGATTTAAAAAAAAAAAAAAAAAGTTGTGAGACATGCGGCTGGATTAAACTGTATGTACTGACGAGAACAAAAACGTGACAACTCCTTACCTTTAATTTCCCTTCGAGTGTCCGTGATCGCTTGAAGCCCGAGTTCTTGTTCTCCGATTTGATTGCGCTGATGGCGCCAGATTTGATGAGCATCTTGGCCTGCTCTGTGGCCGTCGCCGTGTCCACCACAGGCTGATCTGACAAGGCTTAATGAGCAACAGAGCAGCACATGTTAGAGTCCTTTCCTGAAACCAGGACGAAGTGTGCTACAACTTTATCCATAAGGAAATCCTAAACAGCTGATCATTTTGACTGAGAATTGTTCTCTGATTTATTTTACAGCCAGCAAGAGATGAGAAAGCGACTCACTGCGTTTCAGTCCAGCCTGGCTCGTCTGATTGCTCGAGCTCTGTTTCTTCAGTGCCAGCAGAGCTTTTTTCTGACAAAATAAACAAGACAAAATAATGACTACCTTTTTTTTTATTCACCTCTTTTCCAGGGGTAGGCATGTCTCAAAGTTAGGGAACTAGATCGTGTGACCGGAAGGTTACCATTTTAATCCTCTGTACACAAATGAAGGGCCATTGAGCAAGGTACCTAACCACCACTGGGCACTGTCCACCAACCACACATAGGCATGTGATTACTACTACTGTGTGTGTTTTACTGCATGGATCATTTAAATCAGAACAGTAGGTCAATCACTTCACTTTCATATTCAAAAACAAAAAAAAAACAACCACTTACTGAATACCAAACATTAATTATATATATATATATATATATATATATATATATATAGAGAGAGAGAGGGAGAGAGAGAGAGAGAGAGAGAGAGACGCCATACTGTGCCTACATTACAGTAGTGGGTATTAGAAGAAAAACATACATTTTTGCTCTTTCAGTTTATTTTTCCTACAGGTCTTGTCTTTCAGTAAATTATAGCTGAAATCACACTATAAAAAAGAGTTGTGTTTGGCAGGAATTCTACACTGTGTAAGCGTTTCCAGGGTCAACAGATTCTTGTGGAGTTGTGAGACACATGGAAGGTCACCCTAATCACAAACTCAGTGGGAATTGCTCTTTGATCATCTTGCTGTAGCTAATCCACCAGACTTGATTGCGGTTGTTCATGGCCAAACTGATGCATTTTGCTACACCAGTTGAAAACAGCCCTGTTGTCTAACAATGGTCCATTTCTGAACAAGCTAAATTGATCTTGACTCAAAGTGAACCAACATCGGGTAACATGAAAGCTGAAGAAGTGATTATTGTATAACTGAAGTCACTCTCTCTGCACAAGAACTTATAATGCACACTTTTCGTTCAGCCTTGTCAGATGGCTTGATTGCTTTATATGTTTCTGAGGACTCTTAGAACAGGGAAACAACACAAGAGTGTTTCAATCATTGAGCATTTCTCGTGTTCCTTTAAATGTAATCGGGGGGGAAATGAAACACATTTTGTGTGTTCCTTTAAACACAGCTTATGCACAGTGTGTGTATTGGGTAAAACTGGGGCTTGAGAAGTTGTAAGGTAAACTACAATAGCGTTTATACCGTTTGTCATAAACACAATGTGTAGTCTATGACGGATGTTCATTTAACAGCATTGCGTTTTAAAGTTGTATTAAAATGAAAATTATAATTATAGTTTTCACTTTGTATTTTTCAGCTTGCATAGAACAAGTAACATATCTGGCATATCTAACTAACATCCCCATTAATAGCGACGGGTTTTCAGAAAGAGCAGCCCTGAGATATTCTTCTGTCATCTTGTGTCATTATGTTTTCTGGCAGAACAACATATAATTTTGCTGCAGCAAAAATACTGCTTACCAGTAGTTTCTTTTTTCTTTCTGAAAACTGAAATAAGGCAAAACGTCAAACTACGCCCATGTTGTTGGCACCACTACTAAAGTCAGTAAGTATCTCTGTGAGTGAGTTTAACACATTGTATTTCAAACCACTACTACACTAAACAAAGTGATGCCAAAGCTACTAGCTAGCTTCCAGAGACAAAATTTAAACCTCGTAACATGTTTGTCATTCTGAGGCCAAAACAGGCATGTCAAGGTGTTCTAACTCTCTGACATCGCTTGACCAGGGCAAGCATCTGTTCTCACTTCAGCACAGACCCAGAGCTCTCACCACTAAGGGCTTGAGAGGCCGCAGGGAACAGCTCTGATCACATATGCACATCATTTGACTATCCTTTGATAGTCAGACACACTTCACTGTGAATACTGATGCAGGTATTTGCAACATTGTTCTCCTCGTACTGAACTGAGAAGAAGATCAAAGTTTTAATTTAGGAATAAAACATTAGAGGGAGGTACAATTTACAGAACACCATACACAGCATACAGACATGGCCAAGATGGACTACACTTCCCATCCCCCACAGACTTCGTCACATTCACAGTAACCTGGTTTCTAATCATACCACTCTGTATATGAGGACATCACATTCATCTCCACTTTGGGAAATAATGCTCAGCAAATACCTGAACTGGCCAAGCCTTACCTTATGTTTTTTTGCTGTTTCGATTTTGACTGTATATTGATTTTTGGATTTAGCGCTGAAATTAATGTCGTGTTGTTGAATATCATTTTGGATTGGGATTAAAACGTCTAGCTGAATTAGCACCTGTTTCCATTATTTTATTTATTAAAGAATTAGACCACCATACAAGAGCTTTTTTTTTTCTCTCAATCTTCAAGACAAATGTCAGGGCTGCAGCCTCCCCAGCCAGAACTCCATTTCCCAGAATTCCTAGCAGCCATGTGAAATTTTATCATCTGGGACGGAAAGTTGTGTTACCACCCATTCTCAGTCCCAATGTTGTGTCTTGTTTATTTTGATCAGCCTTGCTGGTCTGGTTTGTTGACCTTGTTGACCTTGACTTCGCCTTTGATACACTGTTTGCACATCACCTGACTTGTTGCCTGTTTTTTGGATTACAATTTTGGATTGTGTTTCTAACTTGAACTTGTTAATAAAGCACCTGCAATCGCCAACATCACAGCAAAAACCATCAGCTTGCCATTTTACTGATAAGCTCCAGTGCCACATAGGGGCTGACACTGGAGACTCTGTCCAGAAATACAAAATAAATATCACCATATCAATGAATATAAGTTCTTTTACTCTAGTATATGTATCTTTCATAGCATTATCTGTGTGAATTATTATTATTAAAATATAAATAACAGGGGGACATTTATAGAATTTGCAGCTGTAAAAGTGTGTTAGGTGTGTGGAGAGCATGGATTAAAACCGTCAGCCTTGGTGGCAATTAGAGACTAATTGGAGAGATCTTAGAAGATGAGAAGATAGGGGTTGATTTGAGTGGGTTTCAAATGTTCTGTTAACATTACAGCTGAAAGACCTTTAAAATTCACCATCGCATCACATTGACTCCAAGTACAGCTGATCATTTTTATTTATTTATTTTTATTTTTATTTTTTGTACCAACAGTGAATGTGAGCTGCGCATTTACTCTCTCCATACAGCTAGATAAAGAGCCAAACTGTGCAGGAGAGAAAAGGAGAGAGCAATCAGCTGTATCAGCAACAGACTCATGTAGCCTTGGCTGGGTTTCAGCACGGAGGAGTAGCATGGATAGAGGCAGTTACTGACCTTCTGACCCCTTCCTGAGTCAGGGATGGGATTGGATTAATTCAGCACTGGATTTGTGCCAGAGTCTACCCATAACAAATATGGCTCTGGATAACATATCTTTTAATTACTAGCTACTGCACCTCAGTCAGATTCTTCCAAGCCAGGCGCCAGAGCCTAGAGGGGTCATTGCTCCTCCTGACTTCATACATCAAATAAAGGATAATGTGATTGTAAGCTAGGTACAGCTGCGGGTAATACAAGGCTATGAATGCACTGGCAGCGCTGTTTGTCTCCTGCTTTATTGTGTCAGGGGGAAGCGTCTACACTCTGTCAGCATTATTCAGTGCTCCGAGTGGACTGGAGAATTACAGGCTTGCTCCTCTTAATCTGAATTCCAGGTAAGGCAAGGTAAAGCTTGTCATGCTCCCACGATTAAATAGTTTAATGAATATTAGATGTCAAATAAATACCGAAATGTAATAGTTCAGTTGAAAATGGAATGGGAGCAGGTTGAGATAATTGCTTTTTAAATTTCAGGACAGGAAAAATATGTGTCTCTGATTTCAAAGCAAAGGTTGAGATTCCTCTTTATTACCACAAGGGTTTCAGACATCACTGTACAAAACATACAATTTCTTGTAGTATCTAGCCTGCAGTTATTGGTAAACAATGACTAAGATGCAATGATTATTAAATGGACCTATAAATCAGACGAGAAATCATACATGAAAATGTTCTGCACCCAATATGCACTTTTTACCTTTTTTTTAAATGTGACTTGTTGAAGCATATTGACGTAATACTGTCCTTATAACTACTGTAGCTATCAGACCACAACAGTTTTGAAATATGTGTTTCTTATTGCAGTGTTACCCACATAGCACCCTCCAGCTGGCAAATTAAATATGGAAACAGCAACATACAGATATACCAAAGGAATATAGCTCATCTGAAAAGACTACGCTTTCAACAAGATGATTCCTTCTCAGCTGTCCTCTGAGCAGCCGAGGAGGACAATATTGGTGTGACATTGATTTAATCCATCTACCCATCAACCGATCCATTTATTCATTATCTAAACCACTTAGCCTACTACTGGGTTGTGAGAGTGCTGGAGACTATACCAGCACTTATTAGTAGGAAGGCAGGGAAACACCCTGGATAGGTCAGCAGTCCATCACAGGGCAACAACAGTGACAGACATGTTCACACACAGAGAGAGCGTTACTCGCAACTAGGGGCAATTTAGTAGCTTTAATTCACCTGACTGCATGTCTTTGGACTGTGGAAACCTCCTAGTGAAAACCCACATAGACATGGAGAGAACATGAAAACTGCATGGTCTGACCTTGTCGGTGAATTTGCTGGGATGTCTACTCCTGGGAACATTGGCAACTGTCTTTGAAATGTTTACAACTTGTAAATAATCTTTCTCACTGTAGAATAATGGACAAATTGTTTGGAAATGGCCTTATAACCTTTACCAGATTGATGGGCGGCAACAATTGCTGCACTGAGATCATTTCTGATGTCTTTTCTCCTTGGGATTGTGGTAACACACACCTAAATGCTACAGACCAGCAAATTGCCAAAAGCTTTTATAGAGATTAAAACTTGCAAATGATTGATTAATCAAGGCCCTTTTATTAGCAGCATCTGGATGATAGTAACCCTCTTAATTCCTATGGAAGCAGTAAGGGTGTACTTAATTTTTCACACTCTGCTTCTACAATTTGGCCTAGATTTTGTTACATACATAATGACATGGTGTAATTTGTCATGTGTTGTTCATCTGAGGTTGTATTTACCAGATGGTTTTTATTGTGACCTGATACATAAAACCATATAATTCAAAAAGGGTGTAGTTTGTTTTTCAAATGACTGTATGTAGACTGCTAGAAGTCAGCTGTAGGGATTTTGTGGGGAAATCCACAATTGGTGCTGCCGGGTTGTTGTGGACAAGCATGAAGAAGTCCATCAAGGAGCTGGCTTTGGAGTCAAAGAAGCCAAGCTATTGGCTCTGGCTACGGAGGAGTGATATGAGGATCAACACCCCAATAAAGGCAGCTGCAGGGGGTGGCGGTGAGACGTCCCCACAGCCACTGCTACCGCACCATCACATGTATTGGTCTGGGGACCATGAACGGTGGCACAAGCTGACGACCCTGCAGCTGACCCTAAGTGTACTGGAGGAGGTGCGGCAGGCAGAGATGCCAAGCAGATATGACACCATCTGTACATCGCTACTGAAAAATGTAGCCCACATCTGACAAGCTATGAAACTGTTTTAATGCATGTCTGTTTTAGTAAACACACAGAAAAGAGAGTCAGATGTAATCAAAATATAAAGATTTGGATTTATTGGTGTAGAGCAGATTCAGTAGTGTGTTATATTTAATATGAAGTGGACCGCATTAAGATGTTGATTCTGGTTGCAGCCCTGCTTATACTTCCATTTTACATTAGAATAAAATCGTGTTTGGTGAAATGTATCTGTCCCCTGTGTGGTCCTTTCATCCTGCCTTGATTACAGGGTCCGTAACTGAAAATGCCAATGATTGCAAGGCTGCTCATGGTAGAATCGGGTAATAAGGCAATTATCTACATACCAGCATGTGTGCATTATTGAGTCGGTGCAATGACGCTATCTAAATGGTTAGCGAGTTACTGGAACAACTGCAGACAGAGAAAAGATTTCACACTGCCTTGTGAAAAAAAAGCCCTTTACATTTCATGCCAAATAATGAAATCCAAAACAATTCACAAAGAAGAAGATGAAACCTAAGATGGTTGTGGGATGCATTTTAAACACCACGCTCTAAAGCCTGCCTGAAGGAATGGCAATTATAAAAAAGGATCTGGCTCCATCCATGATGACAAGGCCAGGGATCTAGACTTAATGTGACATACCAGGTAGTGTGTAACGAATAAGCGCGTTTATCTCATGCATACACATGCTTTCACACATGCAGACCTGCACATACACTGTGTAAATATAATCACACAAGCAGTAGGCTATGTGTAATACATTTCCTCCCTGTATTTATTCCTGGACGTAATCAATAACTCGGGGAGGATTTAGCACTGTGAGGCCGTATGCTCTCAGATAATGGTTGGAAAATATATAGCAGCAGCAACAGTGGAGGTGTAACTCTTGCACAGTAATAGTTGCATGGATCAATCTGCCTGCAGTGAAGTTAACTGCATGGAGGTGACCTGAGTTTGCTGAGCAGCAAACACACACAAACACACAGTGCCAGTCAGCAGAACAGGTGTGTATCTGACACCATGCTGAAACGCCCGTCAATAGGGATCAAACTCCCATTCAGGAGATGGCTCAGATTCTCCAGTGTAATGATACGGTTTAATTATTTTGACTCACTAAGTCGAATAGTTGTTGCAGCAATTGCATTATGTAAGCATACAAAATGATATCTAAAACGACCTCTCCAGCACCGACAGTCAAAATGAACAGCAAATTGGAACACAACAATAACAGCAGTAAGCAGAGATGTCTGTCTACACACTGCTGTATTCTGAGTTAAGTGAAGGGAGTATAGTGAGGATTTAATACAGGAAACATGGCATCGCTACAGCTAAAGACTTAGCACTATTCAGAGAGTTAGAGTTGCATATACTTCTGCTTACAAGGTGCCGTTTTAATGTTAAGTGTTCATAGTAATGTTTTGAACCTAAAACTAAAAATAGTGTGATTAAATAGTGCACTATAAGGAGTGCAATTATACTGAATACTTGCATTGCTGTGATTTGGCCATATGTAATTAAAGCTGTGCGAATATTCAGTAAAAAATAAAGATTACGAATGTGATTTTAGTTTTACAATAAATGAATATTAAGTAGGTAGAAGTGAAATTTTATGTAGTGAGACACACACAAAGGAGCACAGGAATATAAACAATAAAACATCTCAGTGTGGTTATATTTAATATCAGCACTCTTGGAACTCTTAGTAGAGTGTTGCAATAAAATTTTTTTTTTAAAAAAAACCCTGTCTCAGATGGCAGTCATGGAGACGGGAAATACGCACCGCTATGTTGCATAATTTGAATGTCCAGAAACTTGACTTGGTAACCCAACACTGAAAACCTGCAACTTTACTCATATAAATATTCATGTTTTAAGACAAGTGTCCACTAGTGCACAATTGACAAAATTCAGCAAAATCAGACTTCATGTTAAAACAATAATAATTTTCCTTGTGACACATTTGCATTTTTTATATATTTAGCAGGGAATTGCTGTATAGCAACAAAGATAACACTATAGTGTCACTCAAAGGAGGGTGGTTTCTCTTTTGAGTCAGTTTCCTCTTAAAGTTTCTTTCTATTGTCATCTCAGGGTGTTTTTTTTTTTTTTGTCTTTGTTCATTAAGTATCAAATTTATATCTATTTAAAAAAAGGTTATTTATATCTCTGTAAAGATGTTTTAGGGGGAAATGTCCACTGTTAACAGTATTATATAATTATAACTATATATATAAATAACTATATAAATATATAATTGAATTTGGATGTTGTAATTTTGGATTTCAGCCAGCAGCTTTTTATAGTGAGTCTCAAACAAAATTATAAATTTTATAAATTTAAAAATTATAAACAAAACATTATAGGTTCCAAATAAATAGTTATTTCGGGCTTAGAAGAAATGGTTTATATAGGGTTTTTACACAGGGGGTCATCCTTTAGAACCATCTTTTCAGCTGTGTAGCTTAATTCAGTTTAATCTGAATTTCTTAAATGTATTTGCAACATAAAAAGTGAAATATGACATCTCAAATTTAAATTTATCAAATTTATACAAATTTGAACAAAAGAAGACGATGTAGTTGGATTTGTTTCAAATCTTTTTAAAAAAGGATAGTGTACAAACACTACCCTTGCTCTAACCCTAATGTTAACCACAATCTTTCCATGCAACTGAATGAATAGTTACAAACATCTTCGAGTCCATGCAGGATGATATACAGTGCTGGCCAAAAGTATTGGCACCCCTGCAATTCTGTCAGATAATACTCAATTTCTTCCAGAAAATGATTG
>JAOVVF010000002.1:9791544-9845323 GCA_028565595.1 Duopalatinus emarginatus | reverse complement strand
TGTGTCCTGATGGCCTGTTACCTTTTGCCTGATGGGAGGGGAACAAACAGTTTGCGACCGTTGATAATGTTGGTAGCCCTTATAAGTAGACAGCTAGCCTGCTTATATTTGTACTCATACAATATGTCAACGTGTCATACTTGTACTTATTAAAATACATTTCATGCAAGACATGTAGACGTGACATAAATAGCTCTTTGATTGACTAGCAATTAAAGTCTATAAAAATGGTAATGTCATTTCTGTGCTACTAAGCAATTGCGAGCGTATGGATTTATTTATTTTTTTTTACAGTAATGAGAAATTCTCATAATTACAACTGGCCTGACTTTTGAAAACGAACTGTTCAAGTACAATGGAAACCTTTAACACGCCTCTTCAACATTCATCCTTACACACAAGTCACCTCTTTTGTCAGAGCTTCCTCATGTTCCAATGACGCTTTTGAAATTCCTGTTACACAATGGAAGTCATACCTTTCTGAGGCGAGTCTGGTGAATGAGTTATGGAAATTGCATGCCTGCAGAGCCCTTTTAATGGAATGTTTCTCCTACCTAATGAAATGTCTCCCCTTATCACAGGCACCCTACTATCCATATGTTAATGTCTAGTGTCGAATTATTTATCTGTTCAATTTGCTCCCTTTTCTCTTCTCGTGTTATCTGAAATTATGCTGTAAAGTTGCATGGGGGTGAAGCGATAATGCTTATCGTCCCACCCCTAAACCTCGTATTCAAATTTTTGGTTGCATGATTAGTCCTATTTATCTGGGTAATTGGATTGGTTTATTGCCCTGCATGTATCTGGGCATGGAGGCTCGTGATTTAAAAGCCCGGACCAAAATCGGAATGGCTGGAGAGGATGGGTTTTCATAATCATGTCCTAAATTAATTATATTTGTTTGGAATCAATAGTTTTACCCTTGGAATTTCTGAGTATAATCAAGTTATACTTGACTATGAGATTATTGGAGAGAAAAGAATGTTACTAGCGAGAGAATACAGGGAAGCATAGATTAATGTGTAGGGCCTGTGTAGCTTCATTACAGCAAATATGGAGTAGTGCTCAACGTTTCTGAGAAATTGTTTAAAGTATGGAGTGATTCATGCAAACATCCGCAGCCTATTTATACCTTCAATCTAATTGTGTCATAGATGAAAGCCAAACTTAAAGTGATCCTGGCACTGGGTCAGCTTTTGTTTATATGTATGAATATTCATTGAGTTCTTTATGTGAGATATGTTTTTTTATGGGTTCTGTTAGTGAATCTGATTTATGAATTCAAAAGAATAAAGCAGTATGGTTTTTTTTTTTAAACACAGCCTAGTCTACCGCTATAGAGTGATAGAAAATAGCTTTTACACTGATATCTGAATACATGAATTATCATGTTGTCTGGTGCATATACCTTTCATTAACATGATCAGAGAGGCAGACAATGAACAGATAACTGGCCTTAGCAATTCATCACTCTCTCTCTCTCTCTCTCTCTCTCTCTCTCCTTTTGTACCGGAAATCAATAATGTTTCACTCTGCCAACTAATTGGATTGCATATGTGTGCCAGGGGAGATCAGTATGGCAAGGTAACATAAACAATGTTTTTATAAAATTACTTTCTGCAGAGGAAGAGCTTAATCCAATGAATAATGTATTTTGTTTTTTATTTGTCTCCTACAAATGAAATGAGTTTTGGAACTTGTGACAAGCAGGTCTTCCGCCAGCATAAATTACAGCTATAATAACCTTAGCAGAACTTATGAGCTGTTCCACTTCTTACTGATGATTCCATAAGGACTTTAGAGTGAGTCCTGTTTATTAATCAATGGATAATAAGTCATTTGTGTAAATGAATGGGTACATCTGGCCGAAATGGACAACGATCTTTCACCTGCTTGAATATGCGTTAGTACTTTTGCAGATGAACAAACAAATTATGAATCATCGTGACAACCCTGGGCGATGTGGAGAGGAATAGGACCTCTCACACACATAAATAACATTTGGGGATGTGCAGTTATGTGTGATTGATCAGTCAGGTAACTGCAGTGGACTGTTGCAGTATCTCTGGGGCAACCAGAGGATTGTTGGATTAAATCCATGGCCGTCCAGCTCAGAGTACTGGCTGTGTTGAAGGGCTTCAGGTCATACGTTTCCTTATTTTTTGCCTCTGCAATGTGTACGGCGCTATGCTCCAAGTCTTAAGCCCCTGTTCTTAAAGTGGAGTTTAATGGTGATGTGGGAGTGATTCCATTTTTATGGGTGTTACTTAATTTTCTTTCCCCAATCCTTGAGAAAAAAGCTAGCCTAAAATGCACGCCAGAATCTTTTAAACTGACAGTGTTTGCAACAAACACAAGTGTCATGTTTTCTGTTGTCTTTCCTGCCCACAACTACACCATATGGATATACAGTATGCTTGGCAGCTTGCGACTTCAGTCGGAGCTAGGATTTTGTTGAGGGCATTTGGACAGCTCATTCACGTCTGAACTCTGTGGCACATGTTCTGTCTAATATGATGGCTCATGAGCGGGTCAAGCTGGGCCAAATGTCTGCTATTGATGTCTGTATCTCATTACGGCGGCTCTCGCTAGTCTAAGTACTACAACCAGATGTTGGCTGCCAAATTGCTGAATGCAGACACAGTGATAATGTTTTACTTAGAATATTGCGCCAACTATGACATGCACAAGCAAAACATTAGCCATCATACTGTTAACAATGGCACAATCACAATCACAATCACTGCAATGTACACCTAGGCCATGATATGGCCATCTCCCATGTTCATGCACACTATCAAGCCTGGTTAGCACAGACCACTCTGACAGAAGTGTGAAGTGTTCTAGTGCTCATAGTGAGCTTGCACAAACCTTAGGCTTATAGGCACAAAGCCATCTGTGAGTCATCTTTGTGTATTGCCATCCTCAGCATGAGTGGCAGTTTAAAAAAAATGCAGTTAGTTGGCTTCACATGTCTCAGAGGAAGCATGTGATAGCCTTTACTCTCTGAGTTGGTAGCTGTCCTACTATATGATAGGTAAGACCTAACTGGTTGGTGGGCCACACATAGGCCCAATAGAGCATGCTTCTACATCTCCTGGCGACATAATGCTTTACAGCTGAAAATATCACCCATCAATGATCACAGAATCATAGCAGTATCTTTTTGGGAGTCATAGCCTTTTTAAAATCAGACCCCAACATCACAAAATAACAATAACTGGTCTGAGATGTTTACAGATGGTTCAAAACAAAGGTTTTTACTCAACCTTGGAAGAAAGAAGAGAGTTTTTTTCTTCAATTTTATAATTCAATTTAACAGTATTGTAGTTCTTAGGACATGCACTGTTCATATTCTGCCAACTGCCAATCTCCAAGGTTGCCAATGCCCCAGAACAGATACCCTCTAAGGTTCGTCTTCCAAGAATATGCATTTCAATTGAGTCATACCAATTGGCCTTTTTAGATGTATGCAAACTAGGATTGTCTTCCTTGATGACCAGTGGCTTAGGGATACTGCTATCATTGGACAACTGGCTCCTACCAATGTCCAGATCATTCAACACATCTGTCCTACTTGTACACATACCCTATTTGAACTCCCTATCACCATGACAGGCCATCCAATTTATCGGCAAGTGACTAGTTTGAGAACGAGGCTCAATGAGAATGCTAGCTTAAGATACTGTTTTACTTGACCGTCCGATTCAGTCAGGTGAGCATGCGTAGTATCTGTTTCGGTTAATTTCCCTAGGCATGTTCAAGCATTTCAAACATATTTAGATAAGCTGCAACAATTTATATGCAGTCAACAATATAATCTCCAGCAGCTTCTTAATTTAGCAGACCAAGATCTTTTTTTTTCTTTTAAGACACAATTAGGTTTCATTCAACCTCAATGAATTGAGATTCTAATGAAATTATGTCTAGAAGCATCAAGTGGTTTTCAATACAAACGGCACTTACTGTACACTGATGTTCCCAGCACTCTGTAATTCTCTATCAGTCTTTTTCTGATGGATATCCATCATACATTTATACCCTGGGGCTATTATATCAGATCATGTGTCATGAAGGAGCATGAAGGAATTACACCACAATGCAGTGAGCCAATATGCCCAGGTTTCAATTGATGAGACAGTGCTCTGTAATATTTTGGGCTTGAAGAAGAAGAAGTGCCTCAGGTGTGTTGTCTTGTCAAAGTTACCCAAGAAAGAGAAAACAAGCAGTTGTGGTGAGCTGAACTCATTTTCTTTTCCCCACCTCACCTTGATCTGGATCTAGTGCTTATTATTTATACCAGCCATTCCAAACAGAAGTTGGCGATGAAATATGCAGGAAACCGTCCAGCAGGTTTTTCTCAGAATGATGAAATCGCACCGCAACAGTGAAATAGGAGCTTGTTTGGAGTGACCACTTTTCTGACCAGAGACAGGTCTCTAGGGGCTCCTACAGTCAAATTATCACAGGGATTCTGTGGACCCTGACTAAAAATGGAAGAAAAGGAAGGAGGAAAAATAAAAGGAATCGTACTGTCTGAATGTATTTAGAATTAACTTATTGTTTCTGTCAGACAGTCAGTCGATGGATGGCTTGGGTTTTGTATCTTTGATGTTTCAGATACAGAAGAAACTGTATCTAGTGCTAGAAACAACTGGTAGGTTCATCTTAAGTGGTTATCGATGGTAGCGCTTATTTGCTAATTGAACTGGTAATTAAATTACATTAAACATGTCTTTGTTTACTTATAACACAGGGGTCTACTTTGTCGAAGTCGTTTTATCATCGCCATCCACAAACCATACATTTTATGCAAGGATCTCGATCAGTGCAGCCCGTCATAGTGAAATTAGCCACAGTAGCCCCAGCTCCCTGGGAAGAATAGCATGCTTGTAAGTCATCCATGTTGTTTTACACTCTGTTGGTTTGTTTGCCAGTTTATGTGTTCAAGTCATTAGCTGTTCAGCCCAGCATGCAGCTGGCAAATGTTATCTGAAAACAAATTAACGTTATTACCATGCACTTTTCTGCCATATAGCTGGTGGTTGTAATAAATGCCAGAAAAAAAGATTCTCTTGTTTTTATTTTTTCACCCGTATCAATGATCCAATTTGTAAAGCCTGTTTTCTTGTTTTAATTTCGTCTCTGCCACAGTAATAATGCAATTGAAGTAAGTCATTTTGAAACAGTTACGGTCATTCCATTTCCTTTATTAAGTCAGTGCAGATATCCAGTCCTGTATAGATTCATATTTGACAATCAAGTCAGCATTAATGACAGGCAATTAATCTTAAATATTAGTTTAAACCTTCCACGCGAGAACATAGTATTAGATCTAATGTGGCGGAAAATATTTGAACTGATATTTAAGCCCTGGAGGCTGGGTCAATATGAACGGAGCAGATGCTAGACTTTTAACTGCTGGTCCGTGCATGAGGACAGGTGGAGGTTAAATGCCTTAATCTATCTCTCCATCACATTAGGACTGACTGTGGAACATGCACTGCATTGATCTGGATCAATGTGTATAATCCTGTGTGAAACCTTATTTACAAAACTGTGCATGGTAGGTAAACACAGTGAATGGAGTAACCTCTGCAGCAGGCCTCTCTCCACATTTCTATGGTGAGATTAAATGGCCTGGCAATGCGAGCACTGCCTGCTCAAGCTTGAACGGCTTTTAGGTTAGACCTACTTTAGGAAATAGGGGTGAACCCCTATTGTGTGCTGAATTGTATCTATATAGGTTATGCTCTAGGAGCCTAGTATATAGAGCCTGTGCTTTAGTGTTTTCTCAGATAATCAAAAATATTGATATGGTCATTTTGTTTTACTGGCGTACACATGTGCAGTTAATACAGAGAAAAGACACAAAGTTAACCAAAATTTTGGTCATGAGTTGAGACCAGGAAGCACACCAATGGCTAATTAAGTGCAAATGTAAACAATAATGAAAATAAATTTTAGACTGAAATCTCTAAGTGTGAGTGCTTATACCACGATTGGCTAAAATCCACTAAAAAGAGGATAACACTCCTTGATGCAAAAATTGATGAGAGAAATTAAATATTTATGTTTGAACAAGACATAATTTCCTTGATAACATTAGAAGCCTACATGCCTGGCCCCTCATACTGTGATTATACAGGATCATACTGCTCATACTCCTCTTCATAGCATTTTAAAGCATATTTTGTCTAGGTTTAACATTATAATACTGAGGGTGCATTTTCATAATAAGACTGGATCGTGCTGATGAAGACGCAGGCAGAATTAAGATCCAAATACTTTTACAGTTGGTTTCTCGCTGGGTGTCTCTGAGCTACTATTTTCTCCAAGATTGCCTTCAGCTGTGTAACAATTCTGGAACCAGTTTTCTACATAAACTGATCAGCCATAACATTAAGACCTACATAAGTCTAAATCGCTGCTAAAACAGCTCTGAGCCATTGAGGCATGGACTCCAAAAGACCTCTAAAGGTGTTCTGTGGTATCTGAGACCACAATGTTATCCTTCTGTGGACCTTATTTTTAGATCAGACCAGTTGGGAAGCCCACCCCCACAGAGATTGTTGGGGACACATCACCCATGTTTCCTGAGCTTTGGACCCACTGCATATTGGGACACATGCTATAACACTTGGTGTTTAAGTGATGCTCTGATCCAGTTGTCTAACCAACACAGTTCTTCTCAAGGTCACTCAGATCCTTTTAAATCCTTATAAAGGACGATGCGGTTAGAGAAACATTCATCTAAGATTGGGATTTAGCCATTCCCACCTAAGTCACCAAATCTTCAAACTGTGGACCATTCTGCATAAAATAAGGACTTTTTTGCTCTACAGAATATTTTCACTAGCTTGTGGAGCCCTGTTGTATTTCTGCAGTCCTATGCTCCTGGTGCCAGTTTTTTATGCTACCAGTTTTCTTCCATTTTAGTGAGTATACAGTATACTTACAAAAATGCTACTGAACTAGTATGAGGATAAGTTTTGTTTTGTTTTTTACCACTAAATGACCACTGAATAAATTTTGTTCAATTACATGTTTTATTTTAATCGATGAACATCATAAATAATCCTATGGTTAAGTGATGAACATTATACTTGATTAATCTCCGACAGGATGAAATTATTAAATCAGGTTAGAAAATATTGTCCTAGATGTTTGACTTCTGTATAAATACTAATTAATACTGGTGAGGTAAAAATGAACCAAAATAAAAGACGCATCCACAAAACTCCAGTTCTGGGATTGTAGGGTTGTGGGTTTGAATCTCACTTTGGTCTCTGTCTGTGAGGAGTTTGGTGTGTTTTCCCAGTCTCCACATGGCTTTTCGCCAGGTTCTCCAGTTTTCTCCCACCTCCTGAAAAACACACATGGAAGGCTAATTGAATGTGCTAAATTGTCCCTAGGTGTGAGTGAATGAGTGAATGGGTGTGTTTGTATGTGGTACCCTGTGATGGATTGATGCCCTGTTCAGGGGGTATTCCTGCCTTAAACCCTGTGATTCTCGGTGGGCTGTGGACAAACCGCAACCCTGATGGACTAAGCGGATAAGATAATCACTGACTGACTGATTGACTAAAAATGCACCAATTAAACAAGTTATATGGTGTAAGGTTGAATCTTGAATACTATTGGTATGTCAAAAAATATCTGGTATTTAGTATGATTAAGTGTTGGCTTTGTTTTTGTTTGTTTGTATCAAACCTTGTTTTTCTTTCATAATTTATTTGAAATTCATGAGGTGTCCAACTGCACAATTTGACACAAGTCTCCATGGAGATTAATTATTGAGCGAGGCAGTTAAAAATCTTTTTCATTAATAATGCACGAGTTTGTGTACCTTCCATATGTTATTATTTCTTTTACAAAGGCATATGTTGCGTGCTGGGACCACTGCTGTCATTATATCATTATTGTCGGGATTAATCGCTATACAGCGTCTATTTGTGAGTGTCCAAGCAGAATGTGAGATTGGTTTCAATTTGCTCTTGCAATCCTCTGCACAACTACTAGGCACAGGGCTTAACTGTCTGTGTTTCTGTGTGGAAATCCTTGTCTCGCATCTTATCGAGATTAATCCTCTGCTCACTTTGCGTTCCATGGCATTACCGTGAAGAATGAAGTATAAAGCTTAGCTGGCATCTCTATCATGAGATCATTCGGAGACTTTCTAGAAGTCATCAACTCCCTTAGCTCTTTTTTTCCTGCTTGCAGTCACATCCTAGAGGACCTTTATTATTTGAACGATCGCAGCAGTGCGTGTGTGTGTTTGCATGCCTGATACCTATGGACAAAAAACCATTAGGGCAGGGAGTTGAGGATTGGAAGAAGGTGAACCAGGATAGGCAGAAGAAACCTCTGCCCAATGCTGCCAGCCTTTTCTTCTGTGCCTGTTCGTCCTAAGACAATCACACAGCTGTCTACCGTGCTGGCCGCTCCGCAGGGGAGCCAAGCCACATCCATCATGCACACTGCTTGCCAGTGCCTCCTCTACTCAACACTCCCTCAGCCTGGATGGACGCCAGCCGTTCCCCTCCTCTTCCCCCCGAATCCCTGGCTGCCACTTCGCAACCAGGATGCTTTCTAGAGACTCAATAAATTGGTATGAGTCCATATGTGCCAGCAGGGGTTGTTGATCTTTACTGTACCCTGGGGTTCAGTCTCATCATCTAGAGGAACCTTTTTTTGGAAGATGCAGAACATGTTATTGTATCACAGAGACACAAAAATGGCACCTACTGCTTGTTAGTAGTTAGTGGTCATGTTTATCACAAATGCTGAGCAGTGTTACATGGGTAGGTATGGATATGGTGCCTTTATTGGCTGTCTTATTTGTTAGGGCATGTGTATATACTCTGGAAAAATTCTTTCCTCACTGCGAAGCTCTAACAAGCCACACTGTGTATAATACAGCTGAAACATTTTGGCAAGACGGATGCCTGGCAACATTTCTTTAGACACTGTCAATTATTCATTTTCTAAGAGTTAACAAGCTATGGTACAGTTTGGAGGACACCAAGAGTCAGACCTGACAAGAGGCCTACTTTATTTATTTATTTATTTATTTACTTGCTTACTCATTTGATTTATTTATTTATTTAAATAGGACTGGTTGACGCTGAATAAGAGGTCACTTCACACCCAGCATATATTTTCTGTCTACACTGTGAAAAAGACTTGGGTCGAGTCCAAGTATACGTCACTTATCCTGCAGTTCAAATAAAGAACCTTTATTGCGAGGAAAATACATCTGTCACATCACACTGTAGATACAGAAATGGGTTCATTTGCAGACTGCAAAATAACAATGTATAAGCCAAGTCTTCTGATTGGGTCCAGTACATAGTCTGCTGTGGCTCTAAAAAATGTGTGAATTCAGGGCATTGCTATAGTAGATCACATCTGAAACTATTTTGTTCAAGACTGTAATCATGTATTAACTATACCAGTTGGTGAAGATTAATATTTTTTTTTTTCTCTTCACCCTAAAAGATGGAAACCAGATTTTGACTTGCAAGGTTCCCTGGGTCTCTACTGAGTAGCCACTACTGAAAGATCATATCTATCAATACCATCTCACATGTGGTGAAAGCAGCGTAAAATTCAGAGCATCTCCATTTTGGAAATCAATCCCCCTCCGGGCAGATACATTTTTCAGTGCATTTTTTATATTCCTGTGCAAGCTGTTTTAATGGTTTGTGTTAGCTTGCCCAAGTTCTGTTCTAAGTATATAGTCCATACACAAGGGTGAGTCAAAAATGATCTGCTCTCTGGCTGTAGATTTTCTTTTTAATCTACAATACATTAGTCAAGTCAAGTCAAAGTCTGCTTTCTTTTCAATGCTGCAATATGTACAGGACATACAAAGGATTGATATTGAGTTTCCCTCAGACCCATGGTGCAACCATAACATTAAACATTAAATAAACACTAAGCATAAAATATGTGAAAATATACACTGATCAAAAAGATGTAAAATATAAAGGTCTCTGATATTGACATCAGAGCCATAAAGTGACATAAGGCACCTACGGACTGAAGTCTAAAAGGTCCAAAAAGTGTCACTGCATTTCTTCCTTGTACCTTAAGGGGTGGTGTGTCCAGTTGAGCCGTACCTGAGCTTTGGAGAAGGTGATACGTGCTTAAGGATAAGTGGATACAGGTCCTTTTTTTTTACCAGAAAGCATTGGTGTTCTACATCTGAGGCAGGCAATTGGAAACCAGTGGAAGGAACACAGCAAATGGGTATTGTGAGGTAATTGGGAGATTGAAAAAAGTCTTGCATTCTGAATCGGTTGCAAGGATCTGATGATGTGGTGACGCTGACCCTCCAGGAAGATGATGCAGAAGACTAGCCTCAATACCATTAGGAATGATTAGGCATCTGAGTGGCCTTGTGGATAGAAATGGTTGGATCCTCTTGATGAAGGTGAAGGCTTTGCATGAATAATGTAGATTAAATACCTACTACCACTCAGTTGGCTTTGGTGCTGTGTAGTTTCTGGTAGCTGGCTACATTAGATACTTTTTCTTTCACTGCATCCTTTTTATGTTGGACCACAAGTAGACAATACAGATATGTGCATAGCAGCAGATATTCTTTCCTCCAAACCTAGAAAGAGTTTCATCTCGTCTGCTTTGATGAATGTAATTTCATACATATACTTTGTACTGTTGCATCACTATAGTGTCAACAAGCTTCAAGTGCTGGTCTTCATGAAGAGAGAAGTGCACATTTCAAGATTACAAATCCAGCATGGCCAAGTGGGACCACCACATGGTATTTTACAACATAGCTGAATGAGTCCTCAAAGACCCTCCGTTTCTGTATGCTGTGGTTATCAGAGATAATCCATGCATGCTATGACAGGATGATATTATGGCAATAGACCTGCACAATACCTTCATTCATGTCCACATTTCTCCACAACATATATGTTCACCTTCCAAGGAGATGTGTGCTACCCCCTTGAAAACATAGCACCACTGCCATTTTCATAAGATATATGAGTGGCCTTTTTTTCCAGGTGGCCAGCAGTATCAAGGTAAAAATTAATAATGAATAAACAAGACTGTTTCTTATGTTCTCCCACCAAGGATCATGCCAGTCGGGAGACATCCACCCTCTTCCCAAGAGACTTATTTAACACAGAAACAGGGCATACAATTGCATCTGCATGAGACATGATTCATTGAGAATGCTCAGTGCTCATCAACACAACGTGTGGTAGATATTATTATGCTTGCCAATCAGATTCATCCTAGTTGCTAGGTACAGGACTGGCTCCTGTTGAGGATGCTAAGACTATTGAGGGCAGCTGCATCAAAAATTGTTGAAATAACTTTATTTATTAGGTAGTTATTATCCTATAGCTGCACACACACAATGGAATTTTTCCATAGATAGCTATAGATGCTTCCTTACCTAGCTGGGGAGTCAAGGGTACTTGGTCCCCTAGTGCGAGATCAGAGCACATCTAACAGCTGTAATTCATACCTTAGGTGTAACCCCTCCTACACATATGATGACATTTCAAAAAAAGGGTGCAGCACCTCTGTCCACCATGATTCTTCATGAACCTGGTGTGGAAAACTCCCTGTTGACCTCCTCTTAATGTCCTAAAAAGACTGGAAGACTTGCGGTTGGCCCCTCAGCATACATCTGAGAATGGCAACCTTCTCCAGAAGACTTCTGAGCACAGTGACAGTTCCATCCAACCCCATCAACACCTTGTATGCTTTGGTAGCTGGACAACCTTTGGACAACCTTGTGATTTCTTGTGAACCTGAGATTCCTGTGTAAGCTTACATTACCAAACCAGTGCATTCCTACTGTGCTCAGTATGTGTCATGTGGTGCTATTTAGGCTGGATGGCTGCCTTCCTATCCTTAGATCAAGTGTTCATGTGCTACATAGAAAAAGACACAGGGTGCTATATTACTCAGGAGATACAAGGTAGGGGACATCATTATATTGGCTTATAGATAGGTTAGAGGTCCGGCTCCTACTGTTACATGCCATTCTGTGTGAAGTGCCTTCTCCTCATGGGGATTAGTTATCAGGTATGTGTAAAACCCTGGCATGTGTGGGTGGGAAAGTGGACTCAGGAGTCTCAGGAGTTTGTGATGGAGCTTTAGGGGTCCTTTTATTTTTCATCACTGCTTTTTAGCTGCACTTAACAGAAAACAAAGTGCTGCCTTAATATGTCAGAGCTTTTATCAGGTTTTTTTTGCCAGTGGAAGGAAACCAGAGCACTCGGTGAAAACCCACACAGACACAGGGAGAACACACCAAACTCCTCACAGATAGAGAACAGTGCAAGGATCGAACCCACAACCCCAGATCCCCAGAGCTGTGCAGCACACATTACCTGCAGTGCCACTTTGCCGTCCAAGATTTTTTAAAATACATATACTTTACAAAGTTGTCTAAATACCTTTATTTATTTATCTATATACATCTATTTTATTGTCATAGTTGCCATAGATATCTAAGCTTTACAAAAAAAATCACTACATTTATCTGTTGAAAATGTTGGAAAATTGACCACACGTCAGATCCAATCAACATGAATAAGAGCCAGTGCATGCGCTGCAGAATTTCATTTTGATTCAGCCATGACTAAGAGGGAAAGATAGTAATATGAGGCAACTTTTATCTTGTCTTGCCTTATGTCGTTATTTGTACAACATTTCCCAATTTAGTCGTTTTATTGTAAAAATAGAGGTCATGGGTATCCAACACCCTGAACACTAACCCATGGGTTAGCTGCCGTGCTTTGCCTGGCCAGGTGTAAAATTAGGAGCAAGTGAGGTGCTCGTTTCAAATGAACCAGGGAGTATCCATGTTATTCTCAGGAGTGAAATAAGGGACAAAAATTTCAGTTCTCACAAACCACTCCATACACACCAAGGGTCAGATAGGAACATCTTTGAGGTTTGAAAGTAGCATGCATCATATATGCTTCAAGCCATTTTAACCCCATATCCAAAAGGGTTAAAAATCACACTTTAGAAATGGAGCATTGTAGCAGATCGTTTCTATTGGCGTCTTTGTTTGATTTGGAGATGGAAGCGGTAACCCACACACGGAAGAGGCTAAGCTGATCTAATACAGTATCAAATGCCAATGAATTATTCCAAAGCTACGTCAAGCAGATTTGTGGCTTTGTGGAACTCAGCGAACCACTCTGTTAGTATTCTCTAAATTTAGTTTGGAAGAGTGGAAGTGAAACTGATACATTTTCAGAAGATTATTATACATCTCCTGCTTAGACGGTGCTCATATCAGTAATGCACTGGGGTCGAATCTTTTGCACTGGAGCATCCTGTCGTGAAATGTTACACCACGCGACAGGAATTACTCAATGGATCTCATCTGCATCTGATCTATAATCAGGACCCGGAATGATCTAAAGATATTAATGCCTCGCTCCACTGATTGGTGAGTTTGATTTCCTTAATGCAATAGTGTCCTAAATGTGTGTGTCTCAGTAATTTAATAATGGCCATTTCATGCTACTCTGACTTTTCAAACTGTTTGCCAGAGGCGACCACAGGGACTAAGTATTGATTGAAACCTATAAGCCCAGAGATGTGAGAGAGCCATAGCGCAAGGCTTCCCAGACACCAGTCATCGCGTGCACTGGGGTAGTAATCTTCTCTATGCCTCTTCTTAACTGTTCAACGTGAGAGTATTTTTATGCATGCGTCCACATATGTTTGGGAGTGAGAAACAGAGACGAGAAGGGAGTGAAGAAATCACTCAAAAATGAGCAGGCCCACATACAGACATGCACACACATACACACAGGAATTGTTTGTTTATATAAGGTGATGAATAATTTGGCCTGACTGACTTTGACCAGTGTAGCTTTTAGCCTGTGCAACAACTTACAGCTACATTCTAAGCCAAATCCACACACAAGTCTTGTACAAATCTATCACACAAAAACACACTGACCCCTTATTCAACCTGTGTCTTGAATGACCTACAACACACTTCCATACAAGCACGAATCTTTTTGACAGCCCTCTTAAACATGCTAATCTCACCAGGCATGCACTTCTCCTGGAATGTACACAACCACTTTACATAAGGACCTTTGAAGAACACTCTGTGGTACAATAATCATGATTGTGCATTCGAATATACCATTTAATACACATGTCCTGTGTCCTTAGCTTTGATCTTCCTTCAACTGAGGTCATCGCGGTGTACAGAGAAGACGTTTATTTAATTCCGCTGTAATGTTGCAGAATGTTAAAGGGAAAAAGGGGCTGATGGCCATGGTGTATGGACTAGGAAGTTGAGCAATTTCAACAGAAAGTCTGCATCATGTTTTTTTTTTTCTGTAATAGTAATTGTGGGTCTGTGTCTACTGGAAATGAATGTGTTTGTATATAGAGCCACAACTAAAGCTTTTCTTTCATTCTCTTCATTTTAAATGTATCTAGAAAATGTTACTGTTGTATAAAAGAAAGATATTCACAATCAACTCATCCATTACTGTGATTTTTGGAATTCTGCTAAAATGCACAGATGGTAGGGTCAGAATTTGGCACCAACAGCTTGAACCCATGGACCCACCCTGCATTGTGTCAACAGTCCAGGCTGGTGAAAGTGTTACAATGGTGTGGGGAATGTTTTCTTGGCACACTTTGGTTCTGTTAATATCAATAAATCATGACTTGAATGCCACAGCCTATTTGGGTATTGCTGTTGATCATGTGCATCTCTTCGTGGCTGCATCCTGCATGAACATGCAAAGTGAAAACCATCTCAAAGTGGTTTCATGAATGTGACCCTGAGCTCAGTGTTCTTAAGTGGCCTTTCAAAGTCACCTGACTTTGAGAATGGCAAAACCCCAAATTCAGGGGTGTCTCTAGATGTGTGTTGTGTGGCGCTTTGTCCTGTTGGAAGAGGCCAAACCCATCAGAATAATTGCAGGACATGAATGGGTGTAACTCGTCAGAAAGGAGGCACACATAGTGTTCACCTGTCAGAGACGTGTGTAGACGTACCAGGGGTCCCATGGAATGCCAGATAAACAAAACCCATACCATAATAAAGCCACCACAAGCCTGTGTATTTAGGTTTTTTTTTTGGCACTTTGGTTTCTGTATATTCTGTTCGGATGCTTGTAAATGGTCCCTGTGAATGTACTAATAACAACAGGAATCCAAATCATGTTAACTGTACCCTGTTTGTGTATAAAGCTACAAATAATGCTTTCCTTTTCCACTCTCTCCATTTTAAATGTATTCAGGAAAACATTACTGTTGTATAATAAAAGGTACTCACATCCATTCATCCATTACTGTGCTTTTTGGTATGGCTGATCATTGCTTCTTAATCCAAGGTACACTTTGTAGCTTGCCCAAGACTAGGCAGAAGTCTTAACCAAATCTAAAAGCAGAGCCATTTGAGGATCAGTCAGATAAATAATTCAAAGACAGCTTCCCTGCTGAAATGCTTAAAAGACCCCGTGTTGTGAAGAATCTGTAATGTCTAAGCTTTAAAAAAATGACAACATTCAGCTTTTTTCACATTTTTGTATTTTTTTTCCCTTTAGCATTACAGATCTTAATAAATGTATTTTCCTGTTCTGTCTTGTTTTTTGCTGATTAGAGTGGTGTTATTATGTGTAAGGATCAAGGAGAACTCCACTGCTGTATGTTGCTGTGTCTGTACAAAATTGCTCCCAGTATTGCTTTTATGCTCTTTGTTTTATTAATGTTGTTTGTCTATTATGTAATAAAACGGCTATTTGCTCTGTAATTTAATAAATCATTACAAGTAATAGTATCGAATAACCCAGTAACAATTACTGTAGGGAGAAAAATTATAGAGTTAATTTTGTTTCAAAATAATATAATGGAATTACAACACCAGCAAGCAAAAGAATAAGAATTCAAATCGAATTATTAGAATTACATCAACCATACGTTTATATAATTTATATATTTAAGTGCATGGCATGGGGGTGCACTGGATAGCGCTGTCTTCAGGGGATGGGTAAACAAAGTCATACTGAATTGCCCCTAGGTGTGTGTGTGTGTGTGTGTGTGTGTGTGTGTGTGTGTGAATGTGTTTCTGCCCTGCAATAGACTGGTGAACCATCCAGGTTGTTTCCCTGCTTTTCATCTGAGAACAGTTCATAGCACCCATCATAACCCAATAGTAGGACAAGTGATTTGGATGAGTGAATGAAAAAAGGTTTAAGAAAAGGTTCACACCTTATATTAGTTCAGTGGAACGTGGAGCAATGGAGCAGTCAGTTCATTAACTTTATATAAGGTTAAACATTGTTATGCTATTACAGCATGCATTTGAGGCATACGCTGTCTCATACATTGCTCATGCTAATGAAGCCCCAGTGCACTCTGGGGTTTCTTCTACAGGCCTACACCAGGATTCCAAGGATTAAGTGCTCAGCCACATATATTACATTACACCAACAGTATTGAGAGAAATATAATTTATTACTGACTTATTTGTAGATGCACACATTTTAGCCATATGGGTGTCAGTGCATTCAGTGGATGTCTGTTCAAACATCTAATGCCATCTAATATCCCAATTGTTGGTGGCAGACAGGCTGGTTTGTGTATTTCGGTGCTGATCTTCTGGGATTTTCTTGCAACAGTCGCTATATCAGAATAGTGCAATAAAAAAAAAAATCTAGTGAGTGGCAGTTCTGCAGACTGTATAAATATCTTGTTAATGAGAGCGGTTAAAAATGTGCAGACTGGTTCAAGCTGGAAAAAAAGGCTACAGTAACTCATATAACCACTCTGTGCAATTGTGGTGAGCAGGAAAGCATCTCAGAGTGACAACACATCAAACCTTAAGGCAAAATTCATGCCGGTTTTCCGCTTCTGTCACCCAAGAACAAGCTAAGGCCGCAGTGGGCACAGACAGACCAAATCTAGACAGTTACAACACAGATAGTAGGGTTTAGAATTAGGCTCCAACAACATGAATCTATGGACCTAGCCTGCTCTGTGTCAGCAGTCCAGGCTGGTGGAGGTGTTGTTATGGTGTGGGGAATGTTTTCTTAGTGAACTTTGGGCCTGTTTAATATTAATCAATCATCTCTTGAATGCCACAGACTATTTGGATATTGTTGTTCAACATGTACTTGCCTTCATGGCCACAATTTAATATTTCAATTAAATTGTCATTTTAATATTTCCAGCATGATAATGCACCATGTCACAATGTCATCGCAAACTGGTTTCATGAACAAGACAATAAGTTTAGTGGTCTTCAGAGGCCTTCCTAGTAACCAGATCTGAATCCAGTAGATCACCTTTGAGATGCTGCATAACATCCGGAAAAATCAGCAGGAATTGTGTGATTGTGCAATCATTTCAACATCATGACCAAAATCTGACCAAAGGCTTGCTTTCACCTTTGCAATCCATGCCATAAAGAATTTAAGCTGTTTTGAGAGCACAGGCCCTACCTAGTATTAGTATAGTGTTCCTATTAAAGTGTTCAGTAAGTGTATATGGTCTTGTATATGCTGTTTGCATGCTTGTAAATGGTTAATATGAACAGAAATGATAACAACAGGATGCCAAATCATAGTCACTTGGCTTTACTAGCTGTGTCTTTAAATCTGTGTGGTAAAAAATGTTTTGACCAACATACAGTATATGAAGCAATATCATATGCTTCCACACTCTTGAATGAAATATTGCCACAGTGCTGGATGAATAACTTTTTGTTTCGTTTCAGAGGTCTTGTCATTCCGTAGACATTTAAAGCGTATGATTTGCTCTAAGACCCACACAGCCATGAAAAATGCCAGTAGCAAAACATTTCTGGTCCAAAATTGTGTTCAACTGGGTTGAGATGTGGTGAGTGCAAAGGCCACTGCATTTGATTTACATAATTTTCACACTCATCAAGCTATTCACAGAGCCCCTGTGCCTTGTAAATGTTGGCAGGGTAAGCTTGGAATAGGCCACACCCAGAAGGATAGAAATGTTTTCATCATTAGGATAAAGGATATCAGTCGAGATGATTGTATATTGATTTAAAATGACTCCTTCTGAGGGGACTAGGCTTTTCACTGTAATATTTAAATTTGTAGTACACCATCTTGTTATAGGCATCTTGTTATATACAGAACTATTAAACCTTATCAACGAGGATTTGTTGGAATTTTCTAACTCTCTAAAAGGTGATGAACAGGCCTCTAGTGATACAAGACAATACATTACCGTTTTCACAACAAGCCAGACAGGTAAGCATTTGTACACTCAGCACTGACTATATCATGGTCTTGTAGTCATCACTATGGAGCTCAGTTGATGTTTGTTTTGTGGCAAGATACGTGGTGGTGTAAATATGAGTTTGTGTTGAGCCGAGTGTTTTATTTAAAGTGAGCCAGTGTTCAATAAATCTGAAAGGAATGAAAGTTAATGAAAGGCAAACATGAGCAGAAGATGATCTTTACTCAATATGGGGAAGATGAAAAGGCTTTCTGCAGCTGAGCTGTGAGGGTTAGCATGAGGTTAGGGTTATCTATGGGTTCACATCAGTGCTGTCGAACCCGAAGCAGAAGAGGTAAATGTCAGTAAAAACAATGCATCTGTTGGTGAAAGTTGATCTCATGTTATTGCTGTATTTACTCTCATATCCAACTATGAATGATTATATAAGACTTATTTTAGATCTGCACGCAAAATTACCATATAGATTTTACTGTATATAAGAAACATGCAATGAGTTCTTAAAGGTGCTGTGGACAAAACAGTATTGTTTGTTATTATTATTATTATTATTATTGTTATTATTATTATTATTATTATTATTATTATGCATTTTATAATATTAGTACAGACATGCAAAAAATATTTATCATGGCCCAATTAACAACTGCATGGCCATCACCAACTTCAATAAACAAACAAATAACCTCAGGTGGCAATAACAACAACAACAAAAACAGATTTCAATATGAAGTCTTGTTTATCAACATTCAAAAACCAGGTGGGAAAAAAATAAGTACACTGTCTACTTTCACAGTCGTCAAGAGAGTCATTTGTAGCTAGGTGTTACTAATAAAATACACATGGTTAGATAAATTGAATAAGAATTGTGACTACATCTGTAAATAAATAAATAAATAAATAAATTGATAAACTATTTGGATCTGCAGCAACAAAACAGTTTGCGATAACCTTACTTATACACCAATTTAGTCATATCAATACAACCACAGTTACAGGTAAGGTGAATAAGACTGATTATCTCATTACAATGGCATCTGATGGGATATATTAGTCAGAAAGTGAACAGTCTGTTCTTGAAGTTGATGTGTTGTCAGCAGGAAAATGGGCAAGTATAAAGATCTGGGGGACTTTGACAAGGATTTTTTGATGGTTAGATAACTGGGTCAAAAGCATCTCCAAACCAGTAGGTCTTGTGGAGTGTTCCTGGTATATATTAGTTAGTACCTACAAAAAGTGGTTCAAGGAAGGACAACCAGTACAGGGTCATGAGAGGCCCAAAGCTCATTGATGTGAGTGAGGGCAAAGGCTAGCCTGTCTGGTCAGATTCCACAGAAGATCCACATAAGCATAACGCCTTGATGTCAGATATCACAGCACACCTTCAGAGTTCTTGTGGAGTCCATGGCTTGATAGGTCAGAGCTGTATTTGGTCAGTTGTTTATGCAGGCAATTTTAATGTCATGGCTGATTGGTATATATGGAGGTGGTTTGGTAGTCCTATCTAGGATAAAGGGATAAAATGGGAAAGCTGTCCTGAATACAGAGGATCCATAGACAAGTATAATAGCCATGTTGGATTACTATATTGCCAAGATAGAAAAGTTATGGCAACGGTAATTGTATTGCAACCCAAAACTGTCCCAAGACTTTAGCAGCCAGATTTGATGTTTGCCATGGCTTGCAGTTATTGGGCCACCATGTGAAATGTTCATATAGTATTTACATTTTGGGCCAAAACTGGCTCAACTGTAGCATGTTGTATTTTTTATCCAGCTGAATTCTGATACTAAGTCATCAGTGTTATACCATTGTGGTGGGTTCGATAAAATAATAAGTGTGGGACAAATCTGGGCTGTGACTTATTTGCTGTCTGGGTGTATGTTTTCTTTCTGTAACATTCTTGATTCAACCAGCCATCAGGATATTTGACATGTCAGAACTTTGCATATTTATAGCTAACCCTGTCTTAACAAGGCAAGTAGAATAAATTGATTGAGGATTTTGTATGTATGGGCATGAAAGACAGAAAGAAAGACTCAGTAGTTTCACTGTAACCATTACAGTCCAAAATATAACCAAAGCACCATTAATTCAACTCAACCCTAAACTTTAAAGATTTTAAAATTTCAACTCAACATGTCAGATTAAGCAGACAACATTAGACAAGCACATGTCCATGTTTCTTCCCCCAAAGGGAAGGACAATCACCAGGAGTAGCATAAACAGACAGATGTGGCTGCTGTCGGCTGCAGAACTTCACTGTCTCGAGCAAACAAGTGAGAGAACAGCGTGAATAAATCTACTTCCTTCTGACAGCACAAACAAGGCCCTGAAAGAACAACAAAATCTTATCAACTTTTCAGCACTAATGAGTGGGTGAAGCCTTTAAAAATCTCAGACATTGTCTTAGAAAAAAAATGTATTCAAATTGCATTAAATCACACCTCTCCTTTCAGCCTGTCATGCTGCCATTATATTTTCTGATGCGCATATGTGTGTGTGTGTGTGTGTGTGTGTGTGTGTGTGTGTGCGTGCAAGAGAGAGCTTGTGCATGTGTGTAGAGCTGTCATAGGAGTGCGTCAGTGTCAGTGAAGTGCAGCTTTGCCTGTGTAAATAATGCATGTGTTTCAGTGGAAGCTAAACTAATAGATTGAAGGAGTTCATTAGCTCCCTCTGTGGCTGTGTCTGAGTCTCTGGTGCTAAAACAGATAAGTGCACCTGTCAGTGACAAGGCAAATCCTTCTTCTGCCCTATGAGGAGCCTGAAAGAGCACTGCATGGCAAGCACTTTACCTTTAATATCAGCGTCTCTACTCTCATTAGCATTAACCAAAAGCTATCTTAAAAAAAATACTTTACCTAAAAATCCTAAAGCTGCTACTGATGAATGAAATGCCTTTAGGGGCAAGTGGTGGCCCAACATCTTAGTTGGCTGTTTTGTATTATTTATAATTTTTAATCCAGAAGAATGTTAAACAGCTCTGGATCCTGACCCTGAGCAGGATAAAGCAGTTACTGAGTTGTATGTGCCTTTAAGCTATACTTCACCCTTTTACCAAAAGAGCCCAAATAATAAATGTGATTTTGAGTTTAGATCAATATTCATAGTCCTTTCCGAAGGCTAATAAAGAGCTTGATTGAAGAAATTACAAGCCGATAATATTCCCGACAGACGAGCTATGTGTTTATACTGCATATAAATGAAGGATTAATTGCCTGACTGGTGGGATTAGCGCTACTACTTTGAGGGTTAGTAATGCTCATTGCCTTTGCTGAACTCCAGCCATTAGGACTCTTATGAATAAATCAGTTTTCCATGCTATGTGTGATATGCATGTTGTCTATTGTTTATACACATACTCTATGCATGTAGTCTATAACTCATACATATATACTACATGCATCAAGGCCATAGCTCATACATATATATTCTATGCATATACTCTATGTCTCGTACATATATATTCTATGCATATAGTCTATAAGTTATATATATATATATATATATATACTGTATGCATGTAGTCTATAAATCATACACTTAAACTGTATGCATGTAGTCTATAACTCATACACATATACTGTATGCATATAGCCCATGGTATATATAATATCTATGTGTTTGCTATGTATTAATTCAGATGCACATTCTTAGAAAGCCATGAGAGGACAGTACACTTATTGCCAGGGACTGAATGAGTTTTGTATTAATACAATGAATGCTGAGTTGTCCCATGGTCCCATTCAGAGGACAGGATTGCAATTACTAGAGTGCCACCATCTGCCCGTATACAGCATTTCACCCACAACAAGTGTACACACACCCAGATGGAGAGGAGATTATGATCAGTACGAATTCAGTGCCGTTGTTTGAAATAATAACTGTCAGAGCATGAAAGGGCCCTGTTGTTCATTTCTCTTCTCACTGATCTCACTGTGGTGCATTACAGATCCCATGGCTGAACAGCATTATTTCGTTTTATTCTTGATTAGGAGGTGTAATTTTTTTCAAAGACAGACAGACAGACAGACCGGCAGACAGATACATGTCTGGCTTTTACATTCACAGCATCCCTGCTGGCATTGCCAACAGCTCCTGAAGCAGAGAAGAACTTTTGCTCGACTCAGGCTGTACAAGCCCTCCACCCCACTCTCCTGCCCTGTCCTCATTATGGACATTCAAAACAGACCATCAGAGGAAAAGAGGGCACAAAAGAAGCAAGGTTCCTGTACACAGACACTAATTTACACCTCCCAACGCCACCCCCATCCCCAATTCCTAGCAGGGGATAGTGTTGTGGATCTATTGATCCCAGTTCACTGAAGCAGTAAGCATGCTACTTTGATTGATTCCGTCTGTTGTGCAGGCCTCAGTGCATAGTCCAGTCCTCCCCTTCCCTTTCCTTTCCTTTCCTTTCTTTCTCCCTCCCTTTCTCTCTCTCTCTCATAAAGCATCCATATGCACTGCAAGTGAAGGGTGCTACATAGAGCAGGAGAGGGCAATAGGTGAATAGACAGGAGATGGGATATACTGGGTATAGCAGCACTGGAGAATCGTGACACGATTTCCAGTTCTTTGATGCGGCATCTTCTACAAAACCTTCTGACAAAACACAAGAAGTGTGTGTAGATACTCATTGGTTTAACGGCTATAAAAGGGAGCAATTCAATTTTGTGTCGAAAAACAGTTTAGGTCAGTTTTTGTTGTTCTATAGTTTTCAGGATTGTATATTAGATTCCCTGCTTATGTTAGTAGAACATTAATCATTTGGGCTTTTGTTTAAATGTACCACTAAAACTAACTTCTGCCTGGCTGGATCCCTGATTGTCCATTCTGTGTGTTCTCAAATCACTTGCAAAGCGACTGGGATGCCTTGGAAAGCAATCCTGCAGGATTTAGTCCGACCACTGTGATTCCCATCGAGGATAAATGGAAAATGCAGCATGTCTCTGCAAACAGGACAATAGTTAAGTGCACACTTACTGCAATATGACGGGCAATAATAGGTTTTTGGTTTAGCAGCCAGAAGTATAGATACAGGCATGAACATTTTAAGCTTGTTCCTTTTTCCTGATGTTTTGGCCATCCACGTGAACATCAGCAGGCCATATGCTGAAATAAAGTAGCAATTAAGTAGTGCAACTAACAGATGTGAGCAGTGCATGGCTCAGCAGGTAGCGTCAGTGCCTTACAGCTTTGGCGTCCAATCCAGGGTGTGTGATCCTGCCTTACTCCCAGAACTGCCTTTACCACAACAATGATAACGCAATTTCTGAACATGATTAAATGCAAAAGCCATTCGCAATAAAGTCACAGTACTAACGTTTCGAATACAGCGTTTGTTAGTATGACGGACGTAAAACTGACCAGATTCAGCACTAGGTAGATGAAGAAGGAGTGTGGCTGCTACACCTATCTGTCTATTACTTTTCCACAGTTCACATAACCAACATCAAGCTGTCAAGTTGTGCCTGAGATTATCCATTGCACCACTCTTGCAGGGGGGGACTCTTGTTTTGCTGGAGCATCTTGTGCAAATTAAGCATTGCTAGAACATCTCATGTCACTTGACTAATGGTTCCATATGGGAGGAGACCTCATTTTCAGAAGAGATTTTCAGAAATAACACTCTAATGGCAGGAAATTAAAAGACAATATGCTCTGAGTCTCTCTGATCCTAACAGGGGATTAGTTTTGCTACCAGCTAAACTGCACCCAAAATATCTTAGGTGTCTGTGGAAATCGAATGATAAACTTGATAAAGATATGTCCATCAATTTAATCAAAGGCTGTATCACATGATGCAATGGACTGTCAAACACAGCTAGAGCTGGGTAATGGGCAACGATGTGCTGTCTAACGAATGCAGCTCTCCCTCCACTGGGTCATGCTTTATTTACTAGTGAGACACTTCCTGAAGTGAAGCCAGTGAGCACTGATCATGTATATACCCAGAGTCTTTTGGTGCTACAACACAGGGCTTTACATCAACTTCTACCCTGATCCTTGATCTTTATTCACCTGCAGCAACATGATAAAATATAGATAAAATAAAGCAAGAATAAAATATAACAGGTTTTAGGGAATGCTTGTGTAGGTAGCACCATCTATATGTAGGTTTTAGGAGGAAAAGTATGATTTTATACTATTATTATTATTATTATTATTATTATTATATTATAGTATATATGCAAGTGTTGAATGTAAACAAATGAAGGTCATATTCATCATTCTGTTTAATGAAAAAATGTCACCTTGACACACACTCACCAACCACTTTCTTAACACCACCTGTAGACCTGCTCATCCATGCAGTTGTTCAATCAGCCAATCATGTGGAAGCAGCTTTAATAATTAATAATGTATTAATCCAAATTCACATCAAGCTTCCATTAATATTCACATAAAATGTAAGAATAGATAAAAATAACTTCAGTAACTTCGACTTTGAGGTGAAGTTAACAGTAAAACACATCAGGTTCTACTCTGGGTTTTTGGTTTTAAACTCTAGAGGATGTTTTCTATAAAAATCCCAGATCAGCAGTTTCTGAAAGACTCAAAGCAGCCTGTCTGGCACCAGTAAATATACCACGGTCACAGGCACTGAGATCACTTTTTCCTCTTTCTGATCTTTCATGTGAACACAGACTGACAAAGTTCCTAACTTGTATCAGCATGATGATGATTTATGCATAGCACTGCTGTCATATGAGTGACTGATTACATAAGTGTGTGATTAAATGGACTCCAAAAGACCTCTGAAGGTGTTCTGTGGTACAAAGCACCGAGACACTAGCAGCAGATACTTTTGTGGATCTTCTGTGAGATGGGCTAGCCTTCAAACCCTATGCACATGAAGGAGCCTTTAGCACCCTGACCGCTGTTGCTCGTTCACTGGTTCTCCATTTTTGGACCACTTTATACCACTAAATACTGGGAACACCCCACAAGGCCTGCTGCCTTGGAGATGCTCTAACCCAGTTGTCTAGCTATCACAATCTGGCTCATGTCAAAGTGTTTCAGATTCTCACACGGACCCATTTTTTCTTCTTTCAACATATCAACTTCAAGAACTGACTCTTCACTTGCTGAGTAATATTTTGCACATTTTGACAGGTGCCACTGTAACAAGATCATTTAATCCAAGTTAGTTGAATGTAATGATTTATAATGGGCCTAAAAAAAGGCATGTTAATTATTACAATAAAACAGTTTGATTATATTGATTCTTAGGTAATGTTTACATAATGATAAATTAGCACATTCACTAAGCCTTAGTGCATCAGGAAATAAGGAAGATATAACAACTGAGTATATAATAGAAAAAGCAATTCATAATAATTGTTACATGTTATTAATATCATGACATTCAGTATTAATATTCTCATATTCATAACATATGCTTAATATAAAGTCTGTTTGGAAGCTATCTGTGTTAATTTAATTTTTATAATGTAACAGACATTTCAGGTCCTAAAACAGGATATTTATTTCATAAGTAAGATTACTGGGCTGAGGGGGGAGGGGGGGTTGTCTATCCTAGACACACATGAACACGAACACACTTAGGCCATTTAATCTCTCCAATTCACCTGATGTCTTTGGAGTGTGGGAAGTGGGAGAAAACCAGATCTCCAGGCTAGGAAAATGAACCCAGGCACTTATTGGTGTGGGGTATCCATTACCCACTGTGTCACAGTGTCACCAACACAGGTTATGTTATGCATATATATGCAGTCTTTACTCTGTGAGATCATCATACCTATATTTTGACGGTTTGATTTGGATTACATGATCTTAGAGTAACTTGGTACTGGTGTCAAGTTCACAGTGCAAATTGCAAATTGTCCCAAGTTACTTAAATAACCTAGTTTTGGTTCATCTAGAATGTGTATGAAAAGATAATGTGAATGATCTCTATTCATAGTGTGTAAGTCATGATATTACTTAGCAGAATGAGTTAAAACATTATTAATGGATATTCACAAATGATTCAGATGGTTCTTAATGTGTACTTTACTGTATATGTTGTGTATATTAGTGTGTGCATTTCCACTATTTGTAAATAAGCATTAGCTTGGTTTTTTTTAAAAAAAACACTAATATAGTACTAATGTGTGGACCACATAGTAATTACATTGACATTTACATTTAAGGCATGTGGTCACGTCCAGTGTGACTTACAGGATCACCATTATAGACACCAGGCTGGAGTATGGCAATGTTAAATCCCTAACACTGCACAGTTAGTATGTTGGCAAGGAAAAAGAAATAGTGGCATGAATATTCGTTTATCTGTCGAGTCTGAATACTTGAATACCTGAATAGTGAATATGGTCACTACTGTACATTTTCTATTTGAAATAAAATGTAATAATTTAACTAATTAAATTATTAACTGATTAATAGGCTGATGTGCCAAAGACTTCACCTGGACAAGTAGCAGCCAGACAATTTATTGCAGAAGATACAAAGGTGTGGATTCTCCCTCTCGCCCACTGTTTCACAGACTCAGGCACTTATGGACCCTGATTTATTTGCACATGATGTCTGGTGTATTAGCATAGGATTAACAAAGACCTGTTAAAGAAAAGAATTGGCCTCCCCAGAGTTCTGCACAACAGATCTGCTATGCAAATTCTCTCATGCCTTTTGAATCCTGAACTGTTTTTCTTCTCCAATCCAAACTGCCAATTCTGTTGAGGAATAAAGCAGTAGAAGGAACAATCTCGAATATGGGTCTATTTTGTTGAAGCTGGGCTGAGAAAAGTGATGTCTAGAGATGAGACTAGTTGAAACCTATTTATCATCTCCTTGTTCTCTCTTTCTCTCTCTCTCTCTCTATCTCTCTCTCCAATGATGCTAAATGGCACCAGTCACTACTGGCATCTTGCTTGTTATTTTCTAACACCTCCCGTTCCTGGCTGCCTTCCTGCTCGTAATAAGACACTTCCCTAGCAGGGAAGAGTGCTTTGTTGCAGGGTACAGCGTGGCCTCCAGCTGTGCCAAGGCTTAGCGGCCCACTAGTGTTTCAGCAGGAGCAGGAGAACAGTGTCCGAGCTTATCTTCTCCCTCCCAGCAGCAGTGTGACAGAGGGCTGCTGGCTCATTAAAGAACTGGAGATCAGAGCCCATCCAGGCCCACGTTATCCACATACACACCAGAACCCACTCTGTTGACGAAACAGTTAAGGATGATGTAATGTTGACATTGTTTGTTACATTTTTAGCTCCTTTTTTTCCAAAGTGAGGACTGTACTGATGGATTTGTGGATATGATTAGCACATTTAAGCAGTATTAAGCTGCATTATGCATATATTTAAACGCTCATCTTGACTTTTCATCAGTAAAATAGATGCTCTGAGAAACTTATCTCAAGCCCTATAATTAACAACAACAACAACAACAGCTACAAAAATCACATTACGCAACCATGAGCACATGAGGCTATCTTTGCATGCCTGTCAATCATTTTGCACAGCAGTGCAAGACTATGAGGAGAAAGCAGCAGTAGGCTAATATGAATGCAGGGTGGCATATAAAATGGCAGATGGCAAAGCAATATGTCCTGTTTTGCCAGTGATTATAAGAATTAAGACCTTTTGAAGGGTATTGGAGTGAGGTCTGACGGAAGACAGTATTAGCTTTAGTTTAGTGTTTATGGGTTGGCAACACTTGAGTAGTAGTTTTTAACTGTACTTGAGAAAAAATTACTCTTTCAATTATTTTTTTATTTAAACCTTTGAAGTACTAGGTACAGATCAGTCTCTTCTCTCATCTAGTCAATGACGATACATTATACATTAATACAGTAGGCTCTGTTCAGCATCCAATCAAATTCATCAATATAGAAAATTACTCAAGAATCAAGGCAGTTCACAGTATGCAGGGATTTTCTTACACTACACAATGTTAACACTATACATATCTATATGTATAAGTGAAATGACTGAGGATAAGTGGCCCTAGTCCTGTCTTAGTAGAGCTTTTCAATATACTGGAGTAAGTCAATTTTCATGTAAAATCTCATTTGGCCTCCCTAGACAGCATGAACTTCATCTAATATAAAAATGCATGTTGTCATTTAGTGTAGCAACCAGGAAACCCTGGAACCAAGCACTATTACACCTGGATCTCCTTTCCACTGGTGATCACATGGACTATTTGTAGCATCACTCCTCACCCTGTACTTTGGGCTGCATTGCACCTTTCCATGTGCTCTCGCTCTGCAGCTATATCACTTCCAGGTCTCTATGATTTTCCTGGTTTTTTTTACAAAATTTCACTCACTATGTGAATTAATATGCTACAAAATCTCTCTGTTGTCCTCTGCCTACTTTATAACATTGGTTTCCTTTTTCTCAGTACTGTTCCTCAGTCCTTCTGCCTGAATCCTAAAATTCAACATCCATTTGGATATACAAATATGTGGATATCTGAGTATTAAACTTCCAATTCCAAAACCACAAGCATTAATTTCGATCCTGCTAAAACAGCCTCCACTCTTCTGGGCAGGCTTTCCACTACATTTTGGAATGCTCCTCTTCAGCCACAAAAGAGCAAAAGGTTATACCGGTGTAGGATGGGAAGGCCTGCTGTGTAGCTGTCATTCCAATTTATCTGAAAGTTAGTCAGTGCAGTTGAGGTCAGGTCTCTCTGCAGACCATTCGAGCTCTCAAAGCCAATACAACCTTAGAAAACCATGTCTTTTTGGATTTCACTTTGTACTCGAGGGCAATATTGTGCTGAAACATCTTTGGGCCTGTTTAGTATTAGTGAAAGGAAATATTAATGCTCTAACCTACAAAGTTATCCTAGATAATTATATGCTTGAAACTTTGTGGCAACAGTGTGGGGATGAACCACATATGGTCGTGAAGGTCAGGTCACTTCATTCATTTGGCCAGATCATGTATTTGGCATGTGGTAGATTTTTTCTTTGTTAAACACACAGGTAAACAAAGCTTAACAGCCCAACCTATTGATTTGATAAGCAGCACACGGTGCCTAATCGTCCTCATTCTGTTCCTGCAACAACTTCCCGCTCAGGGAATCCACTTCAGTAGATCAATCTCTGTGTGAAAAGAAAAACATACAGCCAAAGTTAGATACCAATATCAAGTGTTTTCACATGTGTCCAATTATCTTCACTGTTTTGTTTATAATGAATCACCCTAGTTTTCTCTCCCTACGGTTTATCTTTGTGTGTGTGCGTGCACATGTGTGTGTGCACATGCTGAAAGTAATGCTTTACACACTGCGTGCCTGATCTTTCTAGCTTACATTATGCTCCATTAATCACAGTCTCTCAGGCATTGTTGTTTTAACACATTAACTCTGGTTTAGAATGAAGGACAATTACATGTATGTGTGTATTCTTGTGCTGGGTTATGATTGTGTGTGTGGGGGGGGGGGGGGAATAAGAGTAACCTAGCAGAAGCAGATGCAGACAGCAGGAAGGTAGATCCAGGGCCATCTGGGTCTTACTGAGTGGATCTGCTCCAATATCAGTTCTGCACTGTGGTTACAGTGGCCCTTCTAACCCAATATGCACAAACACACACACACACACACACACACACAGAGAGAGAGACAGACAGACAGACAGGCTGAATGAACGGTGAGGCGAGAGGCCAGTAGGCTGTCTGATCTTGTCAACTGTAGTGATGGGAATGGTAGTTAGTTGGCCGATCTGCCTGTGAGGATTTTCCAGATGTCCTCTAAAATGCAAAAGAATGTATATTTAGATCCAAGAAACACAATAAGATGTCATTAAATTAACAGAAATTTATTCTTTTTTAGTAATAGCATGTCCTAATGTGTTTTATCCCTCTTATACCCCAGTAAATTGCCAACACTAATATTGTTTTTATTTATCAAAGAACATGATCCTATGTATCCACTTATATTTATATTTGGGTTATTGAACATCCCTGAATAAATAATAAAGACAGATGATACCCAAAAAACGCACTGTTACTATAGTGACAACCATTTTTCAGAATCCAATAACTCTTGGAAAAAGGTCTGCTGTCCCCCTGTTAGGCAGCAGATGGGAGTGTTCTTGGGTGGGATCGGTCCTGTTCCAAAGGGACATCTGAGCTATTAGCAATGGGAGCATTAGACTTTTGTTGATGAACCACCAAACATCTCCATGGGAAAGGTTGATGGGACTTGCCCTTGGCATACTCATAGTCTTGGCAAGTCGCATGTCAAGTTAAGGTGTGCAGATTCACACAGGAGGGATCCCCTGTTTTAACAATGATTAATAGGTTTATCAGTGGATTATTAGCAACTTCTTTAGATAATGAAATACAGACACATATCCCAGAAATCAGTATTTTCATCAGTAGTATATATGCACACTTAAAATGTACCCTACTGCTTTACAACCACTGCTTGAGAGCCATGGGCTTATGGGTAAGAAACTAGCATTGTGAGCGGAAGGTCCCCTGTTCGATCCCCAACAAGGCAAGCGACATGCCCCAAAATGCCATGGACAGGGTTGTCCACTGCTATGGGCAAGAGTGTTCACTGCCCCCTAGTGTGTGTTCACTAGTGTGTGTGTGTGTGTGTGTTTCACTGCATGGATGGGTCAATTCACTTCACTTAGTCAACCCCAGATTACTTTTAGAGAAGTTGTAAAATGTAGACTTTGTAGTCATTTAGAAAACCTAGACTCTTGATAGGAGACTAAATGTTAAAGCTACTGACTAAAAAAAAACTACTGACAACCAACAATTAGCAAGAGCAAACAGTAAGGGATTCCTTATATTCTTGCTAGTGTTTTGTGAAAACAGAATGTGCCAGGCTATTTTAGGTGTGGGTCTTGTGTTTTCTTGTTTCAGTCTGATCTGGCTCGCTGCCCGCTTCCATTCGGCTCGTTCGGCAAGAGCTACATTATTATAACTGTCAGTCATTTGTCTGCATAAAGGCTTTCATTTGAAAGGCTCAAAGCAAATCTCCTTTTTCACAGGAACAGTCTTGATTTATGTCCTCCCTCCGTCGCCAGACTTGATAAATCTATGCATGGCTCTGAATATATGTTTTCTACATACAAGAAGAAGGACGTTGGGCAAAAAAGGGATCTTTCACTTAGTGTTTTTTATTCAATAACTGCATTAAAAGCATCACTTATGCACACGTGTATGGAACTATGAAATAAAACAGAGCTAGGGGTACTTCCTTATGCTCTAAACTGCCATGGTGGTTTTCTTCAGCACTAGTGGAGTCTTTCCATGAGCTTGTTTCTTGCCAAGAACACATATCATAGTCCCCACCCTGTAACCATGACCATTATGTCACATTTGTCTATTTTTTCTATTTGTGTTAAAGAAGAAGTGAATTCAAGGTGCCAGATAGAGCATACTCTGTTCTTGCTATAAGATTTAACTAATATTGTGTATTGCCCAACACAAGTAAATTCTAATTTCTAATTTGTTTTGTATACATACCACATTTAGCTGTTAATAGACATATGGACTGGTGATTTTGCCCCCCCACCCAATGTGAGAGGTAATCTGCCACCACCATTTCCTTTTCTAATATGCTGTATTTGCTCTCTCACACCAATAGCTTGTGACTGATGTGGCGATCCTACCCCTCCATCTATTTTAATCATCTGTTTCGGCAAGGCCGCAATCACTGCTGTCTTATCAATTTGAGGATTCAGCTGCCCATGGCCAAGAAAGTGGAAGCCCAGAAATTGTCACATTCACCCACTCTGTTCACTTCCATTTTGTCAATGAGTCATTGAAAGGAACTAGGTGTCCAAACAACCCATAAGGAAGCGTAATGAATTGGTGTAAAGCAAATAAAGTGCCGATGACCATTTTTCATGGGGAACTGGAGTCAAGGGAATCTGCCAGTATTTTCTAATGTTGATTTTATAAGCCATACCCAACTAATAAATCAGTTTTTCAAGGCAGGGTGTCAAATTTATACACTGCACTGAATTTTCACAAAGCAGGACCAGGCAACATCTCCCCCATCAGTGCTACACACATCCCACACCATGCTATGCTAATGCAGGACCCATTAGCACACATTACCTTAGCAATATTTGAAACGCCAGCCAATTTCAGTGAGGAGCTAACCACTCCCAGTATGATATATTTCTGCTCCTGAAATTGGATGGTGATGGCTAAGGGGCATCAGCCTCCACCAGCATTCTGTATCAAGTGGCTCACCTCAAACTAGGCCTTTTGGTTAATGAGATCCGGTCGCAGCCAGAATCAATCAAGATGTTGTATGAACCTCTTTTAACACTCACCACCATTCAGTACATCCCAGCTCAAGGGCCTTAGCCATGTTGGAGACCTGGACCAGTGCTCCTACTTTCACATAGCATGGATATGCCCAGGGGGCATGCAACCCAACTAAAACATTTGCTTTTCAACTGCAAGTTTCTCTCACTGCACACACACGGCTCTATGTTCCTCAGCTTGCACTTTCAGGGATCTTGGATCTTCTATTTTTTTCTCTTACAACCGCTCACAGAATACACATTAAACACAATCCCTCACAGATGCAGATCCATACAACTCACCTATCCTGGCTTCGCCCTCTATTAACAAACTGGTGATTGACCATGCCCTTACTTCCACACTTGCATTTTAGGGCAATGGTGAACTGCTTGTTCTGCTGCTCCCCTGTAGCATCGGATGGTGGATATAAGCAATACCCACATATTTAGACCTGCATTTAAAACAAGCAATTACAGAGTCATGTCCTTTACTGCAATATAATGTTGATAGCAAGACACACTGCATGTTTTACTATTTTAAACAAGGCTAAAGTGCTGCTGAATATTCATTACCTCAAACACTGGGCTGTCACAGCAATAAGTGAAGTGAACAGTAAACATGTGTGCTGGGCCCTCTAGGAAGAAAAAGCTAAGCTTATTCATGCATGTTTGCAACAGAGACATAAATGGGCAAAAGGCTTGGCTGCTCATCTCCCCTGGAAGAGGTAAAGTGAGTGACTTCTCTGCATTGGAAAGGAGATTTGAGACCCTTACAGCATGTTGAAGCCAAATACAGGTTAACAGCTGAACGAAATGCAGACCTTGGAGAAGATTGGTATAGCTACTGCTGCCTCGTATATAGAGAAAAACTCTTTAAAAAAAGCAGTCAGGGGATCAGAGTATAATAAAGAAGGGATTTCAGGGTGTGACAAGGCTTCTGGGGTACAATTCATGTAAAGGGCCAGGTATGCTCAGTGTAATATCTGAAAATTGGTAGTCAGTAGTGAATTGCTTTTTCTCTTTGCAGTGGTATCAGTGGAGTTTGATAAGATCAGTTCATTGGCTGCTGAGTAGACTGTCTACAGAGACAATGTCAGGGGTCAGCCCCATCAGCCATGCTGGCAATACTGACAGCAGAAATGCAGTCACTACCAGAAAAACAGGCAATAAATGTAGTAAATGGGCCTGATTGTCTGCCCAGGTTCTTTTTATTATATTTTCCTCTCCAGTCTGGATCTGCTGTTCTTTATACTACACATAGTAAACAATTTGAACAAGCACAGTTGTTCATATATCAGAATGACATTCCACAAATTAAGGCATTGGTCCAGTGCACATTTTCTTCAACACGTAATGGCCAGTGATGCTCTCCCTGAGAAGACAAAAGATGCCTCCCAGAAAGGGTAAGGTAGCGATCTTGAAAAAAAAAATGGTCCTATGTATTAATGGTAAAATCTTATCACAATGGGGTGAAAAGCTCTGGAAGTTGGCAGATGCAGATGATTAAACTCTATGGCTGAGAGCCACCCTACCTATCAGGCTCCATATAGAGGACGTACTATTTTGTACACAAAGACTGGCATATACAAAAACATGGATGTTGACAACTTAATGTCCAGTGTTGCTCACAAACAGGGTGGAGTCAGATTTATTAGTGCACAATTAGCCAGATCTAAGCCATATGCTTAATCATCAAGCAGCCAATGCTCTGGATGACACTGCAGTGTATCCAGCCACCTCCTCACACCTCTCCTTCTCTACTCATATGGCAGTCCTAAATTCAAGGTTGACCGTGTGTGCGGGCAGCCATGCCGGCTTGTTTTTGGCAGAGGTGACTGGTGGACAGGTTTTGCCTCTTGCAGGGAGCAACCAGAAGAAAAAGACACATGCAGGCCTCTGCCAGACCATGCAAGCCTCTAACTAGGCATCTGTTATAAAGCCCATTCATAAGCCTCAACTACATGACCAGCCTCAACTGGCAACACATCCAAAGTCAGGGCCTGGTTGCCAGTATTGCCAGGTGCTCCCACAAAGTGCCCTTGAAATGCCATGAATGTGGTGTAGGTCTGTGATCACATTTCTGTTTAAACTGTTTAGTTTACGAAATATAATTTGGTGCTGTTATACAAGCACAAGACTTGAGGTATCATATTTGTAAATATATTTAGCCACAGCTGAGATAGTGGTTTTGCGCTTTTCTGTTGTTTTTTTCTTCTTTCAGAAATTGCTTGACAAAGAATGGAACCACAGTTCGCTTTTTTCTTCAGGCTTGTTTTATAAATTCATAACACAACTGTAAATGTTTAATGTTTGTGGCTGTGTACAAGTATAATTTCATCACATAAGGCATACTTTAAACACGCTCGCTATCAGCAAATTATGTATAAAATGGGTAGCTGTGGGCTTGTGGTTAGAAAACCAGCCTTGGGACCGGAGTGTACCCAGTTCGATCCTCACAACCAATGTGACAAGGCATCTAACCACCACCCCCCTTCCCATTCTGGGCCAGTGTGTTTACTGCCCCTAGTGTGTGCGTTTACTAGTGTGTGTCTTTCACTGCATGAATTAACACAGAACTACATACATCCCACAAGCCCTGGTGTCCCCCCCCCCAAAAAAAAAAAAAAAAACAAGTGAAAAAGATAATCTGCCACCACCATTTTCTTTTCACATTCCCAACCCCTATCTGATAAACAGGAAAGAGAGGTCAGGAGAATGCAAAAGCGGTCTGCAAAAGAGAACAGGTTTTACCTGAATAAAACCTCTTCACTGCTCTGGGCAAATGTGTTCACTGCCCCCTAGAGTGTGCATTTACTGTTGTGTGCCTTTCACTGCATGGATGGGTTAACATAGTGTGCAAACATAGTAGGTTAGTGGCTCACTGCTCACCTTTATGTACAGTGCTAAGCTACATATGCTACATATTTTTCTAGTGACAATGAATTTAGTCAGCTTACAGTCAGACGATTTAGAGGCAGTTTCTCATAATGAATGGTGCTACTGAGTCTCTTTTTCAGTGCTCATCTGTTTCTTTAGGGATTCTTTTTACAGACTGTTTCATTTCTTTTCAAGCTTTAAGATCAAATCATTTTCTGAAACTTGCTGAAGTTTTTACCCAAATTGTGTCTCTATTCATGTAATATTTTTCTTTTCCTCTTATTTTATCCAAATTCCTTTGCTAGACTAATGTCAGTGATGAAATGAATTTTGGATGAGCGAGTATCCTATCCTGCAGCCTTCAGAGGTATGTAATCGCAAACCTCCCACAGCGAGAGATTATCAGAAATGGTGTGTACCAATTCATCTCTCTCTGTATAAACAAAAAAAAAACCCTTGAGGCTCACGGAACACCATGCATACATTGAGACGATTACCTAAGCTTATCATTATGCATTCAAGAGGTGCAATGTGCCATAACAACAACCAAGACATCCTTCGTTTAAATTCACTACATGTCAGGGCAGTTCCTTGGGCATAGCATCAGTCAGAGTAAAAGCCAGCACAGCTTGTTGGAGCATAATCACAAAGCAGTGTACGGAGAATATGCACAAGTAAACAACATGACTTTTGGTGCATTCATGCGCTACTATAATTAACATCAAAACAAATTGCATGTATGAGAACAAATACATGTATTTATGGATGTCCATCCTTCAAATGAAATAATATTGCTTCAGAGTCCTTCATGTTTCAATTGCAATAATAATAGGTGTACCCGATTACTATAGCAGATCTAGGAAACATCCTGGTAAAATCTGAAGTATATCAATACTCAATACTAGACTGGACAATATAATAGGAGATATATTGCAATATACACTGAAGTGCCAGATGAACTGGTAGCGTAAAAAATGACCTGGGATTGTAGGACTGCAAAAAATACAATGGGGCATGGGCTCCACACGCTTGTGTAAATATTATCAAATATTATTTACCCTAAGTTTGATAGAGCAACAAGCTATGGAGCTTTGTGTACGGGTGGCTAACATTAGCATTTCAGAATTTAGCTTTTGTCGTCCAGGTGCTTAAAAGTTATTGCATTAAAACACAAAACACATTAATTGTGGCTCATTATGATTAATAATGATTAGACTTCAGTGACAATGTTACTCAGGTACTTACAGCAGGAAGCTTTGTCTTCGTGGCTAATGTTAGCATTTTAGCAATTCGCTATTGTTTGTTTATTTTATGTTTTGGATCTCAAAAGCATTTGTTTACCTGCATTTGTTTTTACAATCTGTTGCCTGAATACTTGGCCTACATATGAAGGCAGCAGGTAAACATGATTGGTGTAGCATCAGAATCAGGATACCAGTGTTTGACTCATGGACACCATGCTTCCTACAAAAGTACAGTGCCAATTTTTTATTTAAAAAATCCAGCAGACCCTAAGCCTAAGGGGAATGAATGGCTGAGGATCATGTTGTGAGAACCTAGTCACCCAAGCGTGGAAAACACAAACAAATTTAATAGGCTCCCAAAATGGGTGTTTTGACTTCCCAAGTATAAGCCTTCTCTAGATTTTACTAAAGGACTCAGTCCATGGAACATGAGCTGCTACAGAGAGGAAAGGGGTGGAGATACCCATACCATGTTCAAGTTAGTGGCCAATGTAGACATCTAGATGATCTAGGGCATCTAGAGCCTGCATGTCAGCTGAACCCAGTTGGCCAAATTAACTGCCACTCAGTAGTGCTGGAGACAAAGGGGAATCAAAAGCAGTAGCTAAGCTGACACATGACACTAGACCCCAGGTAGAGTCATTCTAATCCTGTTCTAATCACTGTGACATGTTAACTCGATATCCAATTTAAAAGTAGGAAGTAATGAACACTTTATCAAGACCTAAAGTATCTTAGTAACAATCAAGAACATGATTTAATCCCAGACTTCTAAAAGGCATTTAAATTGCAGGATAAGACATTGTTGTGCAAAACAATTTGTGCCCAAACCGGATGCAAATGACCAAATGTTTTAATACTATTCAGCCACCACTAACTCGTATAACTATAATAAGTGTATAATGGTATAATATGTGTATAAGGGACATGTTTACTCCACTCCACATTCACCTACCTTTTACATCTATATAATAATGTCTGTATTCATATGAAATGTTTTGTCTAGACCTAGGCTTATTTAAAATGTAAAGGCTGCTGGTGACGTTTATGACTTTGACATTCCTTTTGGAACAAAAGTTTTTGGTTCAGTTTAGCTGGGCTTGTGGCAAAAGCTTCAGGAAAGCAGACTGCGAAGCCCAGCCACAACCATGTTTGTGCTATAAGCCCAAGGACCCGTATCCGGCATGTCACTGCAGGTTGTACCGTGTATGACTATGTATGTGACAAATAAAACTTTAAATCTTGAATCTAACTGACCCCAGTGAACTCCACGGTTGGAGATATTTAGCCAGTGTAATCAAGGTCGACCAGAATAAGCTGGTGTTTATCAGTAGATTTATGTGACAGTTTTTAACTTGCTTCATTTTGTCAGGTTGCTAGAAGGCTTGTTAGAAATTAATATAGAGTCTGATAAACATACTAAATTATATTTAGGTCCCTTTGTTCCTGTTCCAATTTTAAACTCCCATGCAATACCCCAGTGAAATAGTAACCTTCCTTTAGTTACATAAGTGTCTGCATTTCATTACCGTACATAAGCTGAACCTGGTTCTCAAATGATTCCTTGCCTCCTATATACATGCTTTACACAGGGCATGAAATAATGATTTCTACCACATATGTTATGTCCAACAGGGACCGATATGGGATTCAGCCTGGGGCTGTGCATGTGTGTAACAGCACATTGCTAATATGTGTGGCTGAGAGTGTTTTTGACAAGGTCTTTTTAATAAGAATGTGTAGGATTGTATCTTCAGTGTGTATGATCAGTGGGTTTTAATATTAGTTTTAAGCAAATTAGCTTACAGGTTTCAGTGTTTTTTGCTGCCACATTTAACTTAGTAGTAGTAGTAGTACAGTAGATTAAGGAGATGTATTATATAAACAAGTTATTAAATATGAACTATTTGCTTGCCCTCTTTATGCACTTTTAAATCCCTAATAGACGTTCAGGGTAGGTGAGTGTCTCTGCCTTATCTCTGTGCTTGTAGTGCCTGTCTGACACTTCACTAGCCCTGAGTGTTTCAGCTTCAGTGCCTGCCATCATAAATCAGGCTAATGGCATATCCAGAGATGGGTGGAGAGAGAAAGCGGTTTACCTCTGCGCTCCTCTAGAAAACATCATCGCTGTCTGACATCTTTTAGCAGCCAGAGTGGCAAAGAAAATAAACTGTTGTTATTTTCATACTCTAACCCTGATGCAGACCGAGACATTTAAAAATAAATCAATAAATAAATACATTTACTACTTACTTTATGTGATGTATTTGATATTTCCAAAACTAATTTCAGAGTTAATCAAGATCAGATGTTTTTCAAGAAACCTTCTCATGCCTGAATAGCCAATGTAATTCTACTTCTACACAGAATTGCCCTCAGTGTGCCAACTGAAATTGTGTAAGGGCAGACAACCACGCTTTTTTTTTCTTTTTCTTTTTCTTTTTTTTTACGGTACACTGCACTGTGTCAGAGCACACAGATAGCAGTTAAAGAGCTTATTTCCCCAAATCTCTTTATCCTCTCTAGACCTGTGAGATGCTGACAGAAAGTCAGCTAACTCTAGCCAGTGGCAGCTGCTTTGGTTATGCATAATTAATTATTTATTCCACACCAGACACCATAATTACCATCCAGATGAATATGATATTCTAATCAGGCATGCTTTAATTTTAATTGCCCTCCAGCATTGAACTGTCAGCTTTGGCTTGGCTTGATAAAGTAGAGGGGCTCATGAAACTCTATTAGACATCTGCTTTAAGACCATTGACTGTGCTAGCCATCACCTGCTGCCCTTATAATCAATAGAGTTAGTATGTGTGTGTATGGGGGAGAGAGCGAGAGGGAGAGAGAGAGAGAAAGAGATTATTCATTTCATAGTGGAAAGCATATTTTGTCCCTGAGTAAATGTACACTGGAAAGAGGATTTTATGGAACAGGGTTTTCCTGCTGCAGGATCATTTTGGTTGGCTTAGATTTACTGTATATGAGAGCTTTAGAATAATAAGCCAATGACAGATGGGGCTGTGAAGACAATCAGCCAACCTCATATGGCAGCTGAGAGTACGTGCCCAGAACATAGGAGGATTACTGGAGCCTCTTGTCGCATGTGTTCTATTATGGTAACTTACTTGGAATCTGAAACAAGAAGTGTGTTAGACTTTTTCACACAGACATGAAAGTATTTACATATACATTTATTTCTTTTTTTGATTTGGCACTTTTTTCATTTTTTTCAAAATCCAACACGACTGGCTATAGACAAGCCCACAGCTATAAAAAGGGCCAAATTAAATTCAAAGCTACAGAACTCGGAGGAAAAAGAGAAAATTTAGTGCAATGCCAAAAGCTACAAAGTACTGTAAGTACTGATAAAAGGATCAAAGTAAAGTCCATTTAATGTATTAAAAGAGAAGAAATGCCAGTCTTGAAAAATGTACACGTATAAGCCAAAAGATGGTGGCATGGTGGTGCAGCTGGTAGCCTTAATGCTTAACAGATCCAGTTTTTGGTTCACTCCTGAGCTCTGGTTACTGTCTAAGTTGGAATTCACATGTGCTTCCTGTGTGTATTTGAGTTCTTTCTGGGTTATTTGGTTTCTTCGCACCTTCCTTTTAGGTATGAATGATGGTGCAATGGACTAATGTAAATTGCCACCTCATGTTTACAAGTTAAGACTAGAATGATGTTGAATAAAAATGCAGGGGAGGGGAGGGACATCAAATGTGGGGTAGGTTGCCGGTTCGATCCCCCATAGCAATGTTTGTTCACTGTCACTGAAAGATGTCTGAAATTGTGTTCACTGCCTCCTAATGTGTGTGTTCACTACCGTGTATGTTAAATGTGGAGGTCAGATTCCTCTATGTGTAAGCACAGTAAGACAATCACTTCACTTTCACTAATAATGTTGAACATAAAAAAGACATAAAACAATAGAGACCATAAAATACCTGTAGTTGGATTACCAAGTGTTTTTACAAATGGTCTGGGATCTTTAAAGAGATTCCACAAGATGAATAGATGCTCCACCATCTTTTTGCTCTCAGACCATAGTGTGTAGGATGGAGCATTAGGCTGAATGATTGACACTGTGTAGGTGGGTGTCGTTCAACTGACAGCATTGGAAGCATTCAACTGATGAGGATGGTGGTGCATGTTGCTAGATATGTGTGTGTGAGGTGGGGATTTGATCATCACCAGTCAATGAAGTGGGTGGATGTCAAGGAGAGTTATTGCTGCTACTAATGACCTGAAATGTGTAGTGTTGGAAGAGAAAGAGGATGACGGTATTCGCTTTTCAGTCATTCTTCAGCATCATCAGACCTTCTCTATATTGCAAAAAAGTTTTAGAAGCATGGGGAGGACTACATAATCTGGTAGACAAGAAAATAATGCAAAGTCTCTATGAAAAGTCTTTGTATCTTGATTTTTAAGATCCCAAATAATATACACCATTATGCATATGCAATAATGAATCTCAACATTGTGCTACCACCATCATGCTTCACTGCACCAGAGGATGCATGTGTCCAAAATCCACATGGGATTTCATATTCTTCCATAATGTTTTCCTTTGCAGAGTGTCTGGGCTATGGTTGTCCTGTGAACAGCTTCTCCCACCTGAGATTTGTATTTCTGCAGCTCCTTCAGAGTTTCCCTTGGTTATAACACTACACAATGTGGAAAAGCTCAAGGGGGTTGAAAATGTGTGCAACACATCATAGAACAGGAGCTAACCTGACACCAACATTCTCACTGCTTAAACTATTCATGGGGTTAAGAAGATAAACATGAACAATGCTTCCTCTGGTCATGACTTTACCATCCCTTACAATAGAAACACCCATTCCTATATAAACTTCACCATAACCATCTTCTACACCCATGCACAATGCCGTCCTGACCGACCAAAAGCAGAAAACAAAACCAAAGCACATTGAGTGTATCACCATGTGACCCACCAAGCCATGGGGGACTCTGTGACACATAGAATGGCAGACATGTTTGCTATATTAACAGTAATAAATAGTAGTATTTGCATTTTTACTTAAACACCAATATACAACAATATATTTAAATGAAGACATTCATTATCTATTCTTTCTTAATACTCTGTGAATGAAACACAACCACTTCAGGAAACGACAGTAATACACTGTTCCTAATTGTTTTGAGTTTTGGCACGGTTTTCAGCTGAGAGCACCTCAGTCAGAGTTTGATCTGGCACTTCCTGCTGTTCAAGGGAGCAGCGTTGAGTTTCTGTCTAAGGCTTCAGTAGCAGCAGCTTGCTTTGCCTTACAGCCAAGTTTGGCTCTAACAGTGGAGAGGAACAAAGCAGCCTGTCTCAGTGCTAATCCTGCTTCCAAAGGCTCATGTTCAGAAGTCACAATAAAGCAGCCAATGAATTTGAACCTCTGCTTGATGAGGGGCACATGCTTTTTTTTTTTTTTTTTTTTTTTTGCCTTAGGTCAACTCGGAGAAGTTTAATGAGTCTGTTGATTGGCTCCAAAAACTTCAATGCAAATGCCATGCAAGGTGAATTCATCTCTGTGGCATAAGGTCTGCTTTCATGCTGCACCATTCTCCTGTGGTTAACACTGCACACTGAGGATAAATCCATGGAAAATAAATCTTCTAAGAATCTTCTCTTGAGAAGTTATATCAATGTGAATTCCATGAAACTGGGCTTTTTTCGGTGTGCCTGATATTTTGCTGATTTCATTTTGCTTTAATTAAAAGCCTTGCCTAGATCATGTAGTGCATTAATTGGGGGAAAGGGTAAAGACGGTAATTAGTGGTAAAAGACTGACTGATTATATGGTGCATAGGGAAGCCGGAGAAGGCATTAGCAACAAAGTTGGGATACATTTCTGCAAATTGCGCGGAAGCTTTTGGTGGGAAATTCAGTTGAACTTGATTAAATGGCTTTTCATAGATTTTCCTGATATAGCATGTACTGTTTATCCGTCTGGAGGCATACATGGTCATCTCGAGTTTCACATGTTTGAAGGACACCAGAATTGAGCTCATTAAAGCTCTGCTACACTAAGCTGACAGTCCTTCTCATTAACGTTTTCTTATTGCCATGCTTGCTTAATCTGGAAGACCTGAACTATAGGGATGACCTACAAAGCTTCACAACCAACTTAATTTATGCTAATCCTCCCACAAGCCTCGGGTTATCTATAGATATGTCTTGAATACATATTGGATGTATCACAAAAACAAGCAACTAGGGAATCCGTGCGGTAGTAATACAATTTCCTTTCGAAGTTTTATATGTATATGACTGGCAATCGCTTAACACAAGTACCAGTGCAGGAAAATTTTGTTTGCGTGTCCTGGTAACAGATGCTGTTGATTACAGCCCACAGTCCCTTGTTTCACTGTTGCTCGCACTAATGGATTCAGTGATGTATCAGTTATAGTTATAAATTCGTTTCCTGTCCTTTTAACTCATACTACTGAATGAGCCTCAGTCACAATCCGTGTGAATGTGGTTACTCAAAGACAGCAGTCAACACTGGGGTATGCGTCCATAGTCTAAATTGAGCCCTCTGAGACCACTCACCAAGAGAGAATGATTGTTAGCCAGCTGCCAAGGCTAGAGGTGCTAGTCCCATAACTTAGGGCTAAAGCTGAGGATAACGGTGATGGAAGACGAAAGGCAAGCTCAGGATCAGGCTGGCTAAGCTCAGCACAGGAGGCAGACCTAGCCAATATAAACTGAAGCTTGTGACGGTGAATGAGTGTGGACAGACAGGCTCAGATCGTAATGAGAAAATGTGAGCAGCATACTAATATATGCTACTAAAGGATTACATTGCAGGGTTCGGGATGAAAGAAGAGCTCTTCTACAAATGGGTGAAAGCTTCATAAGGATTTTAAAACATCTGAAAAGAAAAATCCTTCTTGTACCATGACATGCCGACAACGAAATTCAGCAAACATTGTCATAAAGATTAGGATGTTATCATTCAAGCAGTGTGCTGAAAAAGCAAGCTATAATATGTATTGCTCTGTTATACCCCAGAAGCTTCCCAGTCTTACAGATGAACTAGAAACTACTGTTCTTAAGACTCCTGATGTGGAAAACTTACTGACTTTTACGAAGCACTTTCAGAATACCTAATCAAAGATTTTGTTACATTTTGTTACATTTGTAGTCCATTTTATTTTTACATGGTTCACCTACTATATCATAATTGTGATTTTTTATATATATATATATAGAAATGCCAACATATTATAAGAATACAAACCAGGAATTTTGTCAGAGCATTTTGTCACCCAGAGGGCTGTGGTATAACGCATCAGTATTGTTTCCTCTAAGATTATCACATGGTCTGCTGTGAAGTGTGAACTACTCTTACTTTAACATTCACAGACTTTGCTCAAGCATGAGCTTCTTCCGTCCAGCCTTGGCATTTCCATTAGTGAGGTTAAAGCTAGATACTTGTATGCCTACACACAACACTGTGTGCTTACTGTGACTGATTTGAGTGGACTTATCTTGTAAGTTGTCAGTATATTGTCAGTGCACATATGACAATGTGTCTAAAAGAACCAGTAAGTTGTATTATCATGGGGTGTATACAGTACTAGTAATATACTGCATGTCAGATTCAATACATGAAGCAGTGTTTTACACAGCTTTGTGCATAGGTGGGAGTCTGGGAACTGAAGGTGGGGGGGGGGGCACACGTCTTAGTATGATTGATATATATTTTTATAATTGTTTCAGGTATGATGTATTTGACCGATAGACACAGTATGATGGATACTAGAAATATGAAAAAATGAACAGCGTCTGCTACCTACCACAATCACTTCTCTCTCATCATCACATTCTGCCTAATCCACCTGTCAGTTCGACTCCTGCAATCGGCAATACCACTTCAAAATAATTTCTTCACTATTTGCGCTGCTTGACAATTATTATTCAACGCAAAATTAATATTGACATTGCAATCATTGCAGTTACTATTATTGAGGTTTCTCCGTGTGCTTGTTTAGCAAGCCATTTAGGTTTGTAATGAATTTTTGCATTTAAATCACAACATTTCAGCTTCATTAAAATGCATTAATGCTCTGTACAGTTCCCCAGCATATAGTATGTGTTAGGACTTCCCAACTGTGGGCCAAGATGGCCATCTCCAGCCTGAATACTTCACTTCCCACCCATTCTCAGTTCCCAGAGTTTTAGTTGTGTTTTCCCTACCAGTTTTCTGTTCTGTTGATTATTAGATTAGGTTCACCTGTGTTTTGTTAGTCCTGTTCAAGTTTGCTTATTTAAACCCTGCCTTTTGGTTTGCATTTGGCTTTCTTGTGAGCCTGAATCAAGCTGTGCTCTTGTTTCTTTGAGCTCCGGTTTAATCTGCTCCCTGTCATGCCTCTGTAAGCATATCGCCTGACCCTGAGCCTGTTTTTGGACTTTGTTTGCCCTGTGTTTTTCTTAAACGTATGCACTTGTGCCCACCTTTGTCTTTGCAGGTGTCTGTGCAGTTCTCGAACTGTATGACTGAACCAATATGTTCCTTATTCTTATATTTAGGTTATTTATTATTAGTAAGATCAAATAAGAGCTGTTCATCACAAATGTATAGCTGAGTATAGTCCAGAGTATGGCTGAAAGTTGAAATCATGCAGGTCTAGATCATAGATAAGCAACTGTCACATCACTGTGAAACTGTTAGGAAGCTGTGGTCAGGCCTTAGGGTCAACCATAATATGGCCCCATGATAACTTGCAGTGGCAGCTTGGTGGTGATTGACCCCCAACATTCTAATCAGAAATCTATCAGATACTATGTATTAATAAAAGTGTACTGTAATTAAATTTTATGTACAGTACATTTAACGGGTACTTGCTAGTATTTGAGATTTTTTAGCAGAATTTCACTGCTAAACATACAATTGCAACATATAGTCATTTATATTTTGAATACAATTAACTGCATTTTCTTTAACTCAGATTCCTTCATTTCCATATGTATTGATATGCATGAGACAAGAATGTTCTACAGACTATCACACAAAGTACCTTTACTACTTTCTTTTGCTTTCCTGTATTTCAGTCAGTAATGTCTTTGTTCGAGCTCAGTAACTTTCTTTATTTGTCTTTGTAGCTGCCAGGGGAACGACTGATTGCTTATCTTTCTCATTTGCATATGGAGATAGCTGCAATGTGGCATAGGCTAATCCACCCTCTAAGCAGTGGGTAGTGGATCATTTTTAGTTTGCAATCCCTTAATGAAATTTGTCTGAGCACTGAGTTGAATCATCAGCAATAATTACTGGAAGAAAGTTATTATTTTCAGTTATCTATAATTATGTGTTTGGTTTCCTGCATTTGCATATATAGTTTGCAGTAATAATGTCTCATTAAGTGATATGATTTGGGTAAATGGGCTTCTTATGATGCTTGGTTATGTACAAAGGAGGTAAGGTTATATCTGTGAGAATAAATCTAAACTGTATCGCTAATAATAAAGGATTTGTTAAAATGTTTCTAGCATTTTTAACACACAACTTTTGTATGGTTTTTACGTCTTTTAAGAATATCCATACCTTTATAAATCTTGAGTTGTTCAATCAGCCACCAGCCCCTTTTTATTAACCTGTTTCTTATTTCAATGAGAGATTTGTGGAGGCAGGATGTTTAGACAAGCCATCATGTTCACTCCAAACATGGAAAATGCTTGTTGAACATGAGTATAAGTGTGTACAGGGTATTAAGTGCCTACATTGGAAAATACAATTATCACACATCATGAGTAGGACTGAGGCGGATTCCACTGTTTACTGTTTCGCTATGAATAAACAACTCATTGTAAGCTTTATAAACATGGTTTTTGTTACTGACTCAGAATTTTGGAGCTGTGTATGAATTTGATGAGGGAAATATGTTGAAACACATATTTTGATGTATGTTTGCAACATATCCTTTTAGTCGAATAGTATATTTATTAAAACCCACAGCACACTTTAGCCTGTCAACAAGCAGGTGTTGCAGATTTTTTATTTATTTTTGCATGCATTTTTAATCCAATCTATGTACATCAATCAATAGCAATAGTTAGTTAGTGAAATTACATAATAAGATATTTCTCAGCCAAAAAACATTAATAATAAGGCTGTCAGGTTTCACCTGCAAAACAACAAGCAAGTGTGACAGTCAACATCTGCAGAAGAACTGTAGCAGATCCTCTAAGATGTGTAGAATTTAGTATCTCCAATTCACCTGCATGGAGTGTGGGAGGAAACAGAGCTCCTGGGAGTAGACACAGATTTGGAAAGAACACACACAAAAAAAAAGACCTCTCAGGATATCAATTATTGTAAAATTGAAAAATCAGATGTGATACCTTTTGTAGACAGTGGTGTGGGGTTTTTTTTCAAATCATGACCAAATTCCTTTTCCGATGCATTGTACACACACACACGCATCTGAATATCTGGATTTCTTGCAAAGAAAGTGTACGAGTAGGTCAGTTAAAAGGCATGGGACTTTACCTATACATAATAAATACAACCTTAATGACTAAGCATTGAGCTGTATTAACAACTAGCAAGGCTGGATCTTGGGCTGCATTTACAATTTTATGTGTTTATAATGTAGATGTATGTGATCATTGGCTTGTTAAAAAAAACACTAGAAATATCTTAGAAGGTAGCATTTATTATTGCCCTGGATGTGATCCCCAAAGCATTAATGATCCATAATCAGTTTTTACAGCATGTATCAGGCGCCTTTCCTTGTTTGCAGTTTTTTTTAATATACCTGTGGCTTGTGGGTTGTTGGTTAAAGACTGTGGGTTACTAATCGTACAGCTCTCCGCCATCAAGCAGATACTGTTGGGTCTTTCAGCATGGCCCTTAACTCTCCCTGCGCCAGAGGTACTGTATCCTTCCTGACCCTGAGCTCTGACCCCAGCTTCCTAACTAGCTGGCATATGCAATAAAAGAATTTCACTGTGCTGCAGTGTAGCAAATAAAGGCTTTCTTTCACTTCTTTAAATGTGTGGAAATTTTAGGATTATCACAAGTTTTTTCTGCAATCCTTTTCAGCACCTTTCCTTCCACCCGTTTTCCTTCCACTGAGTTTCAAATAATATTTCACATCAGTGATCATTTTATAAAGGATACTGCCATGGCATTTTGCCAGATAATAATACTGCAAAAAAAACTGCTGAAGTTGCATATCGATTTATTGTTCATTCACTTGTTTGTTTACATCCAAAACTGATCCCAGTGGATCCAAGGCTTTTTTTGGATACACTGAAATACACTGTGGATTAGATTATAAAGTATTGGGAGTCCACATGAGCCCAGATATTCACACACTTATTCACACCTAGGAAGAATTTAGCATATCTAATCCACCTAACTACATGTGTCTTAAACATTACCGTCCACTAGACATCAAGTGTGCACAGTCGATATTACTGTGTTTTTCACACTATGCTCACTCTCTGCCAGTTTTCTAGTGCACAAGCAACAATACCTTGTTTTCTTACTGTCTATATTTTTTCTACTTTATCACCTGTGAACTATAAAACATAACACCCAGACTCATTAAATTAATTGAGCAGTAAATTTTGAAGTTAATGACCCCATGAGCAAATCAACCTCTCCTGACCATGCTTTTGGATTACAGTACGCTTTCTCCCATCAAAAATTATGTCTATTCGACAGTGTGGTAATGCCTGCACAACCGTTACTGCTAGAGAACGTTTTTTGTTCAGAGTATGAATGTATTTTTTGGATTTATGAGTTTAATTATACATCTGTATTATGCAAGCCTGACTCAAATGATCATTTTCTTAAAAGTGCAGTTTGTAAAAGTGTTTTTTGGACCTGTAATAATCACTTAACTTTAAATATATCCGAGAAGAAAACATCACAATTTTATTCCTAGACATGTTGCTTATTGTTGTTTTTTGCACTACAACACACATTTTCACCTTATGTATTTTATTTTTTTGGGTGTGTGTAACCTCTATATTGTTTGTACTGTGTATTGTCTGTAAATTCTATGTATAATGTCTATATATTTCCTTTATCTTTAGAGAGTAACCAATGACAGCAATACTTGGTCAATAAATTTGATTCTTATCAATTTCTATAATGCCATAAGGACTTCCATCATCTAGGTTTCAGCAGTAGGAGAATACAGTCCCAGTGCTTTGATTCCCACCCATTCTCAGTCCCCTGAAATTTAGTTGTGTTTTTCTACCGATTTTGTGTTCAGTTGATTGTTAGTTTACGGTTAGTTTAACCTTGATCCTATCTGACTTTTGGTTTTTGGGTTCTGCATTGGAATGTATTCACTCTCTGTTTAATAAACACCTGCAACTGTGTCCACCCCAGCTTCGGTACGTGTCTTCTTTCACTTTAATCTTACAATTGTATTGCAGTTGATCTTGCTTTCTTCTTCTTTTCAGCTCTAACAGACCTACTCAGCTTTTTTTCAGATTTGTTCATTTTTGTCAGTTAGAGAAAAGGCAAAGACTTGTTCCTGGGTTATACTTGATGGATGACTGTCTGTATATGCATGTCTGTATATGCGTGGCAGCTACACAAGGGCTATTACTCACATACAATAATTGGACAAAATATTAAAAACACCACATTAAACACTGTATCAGTTATCAAAAAGGTCTGATAATCAGTATTTCAAAGCATCAATTCAAAGCATCTGGATAGATTTATTTTCACAGGAAACCAAAGGATGCTTCATACCCACAATGTCTACTGCCAACTGTTAAGTACACAGTGGTCCAGCGATTACTGCACGGTTCAATAACAGCCAAAAAGTATGAGGTAATTTTACAGGACCAGGTGCACCCTATGGTGCAAACACTCCCATATTTCCATATTCTAAGATCATAATACCATCATACATAATGCTTAAACTATTCAGGAGTGGTTTAATAAACACCAGAATAACTGTAAGTCAAATACCTTCCATTCAGCAGAGTTTAAATATCATTGATCCTTTATGGGAATTCCTGGAGCTCAGGCTGCAGAGCAGAAATGGAGAGGGTGGTGATAGGATCAGTATATGAGGATAAACTTGTGACTATAAGATGGGCCTGTCTGTTAAGAAAAATATTGCCATTGTCTGACAATGTCTGAAAGATAAACAGGAAATAAAATATGAAAGCTTAATTGAAAACTTACCTTAAATACTGATGTAAAGCATTTCTGTATCAGATGCATGTTTTATTTTTCTCTTGAGGTCATCCTGAATGCAGATTCTTCATTTCAGAGCAGCGCTGGATAACCAGTGTAGTGAAAATTTCTAGGTGTCTTGCCAGTTTTAAATAAGCGTATGGTATGACCGTGGCAACACCAAATTACTGACAACATATGAAAGAGTCAATAACCTTCGGCCTACATAAACCGAACAAATAAAATGAGTATTTTATTTAAAATTTTTTCTTGCATTGAATTTCTTGGAAAACAAATGATACACAGATTTTCAAAGAACTGGAACTGGATTTTCTTATTTATGTATGGTCCAATGTCCTACTTACATGACAGCATTCAAAGAAGGTTCAAAGGCAAACAGTGGTCTGTCAGGGTCATAGTTTGTCCAGAGCCCAGCCAGAATCATTGGATGCAAGGCAGGAGTAACCCCTGGACAGGGCAGCAATCCATCGGAGAGTACCACACACTCACACATAGGGCAATTTAGCATATCCAGTTCATCTACCATGTGTGTTTTTGGGAGTTGGAAGGAAACCAAAGTAGCTGCTGAACAGACAGAGACAACAGCAAGGCTCGAACCCTCAACCCCAGATCTCTGGAGCTGTATAGCACGCACACTACCTGTTGCACCTCTGTCTGCCATGGCAAGCAGTGGTCCTGCTCGTTATTGCACCCTTACTATTAATATATCTATGGTTACACATTTTGCCTTTGTTTACTCACCATATACACTTAACATATAACGTAACAAGTGCAAAGACATCCAGAAAGATTTACTACACGACACAATTAACATTCTAGCATGCTTTTCGACATGTATAAAAATACTGAACAGGCCGAGCTGAGCATGGTTTTGGATGAAAATGGCAAGAGGAAAGTGACTTTGAAAGCAAGTCATTATTAGGGCTGAATGGCAATAGCTTCAGTAACAAAGACTGATCCACTGGCTGCGTTTCAATAGGAATAGTGCCTAAAGTGACAATGGCATTTATATCTCGAATGGGTTTGGAAATTGTAGCTGAAAGTGCACATTCAACTACTGTGATGCTCATGCATTAGAGTGATCTGTAAGGAAAAAGCGAAGCGCTGTTCTTTAAGTGACTGAGAATGTCAATGCAGGACGTGATCAGACTGTCAGCAAGGACAGTAATATGGCATAAGACTGCACTGTGCTCCCTTTTCCTTTAAACTCTTATCTGTTTATATGTAGCTATCTACAGCCCAAAGTCTTACAGATCTCCTGATAGACAGGTTCACTTTTGTGATAATATGGAATATTAACGCTGTGCATATGTGCCAGTCATCTGCTGAATGAGCAACGAACTGTCAGAATCCCCGTCTGTCCTCGAGTGAGTAATTGGCATGAATTAGAAAAGATGAATGCACATGAGTACGTCTCTATATGAAGTTGCCTTCTCAACCCCCTTCCCTGTAGGCCTCCTGGGATGATTTGAGCTCAGACCGGCCCCTGCTGCTTCTGGCTGTATGTGTATGCATTACAGCCAATATCCTGCTCTTGCCCACAAACTTTAAGTACCCGAATAAAATATAATTGGTCGTTTGGAGGCAGACGCTATATGTCATACGTACATTCTGAACGGTGAACCTATTTTCTCTCGACGTTTTTTGTTTGGAACAGATGGCATTTGTCCACGGGTCTTGCGGAACTAGTGCCTCTCAGATAATGGCAGAGTTTAAAATTCAGCAGCATATGTGATCCAGCAGGGGTGTTAGTCATGGTGTACTAGCTAAATCCCAAACAGGTTGTAAAACCAGGTCTGCCACTTGTGTCTCTGTCTCGCAAAATGCCCTACTTTTACATAGTATATATAAATTTGCAGAACAAGCATTGCTACAGGCTACTGAACAGTCACAGAAAAAAAAATCAGCACTGCTGCAGCAGACATGTTACTACTGATAAGCTAGGACAGTCTTATACCTCTACATAAAAAAAAAACCGAATGGAATGTTACAATACTAATGTTATGAATCCATATCCCTGTTTACTTTCACCATTAAATCCATTTCGCTGATGTCGAGCAAAATTAGTAATAGCATTGGTCAGATTGTTTGTGCTCAGCCATGTTCTCACTAATATTACCAAGCGGTTAGCCAATCATGCCTGAGCAGTACAATGACAAGCATACCAGATTTATTAAGGCCTTTTTCAAAATCCTGCAATTCCTGGGCGTCCTCTAAAGTGTGAATGAATTTCTTATTGGGCCAATAAATCATTATGTATTGACTGAGAAGATATAAACCGGCTTAATAAACTCAAGACAATGGGAGACCCTGCAAAATAATTCTTCAGAGGAATGAATTACGCCATGAAGCCTGGTGCTTTTTATAGAAATCCTTTACTTCTACTACCTCTCAGAAGATGAGTGAGAGATCTTCAGGAGATGATTTGACCCTTTACAAAACACTTCTTAACACCTAAACTCACTCGCCTGTACACTCAGTAACCGCTTATCCTGGCCAAGATAGCAGTTGTATTACCCAGGAACACAGATGGGACACCAGGCCATCACAGACAGGGCACACACACATTCACACCTTTATTCGCCTAGGGACAGTTTATCATAGCTGATCTATCCATTCACATGCTTTTTGGAGGTGTGAGGAAAGGCAGGAAAAATATGCAAAACTCTACACACAAGGTAACCTGAGCTCAGGATCAAACCTGGACCCTGTCACACTGGATATACTACAAAGTTTTATAACAACATATAAGGCATGATTGCTGTCATTTATTGCTAAATAAACTAAGACATGGTGATCCTATTGTCTGTATATTACTACATAGGGAAGAAATCTATAGATTGTATTGATTTAACAATAATTTTGATAATTGATTTCATGTAAAAAAAAAAAATGTATTAAAAGTAATAATATAAAATTCCATGGTGTTTTTTGCTGGAATGACATTTTTGCTATAAGATGATGAATGAGCCGATGTTGTTAATTTGATTACTAAAGCAACAGAATTTACTGGATGACATAATTGGATGTGTTCCTTCAGACTCTAACTGAACTGCATGTAAAAGCAGTGGTCTGTTCTTCACAGCACTGGTCTGCTATTTAGAAATAACAGAACATAGATTTCTGTAATTGACCAATAAGAATCAAGTATTTAACAAAACTGTGTAATACTAAGAAATAAAAGAAAAGTCGTTATAGGTCAATAATTCACAACAGTGGTGTTTTATTCCTATTATACCACAGTAATTTACCAACAAGTACAATTTTTAATTTATTAATAATATAATTTGTTGGTTTCTGTGAGTTACAACAATATTGTGAAGTGATTATGAAACAATTCCAGTCATCACTTATGCTGTATTACTGTTTTATAACCCAAGTGGTGCAAAAAAAAATCACAAGTGTTCACACTATCATGTAGAAATCTCAAGTTTGGATTCTGATGATGTCACCGCCATCCGTGACTGAAAGTCCAGAGAGCAGAATTGGTCCTCAGGGAAAAAAAGGATTTGCCTCCTCTCTCTCTCTCTCTCTCTCTCTCTCTCTCTCTCTTTCTCTCTTGCACTTCCATATCAATCAAAGTAACCCTCACTAACCCAACTGTGGGTGCCTGTGAGCTCATGCATACAGAAGTGGGCCGGAGTGCTTTCCACTGACTGAGTTACCTACACCAACCCCTTGATGTTGCATAAGCTGTCTGATAGCCTTGCTGGCTCATAGCTGTTGTAGCTATGATATGGGAGAGATTCATGAGAGGTGGCAATTTTTCGTGACCAAATTAGGGAGAAAACTGGGGTTCTGTGGTGGCAATCCAACTGTCAATCACTATACAATGACACCTGAGAGTCCATAAATGTTATATAAACATCATCGTTTGGAAAGCTTAACCATATCCGCATGTATTTCTGTCTACGTCTTAGATGTTGCATGAACTATATACCCGTGAACCTGCATGAACTATA
>JAOVVF010000002.1:9777511-9791301 GCA_028565595.1 Duopalatinus emarginatus | reverse complement strand
ATAATCCTGTTTATGAACTGTTGTGTCATTTTTGTTGGAAATGACAATTTGCGACACTTTATAAGACAATTGGAAATACACGAAGGATGTCTCACTTGAATATTATAAAGATGTGCTCCAGTGACACTACATCTTGAAAGTAGGGTCCCTGATGAGTCCTTTCATGCAATCAGGGCAGCCCTTTTAAAGCTATTATACGATTCTGCACTTAACATGCTGCTACCCTGTAAAAGTGTACTTAAGCAAATGACATTAAGAAAGTTAGAGGTCTCTCGTGAGGTTCTTATGTCCAATCACCTGCCTGGGCAGTGTTAATGGTCTTCAAATTTCCAGAAATGTCTGGATGCTATTAATCCTACTGTAGATTAGATTAGGAGAGTATTCTGCTGCCCACTAGCTCGATGCATTCTGGAAAAATGTTTCTCTGTATGTTTGGACATTTCTTATGTGGGCTGTACTAACCACTAAACAGACTTAAAGGCCTCTATAATGGCTCTCATCCTGTCAGAGGGTTTTTGGATAACCAAGTCATTAAAAAGGACTATGGTGTGAGAAGGCAGGAGAGTGGATTCACATCTCATTAATCTTGTTATTTTTTGCATAACAACTTGAAATGTGCTCTAAGGGCAGGAAAATGTGAATGCTTCCCGATGTGGAGCAAATACGTGCAATCGTTTCCCCAACTGCCGTTACAAGCTATCCAGGCTGCAAGCAGGGATCATGCATGGCTCTTGGGAGTGCCACATGTGGAAATGCACACTGGGGCAACAGAAATAAATTCTAAGTGGCATTACACAAGCCTCCCAAGAGAGCGGTCTTGAACCAGACTGTAGAATTTGGTCTCACCATTCCTCGTCTTAATAGCCGTCCTGTTTAACACCGTTCCCGCTGTCTGAGGGAGTAATTCCAGACTGGTCAACGCAATGCAGCAGGCCACATCAATTTTGCAAAGAAGGAATAGAGGGAATAGTGTTCTGCTTGGTGAAAGCTAGGGGTGCTTACTAAAGCGCAAACTATGTATCATGGCCTCCATAAATAATAAAGCAAATGATTCTACTATATAGCTAAAGCCTCTGGATTACTGTCATGCACATGATATAAAAAGGAAAGACTTATTCATCCTATCTGCAGGTGTTTTATTTAACGGACCCTATGACTTCTGAGGGTGAGCTGAGAAACCCTACAGAGCGTGCTATTGGTTTCCTATAGGTCTATTTATCCTGAAAACTTTTCTACAGAAGAAATCATTTTAATCTCTCATCAGAAAAGCGTCTCAAGGGTTCTAGACCTGATTTCATTTGTTGTTCCGTAGTCCCGCACTATTGAGTTATTTTGCCAATGAAAAAACCATGCAGGGCTCCCTTTCAATCCCTTCACACCGTAGAGTGTTCTCATTTTTCTACTTGATTAATCAATAAATGCCCTGCAATTTTGCCCAATTAGTTTCACACACACACTTTCCATCGATTATAGCAGAAAAGATGGAAAAAAACATACTCCATTTTGATGCACACCACTGGCAGCCTGACACCTCATCAGGTGGTATTGATTAAGCCTGGCCACACAGGCTGAACCGAGTAGTGCTACAGCAGCATGCAGATCATTAAGCCTCAGTTTTGAGCGCTGTAGTCCCCTAGAGTGAACCACCCTTCCCACCCTGTCTGCCCTCGTCCTCCTTCTCGGTAATGTAGCAGCAATGACCCCCTGTTGGCGATAATGGGGTGAAAATCAGACCTTGGCGTCAGGATGCATCTCATCCCCCAGGGTGATGGCCGCTGGTAATGAGGGCAGGTGCTGTCATCCTGCATATCAAAGTGTGCACACAGACACCTACACACACACACACACACACACACACACACACACACACACACACACACATTTGTAGCAATACAGCAAGGACTTGTACAGGTCTTATGAGATTGATATTGTAAGACGTTGCTTACAAAAGAATTTGATGCTTCTGGGAAATGCCTAATGAAGTCGTTTTTGCCTTGTGCTACATTCCCGGCATTTACTTTTATGAACATTTTTGTGGTTTATTAAACATGTAGTCCAATAAACCTCTCTATGTTCATGATTTATTATTCATTTATTGGTTGTATGTGTAGAAAAATGTCTATGTGTGAATGCGTGGCATGCGGTAACTAGTGGAAGGAGACAGATCGATACGTGAATTGCTAAACAAATTAATGTCTTCACACTGGGCAGCCTGGGGAAGAAAATGCATCTGAGAGTACAAATTACAACTGCACTTACAATCTGACCCCTGACCTCCTCCTATTTGCAGCTGCCGTCTTTAGTATGTCTTATTAATCACCAAAGAATGTGAGCAAGTTTTTCATCCACACACACTTGTAGAATGATACAGACCTGATGCTTGGACTTTACCGATGTCAATCAGTTTATTGTTTATTTATTTATTTATTTATTTATTTTTACATTTGCATTTAATGATACAAAACATATCTTAATCTCATTATCTAAAAATATAACATATTTTTAAATATGTTAAAAATAAAAAGAGATATGCTGCTGATTCACAGCACTGAAGTTAGATCCTGAGCTCAGGATACTGTCAGTGTCCGCTGTGTTCATGTGTCTTTTCTCATGGTTTTCCGGTAGGTAAATTGGTCATTAATTGTGAACAAGTCAACACGTGTGTGTGTGCATGGTACTGTGTGTCAGTACAGCCATACCACAACCTAGCTGGGATTCCCCAGCGGCCACCAAAGATGGCCGCACCCATGAGAGGCACGTTAGTTTCCACCTGTTGACCTTCATCTGAGTATTAGTTGTGTTTCATCCCCACTTGTTGTGTGTGCATGGATTTTGTGTGCACCTTGACTACTTTGTCCTTTGATCATTTCAGTTGTGATGTATTTGGTAGCCACATGCCTGAGTACTGAGCTGGTTTTCATGTCCTTTGTTTCTGGTGTTTCTCTTTTACTTCTCAGTCCAGCTTGCTAATAGCCTGACTTTGTGATTGTTTCAACCACGAGTTTGGACTGTGTTTTAGATTTGTCCAATCTCGCCTCGGCAAGTGTTTATACTCTCTTCACATTATGCTGTGCAATTGTCTAGTATCCTATTCTGTGTGAATTCCAATCTCGTAACCGGTTTACAGACAGAGTATTGTCTAAGAGAGTGAAAGTGGATGCAACGGGCTGCATCCATGAAGCATGTGAACATGGCATATTTATAGAGCCTTTCACTTTATTGGTTTTGCCAGCACCTATCTGATACCTTGATTTCAAATTCAGGTTGTGCAACTCACCCTTAAATGCTAGAAAACGAAATAAGTTACAACATTAAACACAAAAACCCCCATGACTTTTAGAGCACAGTATCCTATCCGGCAACCAAACATCTCCTTTGTCCACTCGTCACAGTTTTGAGCAAAATCTTAACCACAAGCAAAGACAAGGACTCAAAAAATTCATGCCACTGTCTGCATCACTACCTGTTTGATGGGAACTAAATAAATTATGCATTGCCTGAATGTAAAGGCCTCCTTTTAAAACCCCAGTCTTGTACATCAGCGCCTGGAGATATTTTAGTATGCAGTCGATAATTCCCAATCAGTGCGAGTGGATTTCAGAGAGGCCAGTACAGATGGTTTTAAAGACTTCAGACAAAATTAACATGGTCCAGTGCTCAGTGTACTAAAGGACACACTCTGAGGAATGCATCTTGTAAGTCTACTCATGTTTAAGTAACAATAGTATGGCATCTAGGGTATTAGACTGGCCTTGATAGTGTGCATCATGGATTGGAGAATCCTATGCTTTTGAATACAGATCGCCCACAGCAAGAAACATTGGTCTGATCCCTCCCTGCCAGCACTTTGAAAGGTATGACAGCTCCAAATAAATTCACCAAAATAAAACCTGGTATGGTTTTTGTGAGTTTATTTTGTGGGAAGGAACTATGGCCTATGGCAATGTTCTCCAAGAAAGGAGCCTGTGTCAAAAGAAGCTTTAGTTAATGAAGCCAGTCAGGCTCTTAATTCCTTGAACAAGCCATTGATCAACTCGGAAAAGCTTCCTTTCGCATCCCTCTGTGTCTCATTTACAGTCTGCTTTGATTGATACACTGATACACGCACGAAATAAAACCAGCCCCAGGAGATTTTTTGTGCACAGAAGACATGGAGATTAAAAAAGAACTTTTTTTTATCCCATTACATCTTGCAATCTTTTTGCTAAGGTAATGCTATAAGCTGGAGGCTGTTCAATGTGGTGTACCCCAGTGACATTTATAATATTTCGCCAACACTCTTCGAATCCTATTTCTCACTGTGGTGTTTGGCCATTTCAATTCAACGTATCATACTCTGAAATGGCACTTTGTCTTTGAGGAAAGAAGAGCTGTTGTGAAGGTGGGCAATAATGAACCAGTTCTTGGTTCTTTTGGACATAAATTATTAAAGACAATCACAGAGGCAGTACAGTAAATCTGTTACGAACTACTGTATTCTACTGTTTTTCAATTATTCCATATAAAAGGTAATAAAGTTGTATTGAACTGTACGTTGAAGTACCAGAAAAACTAGTACACCAGGCTTATACTTGGTAGGTCCCCCATGGGGCATGGACTCCACAAGCTTGTGGAAATATGCTGTAGGCAATGAACTCCATACATCCTGCAGAACGATCCTGTTGTATTTCGAGGTGTTCCACAGCATATTCCAGATGTATTCCAGATGACCAGATGTGTGACTTAGGTGTGACTTAGGTGGGAATGACAAAACCATAAACTTAGATAAGTGTTCCTCTCATCTGTACTGTTGGAAGACCAATCAGAATGAATGCAGGGCATAAACAGGTGTAAGTCATCAGAAACTGAGGCACACACAGTGTTTACCTGTCACAGATGTTCGTAAACTGTACCAGTTTTTTCTGGTACTTCAGTGTATGTTACATTTAGCACATGAACAATACATGTTAATTTATATAGTATTAGCTTTCTTCTATCACGAAAATCAGACACCAAAGCATTACCATCAAAGTCAATCTCTTATGTCCTGGCGCTTTAACTATTGCCAAAAGATTAATGTGCTCCAGATTCAACTGTGCTTAAAGGTTTGTGGAGGCCACCCCCCCTTTAGACAAACCTAGATGGGACTGACTGCTGATACTCAATTACCTCTCTCACTTTGTGGGCTCGGACTCTAGAGGCCAACCACAGACATGTGCCTGTGGGCAAGACAAGCACTCCATCCACATCTCTTGACATAAGAACGCGACATCCAGTGAGAGAGTGAGAGAGAGTGAGAGTTGTCCATCACTGACAGCTCGCAATACCTCGGATACATCAGGCAAAGCATTGGGGACAAGGCTGAGACGCTGCTGCAATTGGTGCTTCTTGGTTTGGAACCTGCACCTGACTGGTTGCCGGGCAGATTGCTCTCTTTATGAGGCAGTTGCCAGAGAACGTTTTACCCACAGATGAGCAGTTGATTGCCGATGACAGCGTACAACAGCGGCTCCTTTTTTTCCTACATTTGAGACCATTTGAACCTTTTCACACTCTTTTTCTTGTGTTAGGCCCAGAGTGGTGATTGATGAAAGCTGTACACAAGCACAACAACTCAAAAACTGAATTACATTCAGACATTGAAGACGCCCTAGTCCATAGCCTGGTGTGTTTGAATTGCTCTTCCCCAAAGGTACCTTTCAAAAAAACATTCTATTTCCATTGACGTACTACTGAAGCATTCAGGGCTTTTTGATAAACAACATTAACATCATTCTTGTGTTTTTATGATTATAAATTTTACTACAAAACTAAAGCTTCCTGACTTGCTGCACTTTAACACATAAATACAACAAGATTTAAAGCATCTATCATTGAAACCGATTGATGTATTCCTGGAAAAAAAAAATTTAATGCTGTGACCTGATGGTGCAGACACTCTCTTATATCATTTCACTATATGGCTGCAGAATAGTTGTCAGAGTTGGCATGCAATTTAATGAAATTAATGTCTGCTGGGAGTTCCCATAATACCACCGAATCCCTTAGGCTGTACACAAGAGAACACCACTGGATTACAATCTCTTTTTTCTTACTGTGTGAGGATCCACAAGAAACCTTTACACCATTTTGAGGGTTGCGGTGACTTCTGGAACAAATGGAAGACCATGCAGTGCCAAAGACAACTTAACGAATGACTCTTAAAGTTCAAAAGCAATGTAACACTATTGTTAAGGCTTTGCAGCTTCCCTGCTTGATTTATTTGGGTGTTATTCGGGAGTAATACATTTAAGATAGTGGTATGACTCATTAATTAACCTGGCCGGTGAAGCTTGTAATGTGGCCTTTCTGTCACTGTAAGCAGCAAATATATGATATATATATGATTAAGAATCCAAATATTTTGACTAGTCTGAAAAGCAAAGGCTCAAGAATTGTCATTTAATTCCATTTAATTCCATGATTAATCTCAGCTAAAGGTACAGTACATATGAACAAAAGTATTGGGACATCTACACAGTACACGAACAGGTGCACTTTACGTTCTCCTGTGTAGTTTATTGTTCTGTGTAGCACTTTAGTCCTGGAGGAACGTTGTTTCGTTTCACTATGTACTGTACAACACTGTATATGGTTTCAGTGACAATAAAAACTACTTGACTTGACTTGGCCTTTATGACATAGGCATTAATATAGAGTTGGCTCCTCATTTTCAGCTAGAAGAGCTTCCACTCTTTTGGAAAAGATTTCTGAAACATTTTGAAGTGTGTGTGTGAGAGACACACAATCATCCAGAAGAGCATTTTTGAGGTCAGACACTTATGTTGGATGAGAGGGACTATCTTGTAATCTCTGTTCTAGGTTACCCCAACGGTGTTCATTAGGGGTGTGGTCAGGGTTCTGTGTGGGCCAGTCAAGTTCTTCCACAAAAACCTCACCCAAAAAGCTCAATGCTCTGTTTTGTATTCTGGGCCACAGCCATGCTGGAACAAAAAGGGCCCAAACTGTTACCCCACCAAGTAGGAAGCATAGAATTGTCTAAAATGTACAACAGTCCAAAAAGTCTTGCTGAAATGTTCCCTGAGAAACAACCCCATATCATTATTTCTCCTCGACCAAACGTTATAGTTGGCACAATGCAGTCAGGCAGATAACATTCTCTTGGTATTCATCAAACCCAGACTCTGTCAGACTGCCAGATAAAGAAGTACGATTCATCACTCCACAGAACACATTGCCACTGCTCCACAGTCCAGTGTCACTGTGCAAAATACCATTCCATCTGATTCTTGGCATTGTGCTTTGTGATGTATGGCTCTTATGTAGTTACTCGGTCATTGAAATCCATGTCATGAAGCTCCTGATGCAGTTTTTGTGCTTATGTTAATGCTAGAGGAGATCACTGGTGACTTTTGCACACTGTGTGCCTCATTTTTCATGGTTTCTAAATCCCTCCACTTTTTCAATATTTAGAAGAGAAGAAATTTCACAAACTGACTTGTTGTGGCGGTATCCTACTACAGTACCATGCTTGAATTTGTGAGCTCTTTAAAATGACCCATACTGACACAAATGTTTGTAAAGGCAGATTGCATGGCAAGGTGCTTGTTTTTATATACCTGTGGCAATGGGACTGAAGGAAACACCTGAATTCAATGATTAACAGGTGTTTCCCAGTTCTTTTATCCATGTAGTGCATTCAGACTACCTACTTTTATCTTTTTGCCCCCAAAAAAAGATAAAGCAGTTGTATTTTTTATGTGAAAAAATATTTTGTTGGGTTTTTTTTTACCTGATGTATTGATTTCAGTGGGACAATGGAACAAATTGCTAAGTGAGGTTATTGAGCTCCATCTTCATTGAGGTTGTAGCTGCATTTGATCAAGGCCTCCTAAAAGACAACGACTTAAAATCTGGATCTCAGTAGGAGTGTGGTCAATAACAGAGGAGGAAAAGAACAGAAAGAGGTTCCAGATACTGCAGCATCTGAAGGCTCGATTCTCCAGGGGAAGGTCTGCCTCGAAGTCAGGCTTTAGCACAGCTATATGGTAGACAGATGGGAAGCAGAGGTGCACGTTATCTCTAAAAGAACCCCCTCAGCATTGTCAACAGTGCAAGGAAGCACACATGGGTTTCTGAAGGATCAATTACTTGTGTTTTGCTTTGGATCTGTTGTGCAACGCTCCAGGGAATGAAGAGAGACGAAAGCATGATCAATGCAGGTTGCCGGGAGCACGTGTTAGACCACTTGGTACACGGACAACCTCTATAGGTTCCTCTATACAGTATGTTCTGCAGCCTCCGGGTCATTCATAGGCAAGTTATTAACCAACCCAAATTATTAAGGGTACGTTCACCTATGCATTAACCCAGATTATAGACAGAATATACTTTAAGGTATTATATATCAGGGTAACCAAATAATAATGGAAGTAGTACGCCATTTGTATATTGTGTGTTATAGAAATCACTCTTGTCAGCAGTGGATAAAAGGCTGAAACACATAACTATGTCGTCAGTCACAAGGCTACAGATTTAGGACTTATATTACAGCCTAGAATAACTCTTCACTTGGTCAAATTTTGACATTTTATACTATGAAGGGAAAGCAGTAGAAAATTAGCATTTCTTTCCACTTCCACTTCCCATGCTACAGGCAAGTGTGTTCACTGGCCAGTTCTGTGTGTGTGTTTTGCTGCATGAAATGTGTTAAACGTGGAGTTCAAATTCCTCTACGTGTATAAGCACAGTGGTCAATGAGTGGTTCACTTCAATTACCTAAAAGCATCTATACATAGCACACAAGCTAAGGAATTTTTTTGTTTCGTAGACTTTGTTCTAACAATGTTTCTTGGTAATAAATCTTATACCGTTGGAAATCCTGTTTAATTTCCCTTCTAAATGGTGCCACAATTGTAATAAACATGTATTTGTGGGATGAGCAGCAGAGCCATTGCCAAACAGTTTATTCTGCCATTGACTCGTCTGGTGTCTGTTGGACTGAATGATTGAAGTTTGAAGAAACAAGACATTTTAGCAACTTAACAATTTATATATTTAACAGTTGGATTGTAGGGTTAAAGTGTGGAAAAGTTCCTTAATGTATATTTATTGATATTAAATAGGATATATACATTCAAAATAAGATCCTGAAAAGGATGTGGATCTTTTTTTTTTAGAATACTTACTGACTCAATAATTCATTTCTTCATCTCCATTAAACAATTTATCATGGTCTGCTTCAGAATGGACCCAGAACACTGGCCACAGGGGAAGAATACACCTTCTTGATGGGATGCCAGTATATGGGATGGGATACTAGCATATTGTTGATGGGGCAGTGCTAGCTCAGTGGTTAAGATGTTGGATAACCGCTCAGACAATTGTGAGTTTAAATCACACCACCATTAATCTGCCACTGGTGGGCCCTTGAACACGGCCTTTAACCCTCAACTGCTCAGTTGTATAAAATGGGATAAATGTAAGTCACCCTAAATAAAGGTGTCAAATGCGGCGTATGAGTAATGGAAGGGAATCAGAGAACACAGGGGAAACCCATACAGATACGGAGAGAATGTGAGAAAGTCCGAACAGGGAGCAACTCGGGAATAAAATCTCAGGATTGAACCAAGGACAGGCAGCAAAGCCACTCAGTGGCCCTGTTTCATAATAATATTAATTATTTGATATAACATTAGAAAACATAATTATTAATTCTGTTGGTTAAATTGATTGTCTTTTTTTATCGGACCTTTGTAGTATGTGTATTGTATACTGAGTGCGTAAACTTTATTTTGATGATAATATGACAGTGTGGATGCTTCACAGACAATTTGAACCCTGGTATCTGATCACGAGCTGAATTGATCAGGCTTGAAAGCCTGACATTCCTTGTGTGAGGAATTCATATTTAGTTAACAAGGTTTTAGATGTCAGACTGTGTACAGGCTGATTTTTTTATTTTTTATTTACTGCTGTGTTTGTTAACTTGGCTCTTCACCCTTCTGCGCATCTTTGCAGACAGACAGCTTAGACAAGGCAAAATAAAAGAGAAAAACAACTTTTATTTATGGTTTCTTAAAATAAAGATGTCGAAGTATGTCATTGGAAGAAAAAAAAACATTTCTTTTTGTCAATTTGCCTGCTTTCCTGAATCCAGCCATAGCGGTATCCAGCTGGTTTTCCCAGACTGCCACATACATAATAAGGGAAGAGGAATATATAGTTACACCAGTCAGATCATATGTTCTGTAGTATTGCTTTACCCTGCACATATCCCCCTGACTCTGTAAATAAAAGCTTTTGTTTCTTTTGCTTGGATTCTTTGGGGGGACAGTCAACATGCCACCCGAAATCCCTTGCAGCCACCTGTGTATTCCTACCAAACGCTGACACCTTGTTGTAGTAAGCCACCTGTGTTACCTTACACCCAAATTCAAAGTGATGAGCTTGTCAACTACCTGTATGCATGCATTACTGTCACGGACCTGAATAGTCCTGAATATATTTACCATCTCAACCCATTACTGGAGCTCCCCACTTCATAATCTTGCCATTTAAAGGGTTCACCCGGTGCCATTAATTGTTGCGCTTGCGGTTTGTCAGCATCTCGTTAATGAGTAAGACTGTTATGTGGTCCCCGTCAGTTCTGCTCCACTGGGCACATCTGCCCGTGCTAAAAACCGGAATCACAGAGGTGTCAAGTTGAGAAGCGCACCCTGTAAGGTATTAGCATATTGTCACCTTGGCTATTAAAAGCAAACCTGGGCTGATTATGATCCCATTCACCAGGGGGGAATGACATGCATATGTGAATGATGCCACATCATAAGATCGTTCATAAAGCGAGTCTGAGGAGGTGTGGAGTGGAATACATAATGCCTTCTGCTCCAGACAGTCTTGATGGTCTCTTTTCCCTTCTCTCTCTCTCTCTCTCTGTCTATCTCTTTTTCTTTCTATGTCTGGTCTGATTTCTCTTTTTCCTTATCGCCTATTCATTCACACACTCACACACAGACGTGTTTCCTCCCCCTCATTTCTCATGTCTGTACTTTCTCTAGTGGAGGTAGACCCTGGAAAGCATGTAAAAATAAACCAGCATGATTTACTCTACTCTGTATGTTTACCCAGAGGCCCCAAAGGGCTGCATTGATTTGTTTACAGAGGCCTTCGTGTTGGTCATGAAAAATGAAGAGTCCTATGGAATCAGAACTTCAAAGGTACCTGTATATTCATGTGCAACAAATTGCCGGAGTACTGGTGTGGCAACTGTTTGGCTGGAGACATAAAGCTCTTACAGTAAAGCTTCATCTGTTTTTCATATTTTATCTGGAGTGTCTGGTGCAGGCAGTAAACGCTGGAGGCTAAGTGAGGCATTTAGACCTTTCGACAATGTCTCTCATTAAAGGCGCTCCTCAGACAGCAGGACAGGGATGGTGATGAAGAACAGCAATAAAACATTCCTAGAGGAAATCAGTGGGCCGCATCCACGCAGGCTGAAGTGCAACTTTTAATATGTCAGCTGTTTTTATCTCATGGCAGAGGAGTTTATGCTAGTAGTTTCATTGCATAAGGCTGCATCCTGGGGGGCAAAGCGAGGCAGGTTTATGAGATTAGCACAAGTAAACTTGTCAAAGTGAAGCAGAGAGAGTTTTGGATTCGCAGGGAAATCTAATTTGTTAGGAAGACTTTACACTGGGGCTGATTTCGTGTGTAGTCGGATCCGTGTGTTGCAATTAAGCTATTTTTAGTGAGAATTACACTAAAGCTAATGAAAAGACAAAATGTGAGTCCTCTGTTTTGTCTTTGAGTTTCATGTTCTTTTGTGCCTGTGTGGTTTATACCTGGCATGTCCACTTATTCATACTTAACAAACTGTGGTCTTTTAACATAAAGTGGACATGACTTCGTCAAAACATTTGTTGGTAACACTTCACAATATTTATGTCTCCTGCTGCCAGAGGAAGACGGATGACGGCCTGTGATATTTATGGTGTGTTTTGAAAGAGTAGTTGTACTTGACTATTACTGAGAGGTAGCCATGCACAACACCATGCAGTCAGACACTTTGATTAATTTAGTCAGGGGGTGGAGGGTGAGGGGGTAGGAAGGTATTTATGCAACTACTGTAGACATAAAAAAAAAATTCACGAATGTACATATAAATACTAAAACAAGATCTAACTGTTGACATTATACATCATGAACTGCATGTGACCACTGACCATATGATGGTTAGGTTTGATTTTATGCATAATGGTGGACTTCAAGCATGTATAATACCTTTTTCCCCCATGTTATCCCAGTTCTCTTATTTCCCTATCATTAGCCACTAGTTAATTCTTTCATTTACCTTTAAGGCATTCTTATCCAGGTAGACTTACAATATCAATATTTACATCCTGATACAGATTCACCTCTAAATACTCTAGGGAGGTAAGAAAAGTAAGGAGTACGACAAGGACTAAGACAAGTACAGTAATATGTGTATTCCTTTTGAAAGTTGATGCTATGATATCTTTTCCTAAGACAACATGTATTGACTGACATAAGCGAGGTTTTGCACAGAGCTTTTTCTAAGAAGCCACATACCATGACGAGTTGTGCTATGTGGCAGTACTGCAACTTGTTTCCGAACAAGTTGTTGGGGTCTCCTGACTTGCTGGGACAGCCATGGGCCTTGTGGTTAAGAAACTAGCCTTCTGACAGGAAGGTCCCTGGTTCAATCCCCTGTATTGACAGGACACGACTGAAGTGCCCTTGAGCTAGTTACCCAACCCCCAACAGCTCCCTGGGTGCCATGTATAGGGTTCCCAACGCTCCAGGAATGTGTGTTCACTGCCCCTGTGTGTGTGTGTGTGTGTGTGTGTGTGCTTAACTGCAAAGATGGATTAACTGATCTGTGTTTACAAACACAGTGATCACTGAGTGGTTCCCTTTTAGTAGGTCAAATGCTTTTCTGTTGCATCACTCGGGGGTTCATCAGACATCATGTAACCCCTTTCATTTTTAGGACTGGTTACAAGTCTAAGTCATTCTTCATTCTGGATAATCTAGGTTTATGAGTTACTAAATAATATTCCAAAATATATTAATGAATAAATAATAAGGTCAGGCTTCAGGGGGTTAAACTGCTGTTACATTAACGAGGCCTAAATGGGCTTAGCATGCTTTAGTTTAAGTGCTCTACTGTAGAATACAGTATGTGTGTGGTAGCTAAATGAGTAAACATGTATTGGCCATCTAATGTCTATAATTTTAAAAAGGTATCAGGCTTCAGTAGCCTGCCAGAAGACATGCATGGTTTTGTAAAGGTTGTTGTAAAGGTCTGTTTTTATGCATATCTTAAACTACTTGATCCTAGATTACTATAATAGATCAGTCTCAGTGTGCACAGCAACAGCTGCTGACTCGGCATACTTATAATCCTCTTTATTACAGGCCCTGTCAGAGGCCTCGGTAATTAATGAAGGAGCTTTATTGATGAGCTTTAGCCTATTGAGGACTGAGACACATTGCATCAGCTAGTCATATGGAGCATGCCGTAATCATAACAGGTATTATGTAAAGCCATTCGAAACCGTGCAGCGTGGCAAAACTATGTTCTAATGGAATAGATATAAAGAAATGGACGATATATAATAGCTAGGGCTGTCAAACGATTAAAAATTTAAATCGTGATTAATCTCAGAATTTCATATAGTTAATCGCGATTAATCGAATTTTTTTAATCTGTGTAAATGAATAAGGCTTTAAAGTGAAATGTTACAATTAAAATAGCGAACACATGTTATGCTAAAAGTACTTGTTAA
>JAOVVF010000002.1:9761447-9777411 GCA_028565595.1 Duopalatinus emarginatus | reverse complement strand
CTTTCACCATCACTCAAACCCGAAACAGTACGTCATCCGGGAACTTTTCTCGTACTGCTTGATGCATACTGCACATTCGGACACACTAGCCACGCTCACGTACTGTTTTCGCGTACTGTTCAGTACGGAAGTATGCGATTTCGGACGCAGCCTTACTCTTACTAAAGCAGTGCGACAAGCCTCAACATGAACTATGGGTGAATCTCAGGGCCAAATTAAAATTTGCATTCACGGCACTATTTTTTTAAATTGCGATAATTTGAGATCGCGTTAATGCGTTATTTTCGCGGTAACTTTGACATCCCTGATAATAGCAAAGAATTAATCATTGTTGAGTGTGCAACAACAGACACTGATGCAGGGTTTGGACACATACACAAGTGTTTTAAGATCAGGCAAAGTCCAAGAAATGCAATCCAAACTCGAAGTTGGATAAACAAGCACAAGGTCAGGCTAGGAGCTACAGGATTATCTGAGGCTAGGCTAGGAAACAGGAGTCAAAACAGGAAATACAAAATTCACAAAAAATCTCAGTACAGATTTGTATGGAACCCTAGTGTGTGTGTACATCTGTATGCCTGCTATAAATGTTGTTGTTTTTTTTGTTTTCCCCGTGATATAAGGAAGGCCTAAAATGTATTCCAGTGCTCTAAGCTAAAAACAAAAGATGCCATTTGTTTCTCTGATGGCTTTTCCCTCTTGACTTATTTCTCACAAAAATATTCAAATATTTCAGTCAACCAGTGACACATTCTCCTCTGAGTAATCATTCCCTGACTTTGGAAACTGGTAACGAGTTTTATAATTGGCAAGATTAATAGTATTTACAGCATGGCAATGCAGATTGTTTTTGCGTGCAGGAATAATGAAAAGTACGCAATTATTCTGAATAGTTTATATCTGAGTGTTCTTTAGCGTGATTCTTTTAACGACCAGCGGGCAATTTCAGCTTCTCATATTTTTTTTATTTTGTGACAGCGGTGCTAGGTGTTGTAATTACCCCAGTGCATCAGTGCCTATTAATTGCTATGAGAAAGTTCTTCTACACCAGTAGGGAATTTCTTCTGAAGCGTGCTAGGCTAGAGATAAACAAGAGCTTGAGGCTTAGCTGTGGAAAAGGGAGCATAAAAGCTTTGTGGCTTTCACCCGCACCAGGCACACAAATGCACGCACACACACACAAGCTCTGGCCAGTCCTCATGAGCAGAATATTGATGTTGAGAATTAATTACTTGTTTTTACATAGGTCAAGACAAAGCCTTCAGAGGGATGTAGTGAGCACAGAGGGAGCTGAACAGACATTGACGGAGGTGGGAAATTAGAACAGGGCTATGTGTGTGAGCGTTGGGAGAGACGCTAATGGGCTAACAGAGTTTGGCAATGATAACAGTAAGTGCTTCCGGTGGAATAACTTGGTGCTTGGAGACCTCTTTGGCAGACAGCATTGTTAGAGGCGCTTTTTTCTTATTCATTTGGTTGGCAAGTGATATGATAAACTACTGTAGTAGGATTACCATATATACGGATTAGACAACTGTGACATTTGTATAGATTATTTAAAATCATAATGCTATATGTTACCCTTAAAGCTATGTTCTTCCCTTTATTTGCATCTGGGTGTGTGTTTTATTCCCACTATAAAATAAAACTCTTGCACCACAGGCCTTTCAATTCCCCTTGTTTCAAACTAGCTCTGGCTAAACCATCCCAAAATGTGCAATCGATTACCTTGCTCTGATATGTCCAGCAGATTTCCTGATCTGGAACTGCCTCTGGATTAAGGGAACCATGGATGGTCATTGATTTCTATCTGATACATTCATTTAATTCAGGCTTAAATCCTTTTGCAGTGCCAGGAAGGCAATCTCTGCACAGATCTTTTAATTCCAAACAAGGCCTTAATTACAACATTCACCAAACACTACATGCTGGACAGGCATTCGGGTTAAAAACCATTACGACTACTAAACATTTTAATTAAATTGCAACTGCAAGCTAAAATCCCGCCTATCATAGCCACCATGCCAATTCAACAAGTTACCTCAATTGTCTGACAGCTCTATATATATATTAGAGCTGTCAAACGGTTACAATTTTTAATCGCGATTAATCTCAGGATTTCATATAGTTAATCGCGATTAATCACGTTTTTTAATCTATGTAAATGAATAAGGCTTTAAAGTGAAATGTTACAATTAAAATGGCGAACACATGTTATACTACAAGTACTTGTTAAAAACTGCTGGGACAAGAGAAAATGGTAAGGGAGTTTATTGAACTACGGGTGAATCGCAGGGCCAAATTAAAATTTGCGTTAACGGCACTATTTTTTTTAATCACGATAATTTGAGATACGTACTATATCCTGTTATCCTGATACTACTATGTATCCTGTTAATATACATTACACTGAACTATGACTATATAAAAGGTTAGAAATCCAGTATGTGAGGTGTGGTCAGTAGTTATGCCAGTATCGAGTAGAGTTCAGTGTAACGTAGTGGGTTGTAGTTTATGAGTGTAGTGAGGAGTAAGATGTTTTTCTTGCTACACATCCAACTGAGAAATCTTTCCTCATTGTATCTACACTGGGTAATTCCTGGTAAGTCACTTATCATGAACATACATTCATTCATTATCTAAGCCACTTATACTGCTACTGGGTTGTGTGTGTTGGTGCTGGTGCCAGCACTCATTAGGCAGAAGGCAGAGAAACATGCCGGTCCATCACCGCGCAGACACATTCACATATACACTCATACCTAGGGGCAATTTAGTATCTCCAATTCACACAACTGCATGTTTTTGGACTGTGGAAGGAAGCCCACGCAGGCATGGGGCAAACATACAAGCACAGAAAAAGGCCCTGGCTGCCTGCCTAGGGAGTTGAACCCAGGCCTTTTTTTCGCTGAGAAGCAATAGCACAACCAACTGCACCACCATATCGCTACCATATTAACTACCAAGTTCAGGTTTAAAAAGCATCTTCTATTGTAATTTGTTCGCATTGTTGAACAAGTCATTGAGGGATCCTGCGAGTTAGCATGAATTTATTAGCTATCATACACTGTATTTTTACACTTTAGTTAGTTCTTCTATACCAGTGGTTCTCAACTGGTGGGGTCTGCCCCCCTGGGGACTTTCTCCTGAGGGGGCGTGAGTAGACTAGGAGGGGGAAAAAATCATGAAAATTCCCATGTCAAAAATGCAAGTGGTTGGACTACTACAACACAATAATAAATGTAGTACATGGGAATGTCATATTGTGAAGTGACCTGTTGGTGGCAGTAGAGAGGTTAAGGCTAGGAGGAAGGGGGGCCCCAACTGCAATGAACCAGCTTTGGTGGGGCCCAGCTTGCAAAAGGTTGAGAACCCCTGTTCTATACTATTCCTTTTCTGAGATTTCTTTACTTTAGTGGATTTCTATTTAATTATAGTTTCTCATTCAATCCTCAACACGTTTACATCTACCATATGTTTGACTTTATATGTGTATATATTTTTTTCTAACTATGATCTTGAAGATGTTCTGTGCATAAGTTATATGCATCTGCATCTGCCTCTGCATCTGACTCTTACTCTCGTCTGATGCAGCTCATTAACCATCCCATGTATCACACTGACATGGGCTGACTTATTCTTATGTTTCACATATTGATTCAAATTATGAAAGCAAATAGGGTCAGATTATATTGCTATTCTTCAGTAATGAATAATAATAGAATAGAATAAAAAAGAATTGTCATGTCAGCACCTGAGCCCCAGTTCAACCTCTTCAGCCTTACAGACTACAGCCAGGTCACATGACTATAACACGTGCTATTGGCTTACTGATTACATCACCTGTTTTATGTTTGGCCATAGCATTTATACTTAAATCCTGACACTTCCTCATTTCATTGCTAAGCTTCTGTCATGAACCATGACGTGAGAAAGGACTAAAATGTATTCCAGTGCTCTAAGCTAAAACAAAAGACGTCATTTGTTTTTTGGATGGCTTTTCACTTGTGACTTATTTCTTGCAAAAATACTTTAATATTTTTGCCAACTGGTCACACGCTCCTCTGAGTAATTGTTCTCGGAAATTGAAAACTGGTGCGAGTTTTATAACTGGCAAGATTAACAGTATTTACAACATGGCAATACAATTTTTTTTTCACGCTTTTAGAAAATAAAACGCCTGCACTTGCATCCATCTCCACTGGTAACTGACATCCCTCCATGACATAATAGAGGCGTCTGTCTCCTGAAATGTAACCTAGTTTCCTTATTTACATCCTGGTTCACTACCTGATTCAAGTGTATATAAACCTAAGCATTTTTCTGTGTCAGTGTGAAAGCATTGGGAGAATCGTTTCATCTACATTCCAGTGCCAGAAAAAAACTATAAGACTATAGAAGCTGGTGCTGTCTCCTTAACGGTATGGTGTTTGTTTAGGGCATTCCATAGGACCCCTGGTACATCTACAAACATCTTTGACAGGTGAACGTTGTTGATGTTCTGCTTTCATTCTGATGGAATTGGCCTCTTTCAACAGGACAATGAAACGACAACACACATCTAGAGACACCATAATTTGGTTAGAGGAACTCTCAATTGAGTCTGGGTTTTGCCATTCACACCTAAGTCACCAGATCTCAATGCTATTGAAAATATCTTGGATGCCATGCAGTGCACTGATGAACACAGAAATCCTACACCTCAGAATTGTGGACTGTTCTGTTGTATGTATGGTGTTCTGTGGGGGCATGTATTAGAGTTAAAAGCAATTGGTCACCAGGAAGGAAACCTGACCAAAGTAGGATCATTTCTTCATTGATTTGCATATTATATAACAGACCAAATTGAGTCATGCATGACATAGACACTCTAACACTTAAACAGTATCAGAATTTACATACATTATATTCGTGTGCAAGGACTGGTAATTAGATTAGAACTCCCTGGTGCCAGTATTTACAATTACTCCATGCTGACCATTGTGGTACCCAATTTAAGTATTTTAACATTTCCCATATATATTAGAATTCACAAAGAATTTCCAAAGAATAAAAATGCTATCGAAAAATGTTTTGACGTCAGTAAAGAAAGTAACATATTACATGGGAGACCACTTTTCATATAAATGAATGTTACGAATGAATGAATAGATAGTCAGAAAGCTACACAGCTCCAGTGATCTGGGGTTGTGGGTTCGAACCTCACTCTGGTGTCTGTCTGTGAGGTGTCAGGTGTGTTCTCCCCTTGTCCCTGTGGGTTGTCACCATGCACTCCAGTTTCCTCCCACCTCCCTAAATACACACATGGTAGGTGAATAGGAGGTGCGAAATTGCCCGGGGTGTGAGTGTGTGGGTGACTGGGTGTGTGTGGTTTCCTGCAATGGATTACTACCCTGTCTGGGAAATATTTCAGACTTGCACCTTTGACCACGACCCTGATGGACAACACAGAAAGACGAATGACTGACAGACAATAGACATTGTCCCAAAGCAGCTTTACAGATTATACAGTTTACACATTTCTATAAATTTTATACCTAAACAAGAGGAGGAAACTTTTGAATGAAATGAATGAATGAAAGTGAACTATTTTGCCTTACTGTATTTTGCACACAGAAGGAATGTGACCTCCGCATTTAACCCATCCGTGCAGTGGAACACACACCAGTGAACACTAGGGGGCAGTAAACACACTTGCCCGGAGTGGGGGGCAGCCCCAAACCACGGCGCCCGGGGAGCAGTTAGGGGAGTTAGGTGCCTTGCTCAAAGGGCACCTCAGTCGTGTCTTGCCCTGGGTGGGGATTAAACCGGTTCCGTAACCACTGCCCCAGCGCTGTTTGAGAGAAACCAGACTCAAAAGGGAAACATTGTCATTTATGTGACGTAGATAAAGTGATTTAAAAAGCAAAGGGTCATCACACCAAATATTAATCTTAGTTTATTACGGTTTAATGCACATTGTAGAATTTTTTCTTTCTTTCTGATGTAATTTCATCATAATTTCAATTTTTATTAAAGTCATTTTTACTTTATAGCATTTCTTTGCATGTGCCAGTGTACGAAAAACCATGTGCTATATTAGCAAAATGTAAAAAGTTGGTGTAGTTGGTCTCATATGGATGAGTTTAAATAGTGTCTCACAGTCTTCTCAATCCATTCTGATAGTAAAATGTTTATGTGACTGGACAGAGGTCATTATGATTCAATGTTTTGGGAACAGGGATGACTGTGTCTGTCTTCCATATACAGTACTGCATGTGGTCAATGGTAAGTAAAGGTTGAATGATTTGGGAAAACCTTTTAGCTGAATGATGCAGATGCAACGGATTCCTCCCTAAAGACCAGGGATAGGCTGTCTGTTAGATTACTTTTTAGTCTCTTTGGCTCCTTTCCCATTATTGCATAGTGTCTCTCCCACGCTTGTCTGATATTCCCTGTGTTGAATTTGTTCTGTATCTTGTTTTTCAATTGTGCTTTCTGTTATTTTGGTTAGTTTTTTTTTTTCTTCAAAAAAAAAAAAAAACCTAAGCAACTCCACATTTTTTAATTATTTGGTCACCTGCTTATTATTTGTAAATACTTTTATCCGTGTTTATGAGCTGAACGTGTCAGAATATGCAATCTGTTAAGCCATGTGGATTCATACACAAGTCATAAACAGCTGCCACTGGTTTCAAAGCAGTTCATTAGCACATCTTCACTCTCACTTTTCGAAATCTGAAAGATCTTGTCTCCTCCATATGTTGCCTATAGCTCATATAGTCCTAGGAGAGTGCAACTGTCAAGAGTTATGAGAGAGTTACGAGAGAAAGTGTTCGAATAGTACTGGCTAATCAAACTCCAGCGTCATTATAATTTGCCACGGGAATGTACACTTGCTATTAAATTGCTAAATAGTTTAGTACGTATTTTGATGACAAATAGGATGTCACACTTCACAATGGATGTCAGCTCCAGTGCTGGTGGCTTGTAGTGATGGTGGTTAAAACAAACAATATGAGCGTTGAAATAAACTGGTCCACTTCCATATTGGCGTGAATATTAATACAGCACATGAAATACAATACTACACTGAAAAAAAAAACATAAATTATAAAGATTCACTCATGCATCATGTAGCTTTTTGTTTCTGCCAATAATTCGGGTTCACTAGGGATGTCGATAGCAACTACATGTATATCCAGTTCACTCATCTTCTTCGATTAATGGTAGTCTCAGCAAGGAAGTGAAGGGGCCTGAGGAGTTCGAGAGGAAAACTGGCTCCTCTCCAGCCTGTCGAGAAAAACTTTGGCTCAACGGTCGTATTTGACCTCTCATATTGATTTATTGTAATCAACTGGGGGCAAAGAGGAATTCAGGATGGCCATCTAGCACGCCGTGGAAAGGCACCTTGGGACGGCAACAGACAATCTGCTCCTCTCCATCAATTTCCAGATGACAGGAGCGAGTGCTGGAGGAGAAAGGTGGAGAACGAGGGAGTAAATGAGCAAACGAACAAGACAAGAAGCGAGGGAGGGGGAGACAGGGAGCGAGGAAATGAAGAGGATCCCTCCGGCGCTGCTAGTTAATTAGCTTTGTGAGGAAACAATCAGACTAACAAGGAAAGCAAAGTTTTTAAGCTCGCTTATTATCCAGCATGGTCTACAGAGCCCTGTCTGGATGTGTCTCACACCTCTCATCTCGTAGATACTGTATTATGTGTAATACCGAAAGGAAAACATGATCTCTTTAATTTAATCATTCACTCTGCTGCAATAATATCGATGATGATAAATGATGTCAAATGTATATTGTGCTATAAATTGTAATGACAGTACTTTTGTGCACACATGTGCATTAAGGCTGTTGGCTTAAGGCAGAACCCATCCTAAGTGTCAAACGGCGATCATGTGACTTTAAGTAGTTTAAGGAAGCACAACTGGAGACTGTGATAAAATGAACTCAGAACATAAAAATGGCAGCTGCCCACACACACACACACACAGTGATGGGCCCTTGGTCTGGATTACACACAGCCACACTAGATGCTTTGCTCTCCCAGTACTGGTGTAGGGTTCCACTTAAATCGACGGAGATGAGAGGAAATCTCTAATTTGGCCCAATCCCCAAGTAAACACTAGCTCGCGTGGGCTTGTAACCTAAGCTGGTCGCTCTATTGCAGAACACTGCTGCATTCAATAGGATATTTGCTTCGTTTATGGTAACGTCAGCGAGCCCCAGCCGTTTTCCATACAATGTATGCACAAACATATATATGCATAGAACTGGTGTGAGTTAGGGTTGATTAGTAAGGGCTTGTGGAAAAAAAAATGAACAGATGCCATGATTCAGGGGTGCGGCTGACAGAGAGCTACTAGGCTTGGCCAGAGGCCATCTTCTCCTTATGTTCTTGAGCCAGCAGGGATGCACTTATTATAGGTTTACCTCCCTGCCACTGGGACTGGGGGATCCAATTTAATACCAGCCAGCTGTCTGAGTGGTACGGCTCACGCTGCACGTGTATATATCTGCTGGTATGTCTGTGTACGTCAGCCTTTGCTCAACACGAACATGTGTACAAAGCCACAAAACTAAAGTGAACTGACTCTAAAGTATAGCAAACTCTTATACAATGCCTGCTTTTGGTAGATGTGCAAAAGGAGGTCTGCTAGTGTGCCCAAAAAGATGTCCCTCCACTCTCCGACCTTCACCTTAGTGCTTTCTGGGTCACTGACTGTATGCCTATAATACAACGCTACACTATACAGTTGTACTGGTCAAATCCCAACCTTGTTCCTTTTAATCCCCTTTAACAAATTTCCAGAAAAATCAATACATACATCATAGTGCATTACACTCCATATTCCTTTATGCACATCTTCTTTATTTCCCCTGGATTACTATATACACTGAAATGCCAAAAAAGGTACAGGCGAGCCTATGCAAAATGCATAGTAACACTATCTATGCACATCATTGGTTGTGTCTGCCAGTGCATAAATAAAGTGATAGACATCTATCTATAGAAGCCTGATAATGGTATGGGGTTTGCCATTGGCATTCCATGGGACCCCTGGTAAGTCTACAAAACGTCTCTGACATATGAACGCTATGTGTGTCTCCTGTCTGACAAGTTTTATGTCCTGCATTCATTCTGATAGGTTTGGCCACTTCTAACAGGACAATGCTTCACCACACACCTCTAGAGACATCCAAATCTGGTTAGAGGAACACTCTCCTAAGTCACCAGATCTCAGAATTGTGGACCACATTTTCTATAATATATTTTTCTGGCACTGGATTGTACTGTATAATGATTTTTTTAATTTTGAATCAAGCATTCATGTCCTGTGTACATTAAGCCAATGCATTAAATGCATTAAAAAAACCCGAATAATCATGTCATGTAACATATGATTGAATACACACTGCTGAACAGTCCCCTTTATAATAATGGATGCTCCCATAAGTGACATGAATTCAAGGAAGTGACATTTTCATGGGAGGAATACAGCTGCAGAGAGCATTTTTGTCTGTTCCGTCTGATTTATAATGTTTTATAATGTGTAACTGCTGGTAAAAACACACAATGACTACACTGTTGCCTTTATTTTGGAGGACGCTGCTGAGATTCAGGGAGTGTGCAGGAATCTGAAAAGAAATGCTTAATAACTTCATCGCTCCATGGATAGAGTTTAGCTTCACTTGGCTACTTCCAGTATGATAATGCACCGTGTCACCAGGAACATAAAACAAGTTACAACTTTGGATTCCTGCACAGTCCCTGAAACTGTTTATCCTCTAAAATCTATATTGCATGGCCAAATGTGGACACCAGATAAGGACATTTGTGTGCTGGTCTTTTCCAAATTGTTGTCAGAAAATCTGAGGCAAATAATTGTTAAGGATGGTTTTGTATGCTGTAGCATTAAGATTTCTGTTCACTGGAATTAAGAGGCCCAAACATGACATTACCTCCTGTGCACAAAGTGATGGCATGGTTTGTCAAGGTTGGAGTGGAAGAACATGTGTGGCCTGATCTCAACTCCACTGAAAACCTCTGGGATGAATTGTAACTCTGTACACCATCTTACTAATGCTCCTGTGGAGCAGCCATGTTTCAAAATCTGGTGGAAAGTCTTCCCAGAAGAATGGAGGTTATTATAAACCACAGGAGGGGTTGAAATCTGGAATGGGATTTTAAACAAGCACATATGGTTAGGATCAGTCAATTGTCCACAACTTTTGTTTGTGTTGGGGTAACCATGGCTCCAGGTTTGGGAACTAACCCTGTGACAAGAAGGTTGCTGGTTCAATCCCTTGTACCGACAAGAACCAGTGAAATGCTATTGCGCAAGGCACCAAACCGCCCCCCCCCCAATTCCCCAGCACTCCAGGCAAGTGTGTTCACTTTCCCCTATAGGGTGTGCATTAACTAGTGTTTGTGTTTCACTGCACGTGTGGGTTAAATGCAGCGTTCTCATTTTGCTGTGTCCAAGCACGGTAGGTCAATCACTTCACTTTCACTTGTTGCAATGTAGTGTAGAGAAGACATTAAATCTTCGTCACTGGAATTTGTTTCTGTACGCCAGGCAAAATTTCCACAAAGCTGACACTGCCACCATTGGGCTGACAGCAAACAGAATGCCTCCATGATCACTCCTCCAACAGCATGATGCAAAAGCCTGGGTCCATCTACCACATCTCTCAGTGCTCCACTGGGGACACACTTTAAGCAGTGGGCTCATAAATGACATAGTGCACACCAGACTACTCTCCTTTCAGACTTTACTCCTTTCATCCAATACTGGATCTTTAATGACTGGTAGTTTGAAACGTTTAAAACAATCAGGCTTGAAAAGCTCAGAGCAGCAGGAAGATATTGGCATTGGGAAGCCTAGAGCCAACCATCATGTCACAGTGACTAAGGCCACTTATTTTCGCCCATTTCACTGCTCGGTTGAACTATAGCTGATGCTAGAAGAGCGGCTCTGCCCGATTTATGTCACACACACGCCGCAGTAAAAGAGATGTATGACTTGTTGGAATGAACAAATTGTGTGAAGGAGTGGAATGTAATAAACCGGCAATTCTGACATACACATGAAGAAAAAAGTAGCATAACTCTATCACGGCTCTGCAGAGACCTGTAGAAGAGCAGGTGCTCGCAGTTTAACACAACAGGTATGGCATAGCCTGCTGAAATACAGCGACCAACCTTCAAGCAGAACATAAGAAACTATTTTATATGACTCGATTGACAGTAATCGAATTATACCATGAAGTGCCAGCAAAATACATAGGCTGGTGGTGGCTCCATAATGGTATGGGATTTATTAACCTGGCATTCCATGGGACCCCTGGTACATCTCTGACAGTTTAACTCTAAGTTACACTCGTCATGTCCTTCATACATACTGATGGGTTTGTCTTCTTCCAACAGGACAATGTGATGTACAGACACACGTCTAGAGATGTCAAATTCTGGTTAAAGGAACACTCCTCTGAGTTTAGGAAATCAAGATGGTGGAATGGACTTCCCTGGGATGTCCATACAGCAGAGTCACGTGCTGTCTTTAAACGCCGGCTGAAGACACATCTATTTTGTTAATTTCGTCAACTATTGTTTTTGGGTATTGTATTTATTTTCTTGTTCTCGTCAGGTTGTGCATAATTTAGGAAAATGTTTTGGATTTTGGTAAGTTTTACAGTTAATACTGTATGGCTTACTTCTAGCTGTATTCTGGTTTGAATCCTGGTCTATCTGCACTAGCTTCGGATATTCCAAGTAACTGACTCAGCAATTTTCGCTTGATTAGTGCGTCTGCTAAATGCTGTAAAAGCAAATTTAAATGTAAAACCTCTGAATACAGCAGAATTGTGGACTGTTCTGCAGGAAGTATGGTGTTCACTGAATACAGAACAGTTCTGGAAGCTTGTGGAGTTCATGCCCTGTGGGGGACCTACTAGGTATTAGACTTTTGTACCAGGTTTTGTGGTATTTCAGTGTTTAATACATTTCTAACAATATGTAAGGTACAGTTTACAGTCTACGTGACAACCCTGGGTAAATGAGAGTGGTGAGGGTGGAAATGTCTCTACAACTAACACTGGCTGCTCTAAATATAAGAAAGCAAGATGTCAGTCTTCCGAAATACTTTCATACATCAGTGGCCCTGCCACATTAGGAGAGGCTATGAGACTACGGGTTGCTTGTAGTCAGATTTCTGCTTACAGCAGGTGATGTAAATGTAAATATACCTGCATTGACAATAATTTGATTGAGACAGACTGCTGGAAACTTGAGCAAAACTGCGGGATGTGGGTTAATGTAAATGTACAGTAGGACGCAAATGATCATAAATCAAGATCTGTCTGTCTTTAAGAAATAATAAATCCGTTTTTTTTTTTTTAATTACAGGAATCTCCAATAACACAGCTACATAATATCAGGAAGTAGAAGTGTCACGTAAAATTCCCTTTCAGCTGACTCTGTATCTAAGCCGCTTATCCTACTACTGGGCCAGGCAACCAGCTGTGGAGAACAGAAATCCTACACCTCAAAATACACCAGCATTGTAAGAAGTATGGTGTTCATTGGCTGTGGTATATTTCTGCATGCTCAACGAACCCATGCCCTGTGGGGGGCTCTTCCAAAGTATTAGACTGGTGTACCTGTTTTTCGGGTACTTTTGTGTACATTACAGTACAGAGAACAGAGCAATACCAGTATGCCAGTACCAGTGTTATCGACCTCATTTATAATGAGTCCAGGAACAAGAGGTCCGAGCTGCCTCGGCTGTAAGGAGACTTGTTATCAAATCTAATCGTGGTGGGTAGGAATGACCTCGAATGCCACGCTTTGGTACAGCACATCTGTTTCAGCCAGATGCTGAACACATTTCTGTGTTTCATCCCTGCACAATTGTCCATAATCGCTAAACGTTTGTTTATTTGCAGTGACCAATTAGAGAGTCATGCCAGGAATTACAGCACCAGTTGCGTTATATTACCCTGATGGTCTACGAGACTGTTCCCATAATGGACAAGCCCTATTGTCCAAAGCTGGGCATCTGTTACGAGTCATTTTAAACTTCTGTGGTCTTTTCTAACACCCTAACCACGATACACAGTCTGTGTCAAACATCTCACAGGATGACATCAGCCTGGGCTGCCAGAGTATATGCATACATGCACTGTACAGATCAAAAACAGATTTTATTTACTACAAAACAATATTCACAACTTGTTAACCATGCAGCCCGAGGCAGATAAATCTTCATAGAGTGTGCATTATTGCTCTTTTTTCGTATTATTATTCAAGAATCTTTCTTGCTGCACAAACAACATTTGCTTTAAGATCGCAATCCGTTTCTCCCGGCAGCCATGTTTAATGGACTCGGCACGTTTCATATTCATACCGGCATGAGCAACAGATAGCATGGTGAAGGTTATTAACATCATCCTCTCCAATAATCCATTGACTTACATCAGTGATCATTGGAAGAGGCTGTACAGTGAATTATGTAAAATGTTTGGCAACATTTCACCTGATATTACTGCAGTAAATCACAGCAGGTCCTTATGAAGAGTCAGGAGTCCTCCGTAAATCTATTTAGGGGAGCTGCGACTACACAGGCTTCCTCCCTGATAATTAGGGTTGGGCTGCAGTCTTGCTTTAAAAAACACAGTAATCTGTTTTATCAGTTTGTGGAGAGTGCTCAAATGTAAATGTAGTCTTATATTATTTATTGCCAGCGATACTGGGGTAATGAAAATGTGAAATATGCAAGTGCATTGCCCTGCACAAATAGTAACTGATGACTTCTATGCCCTTTACTAGCAATAATACATACAGCATTGTATGTCTTTTTCCGAAAATGGAATAGAGATTGGAGAAAGGGACTGTATATGCATCATAGAGCTGAGTTTTTAGATCAATAAATGTAGGAAATATTAAAACACCAGTTTTGTGATCCAAAGTGTTTAGTCGAGTGACACATTGTAGCTAGTTACTGCATACTAAGTGTGTGTCTATGTGTCTGTCTGTCTGAGCATGTCTGTCTATCTGGCTGTAAGTGTGTGTGTGTGTGTGTGTGTGTGTGTGTGTGTGTCTGTCTGTTTGTCTGCCTGTCTGTCTGAGCATGTCTGTGTGTAAGTGTGTGTGTTTCTGTCTATCTGTTTGTCTGCTTGCCTGTCTGTCTGAGCATGTCTGCCTATCTGGCTGTAAGAGTGTGTGTGTGTGTGTGTGTGTGTGTCTGTTTGTCTGCCTGTCTGTCTGTCTGTCTGAGCATGTGTGTGTGTGTGTGTGTGTGTGTGTGTGTGTCTGTTTGTCTGCCTGTCTGTCTGTCTGAGCATGTCTGTCTATCTGTCTGTAAGTATATGTGTGTGTCTGTCTTTCTGCCTTAGTGCATGTGGCTTTTTTGTGTGTCTGAGTGTTTGTGTGTGTGTCTGTCTGTTTTAAAAGGTGAAAACTATAATCCATCAGAACACCCCTCCTGTAACCCCGCTGAACCCCAGGTCCAGGGTCTGTTTGAAGAAAACCAGAGGTTGCCTGTCCACCACAAAAATCCCTCGTCCCCATATACCAAGCTACAGGAGAGATACTACATCCTGTGTTAACAATATGTAACTCCGGGGCTTATCTCAGTGTTAGCTGTGTTAGTGTTAGCAGTGACGTGGCTCTGGGGGGCTGCTAGTTGGTGATAGACAGAGTGGCCATTGCATGTAGATCATTAGTTTCTTGCTTAAAGTGTGCACTTCGGTTTAGTTTTAGTGTCAGCATGTTGTTGTCCTGAATCCTTTTTCTATATACAGCAGGAGCATGTTTCGTTTTTTTCTGAGGAAATAAAACCAGAGAGCTCAGACTGTCTGCATTTCTATGGGATGAAGCTCACAGGTAAACAGCACAGTAATTATCATGTTATTTTAAGCCCTCTCTCTAAATCTGAGCTTCTTTATTTTCATTGTTTGACAGGAAACCAAAAGCTTAACATCATGAGTTAGTTTGTTGGAATGACTTAGCCCAAGTTGCTGGAGGGCAGGTTTCTCCAGAGCAGGAATGAAGGTATTAAAGGCTAGGATGGCTGCTGGCCCGAGGAAGGTCGTGCTAGCCTGCATTTTTTTTTAATGAGAACAGCTGCTCCCTCTGCTTCTCTGTTCACATGAATGTTTGGTTAATCATACAGTCTCCCCTGCAGGGTGAAGATAATGTGGGCAGCTTAGGTAGGTATAAGCCAGAAAGAGAGCTTCAGAGCTTCAGAGGGTATGAGAGAAAGAGAGAACGAATGAGAGAGAGAGAGAGAGAGAGAGAGAGAGAGAGAGAGAGAGAGAGATGAGTGCATGATAGACCTCTGTAAGGGAGAGATTGGTAGAGTAGATATCTGGCCTGATAACACATTGAAAAAAAAAAAGAGTCATGCTTGGGAGGATGTTAGGAGCCTCAGGTTTTCAGGCTTTCGGTGCTATTTATTTTGACAAAAACAGGGAACTGGAAAACAATAGATGGATGTATGATCCCTTTTTTATGGAAGATGGAAACAGTGATCTAGCCCAGGGCTATGAGTCTTTGCACCTGTTAGCTTTAGACCTTTCAAACTGTCAAAACATGAATATCCATCAATTAGTGTCTATTCATTTCTCTTCCTACTGTCTGAGTAAATGAGCAAAATTACTTAATTATCTTATATCAGGTACAATTTAAAGTCACATAAGTATAATTTAGATTTCTAGGTTTGAGTTATGACAGGGTTCGGTGATCCAAATGTTACGAATATCCATTTTGTCCTTTCACGAAAAAATGTAACCACACGGGGAGCCACAACATGTCCATTTTACCAAAATAGACTAAATGTTGTCATCATCTTGGCTGTAAATATGTCTCAGTATGCACTAATGCTGTAATACAGGAAAAATATTTTATTATATTTTTTTATTTTATTTTATATATATATATATATATATATATATATATAAGAGAAAAAAA
>JAOVVF010000002.1:9719528-9738271 GCA_028565595.1 Duopalatinus emarginatus | reverse complement strand
AACACTTAAGTGTGACAAACATGCAAAAAAACAGGAAATGAGGAAGGGGGCAAACACTTTTTCACACCACTGTATTTGTATGCTGGTGTTGCCACAATACCAGCCTTTTGACCGATGCCATTCATAATCTCATTTATCCTGATATTTAAATGACATCATGGTAAAAAATAACGTCTTGGAAAAAAAAATAATGGACAATATAAAAGTATAAATATAAAAGACTGCTTGAACATTGTGTATGACACCCAGGGATGACTGGCAACTCATCAAAATTGTATTTCTGTCACATGCCTACTGTTTCTGGGATACAAAAGATGTTGGTGCCAATAAATAAATTAATGGATAGATGAATTGATGATGAAAATGTTAACATAAACAGTAAAAGAATGTCTGATTGGGATTAAATAATGTGAACAAGTATAAGAAGATCCTTAAGACAAATGCATATTAGACAACATATGAATTTATGCAAGATATGTGGAACTTGAACAGCTAACACAGTTAACGCGTTCACAGCCTATATAATTGTTTGGTGTGGTCCATTTTGAAAATTTTCTTTTATCAGTAAAGCTTGCTATCTCTCTTTATCTGGTTTTGTGTGTGTCCTGAATAGGTTTTGTTTAACAGAAGGCTCAGGCTTTACACCATTAGTTTTCATTTTCGTTTTCATGTCTGAATAGTGCTGTTAAATATCTAGTACATTCCTGAAAGCCTAATAGGAATGCTGAATGCCCATATCACACTTCACCTTTTACAGGAAACGGTGTGCCATTTTAGATGCAGGTTTTGAAACCGTAAACAGAAAAGTCATTCCTTTTCTTATCCGCTTTATCTGTCAGGGTATTGGTTTGTCAGGAGCCAACCCGGGATCATTGGGAGCAAGGCAGGAATACCACAGGGTACCACACACCCATTCACCCATCCACACACTCACACCTAAGGCAACACATCCAATTCACCTACCATGTGTGTTTTTCACAGGAGGTGGGAGGAAACCAGGGCACCCACTGAAAACCCACATGGACATGGGGACAACACACCAAACTCCTTATAGACAGAGACTAAAGCGATGGTCGAACCCACAACCCAAGATCCCATAAGAACAGTCACATAAAATTTACACATGTGATTTTCACACTATTCATGTTATATTCCAAATATTATTCACATGTTACTATTACACATGTCTTTTCATATTTGTAGTGCACCCATGAACCCTACAGGGTTCTCAATTTAAATTGAGAAAATTCGGATCACTCCAGCTACAGAGGTTCCTAGATTGGAGTAGTTGTTGACAAGTAGCTTTCCTTCTCTGTTCATGTTGCCAACCTGGCCCAGTCATGCAGGATTTTCTTTACAACATTCAGAGAATTTGAGAATTCAGATAATTCTATTTCATTCAGAGGAGGTTGAACAGGTACTAGCTTGTGTCATACTAGTCTAGCTAGTCGTGTGTCATCTCAAGACTGGACGATAGTTCCCAAAAGAAGGTTTTGCATATTATGCACATTAGTGAAACTCTAAGTAGGCCATGGTTCCAATGGCACCCAATGGTGTTTTGTATAGACTCAGCGAATAAGGGAAAAATGCTTTTTGTCTGTCAAAAGTTACGAGTTATAAACATAAAAAAATAATTGTTTGTTGTAGCTCCCCCTTTGGCCAAGTGGTGTATTTTTTCTGGTGTCTTTTCACACTTGCTGTATGTACCTGCCAAATTTGGTGTTTCAGCCAAGAAAAATAATAATAATAATAATAATAGATAGGCGTCCATCACTACGTACTTGAACCCTAAATAGACAGGAAACAACTCATTCAACACTGTAAATTACACTTTTTCTAAATTTTTAAGTCACATTTGTTGAACCATCCATCCATTTCTCTAAACTGTAAACACAAAACCCAATCTTCAAATAACATTCACAAAACCTCTGACTGTTCCTGCAAAACCAAACTATTGCTTCGAAACAGTTTAAACAGTGCTCAAAACCAAACAATGTTGTCAGATCAGACCCAGAGTCAAATCTTTATACTATGGTGGACACAGTGAATTCAAGGTTGGGCTGAACTCGAAGTCCTGCTTTACCTTATTGTCAAACCTGGTCTATGACAGTTGCCAGTATTTTATCTGAAATAATAGTTCTTTGGCTTAAACCTCCTCTTCCTCATCTTCCTCTTCCTCTCTGATTGTTTCTATCCATAGTGAAACTTTAACGACCAGGGCTCCTTGTACTGGCTTATATTGGTTTCTTCACATCATTAGCCACATGTGTGTTCAGATATGATATCACAGAAACAAAATTTACATTTACGGCATTTGGCAGACGCTCTTATCCAGAGCGACTTACAAGGTTATTAGTAACCCAGGTCTCTCACATGGGAGCCCAGTGATGTTACCACTGTACCACACCATTCAGTGGGTGCCCTGGTTTCCTCCCACCTCCTGTGAAACACATGGTAGGTGAATTGGATGTGCTTAACTGCCTTAGGTGTGAGTGTGTGGATGGGTGAATGGGTGTGTGGTACCCTGTGGTATTCCTGCCTTGCTCCCAATGATCCCGGGTGGGCTCCTGACAAACCTGCATTTAAAATGGCACACCATTTCTTGTAAAAGGCGAAGTGTAATATGGGCGTTTAGCATTCCTATTAGGCTTTCAGGAATGTACTAGATATTTGACAGCACTATTCACCACACCAACCAAAATGTGTTTCAGTGGGTGAAAATATGTTTGCAAGTTGTGTCTAACTAAGTGAAAAGTGTTTATGGTTCTGCCATAATTGTGACCATATCAATAAATGATTTCAGGGCACTGAGCATTTGGTTCAGACAACAGGGTTTAGTGTTTCAGCAATTCAGAAAAGCTGTCATACAGAGCTGTAAAGTGAAGTGAAGACAAACACCAAAGCCCAGAGGCTGACTATTACCTCTTCCAGCACACTGTAGGCGTCTTCCATGCGGTAGTACACGTCTGAGTTTATAATGTTTAGAGTTGAGGGATGAAGCTGCGGCGCGGTAGAAGTTGTGACGTAATAACTCCGTTCGCGCTCCGCAGGCTCGTCGGTCACAGGTGAGCATAGGTATCCTCCGTCTGCCTCGCGCGTGTACCTGAGTACACATACTGAACCTTTCTGCTGGATCTGGGTCACGAGTCTCTCTGCAGAGGACAGGACAGAGTTGTCCCGCAGCATGAAGCCCCTGACCAGCGAGTTTCTGACGTCGGGAAGGAAAGACGCCGCGTCCAGGAGCTCGCACCCTGGCGGCAGGTCCTCACTCAGAGCATGTCTGACGTGCGCGTGACAGCGTGCGCTTTGCACTCTGTCATCGCCAAGAGCGCTCAGAGAAAACAGCCTCGCGCTCCCGAAGAGCGCCTCCAACCCGGTATTATCAGCACTGGGCTCCGAGCTCAACGTGAAATACACCGGCTCCGTCTTCTGGCTGATCTCCACCATGAATACTCGAGAACAGCAGTGCGCTAAACGGGACATAGACCTGTTCGCCATTGTGTAGTGTATTAGTTTGAAGGGCAGTTTGAACATGATTACACCAGTTTACTACAGAGAGAGAGAGAGAGAGAGAGAGAGAGAGAGAGAGAGAGAGAGAGAGAAACGAAACCTAACTAAATAGTGAAACTGATGATAGACAGATAGAGAGAGGGGGAAGGGGGGGGCAGAGGGAGAAACATGGAAAGGGTAAAGAGAGATAGGGAAAGAGAGATAGGGGTAGAAATAGAGAGGGAAAGAGAAAGGGAAATTGTGGAGAAGGGGAAAGAGGGAGAAAGAGAGAGGGAGAGAAGGAAAGAGAAGAGAGAGCAAGAGAGAAAGAGAGAGGGGTAAAGAGGAGGGAGGGGGAGAGAGAGGGGGAAAGATGGAGAAAGAAGGGGGGGAAAGAGGGAGGCGGGGGGGGGGGACTGGTACAGAAACTTAAACTGAAGTTAAAATGCCCTTAGCTTGTCCTTAAAATGTCCTTAAATAAATAAACTGGCCTAAATAAAGCAAGCAACAAAACACATTTGCAAATAAATTAATTAATTAATAAACAAATAAATAAATAAGGTTTACAGAGTTGCCTTTTATTTAAAAACTTTTGGTTTCTTTCTTTGTTTTTATTTTGTTTTTGTGTGTTTTTTATTTGGTTTTGCCAGTTCATCACCCATCACTAACTTTATCATAAAAAAGGGGAAGTAACACGTGGTAATGAGAGTGCAATTAGCCATAACATTAAAACCACAAAACCACTGACAGGTCATGTAAATAATATTAATTATCTCATAATAATGATATAACACTCTCACAGGGTGGGGTCTATTAGACAGCAAGACAGTGACCAGACAGTTCTCGAAATAATGTGTTGGAAGCAAGAAAAATGGGCAAGTGAAGGATCTGAAGATCTGATAAGGGATGAATTGGGATGGTTAGACGACTGGGTCATTAAAACGGCAGGTGACCCAATGACAGGGTCATGGGCGCCCGGGGCTTAGTGAATAGAGAGGGGGACTAGTAGTAAAGTGCACTTTTTTTAATAGAGCGCGCGCGCGTGTGCGTGTGCGTGTGTGTGTGTGTGTGTGTGCGCGCGCGCCCGTGTGTGCAGTAAAGTTTCGTTTAAGAAAAAAAAAGCCTAGGCTCAGACTCACACTGCCACACTTTCGTTTCCATTCAGCACCTCGCCCATCACACTGGCTCTTATATAAACACAAGTCAGCTGACAGCTGAAGACAGTCAAGACACACAGAAGTCCAGCATGATGCTCTCTAACCAGGTGGCCTTGATGACGATGTCCCTGCAGCTGTGTATCAGTAATGTCCTGTCTCTGCTGTCAGAGGTGATGAGATGGATGTTTTCTGCTTGGATGAGAGTCACCAGGATGCGGGTGAACCCTCAGCCCAAGCGCCCGAAACTCAGCAGCACGGAGCCAGGTGAAGTCACAACACCGAGCAGTGTGAACTACCACTTCACCCGCCAGTGCAACTATAAATGCGGCTTCTGCTTTCACACGGCGAAGACGTCCTTCGTCCTGCCTATAGACGAGGCAAAGAAAGGGCTGAGACTCCTGAAAGACGCAGGTGGGTCAGTTCATTAACGCGCATATTGTCTAGGGTGACGTTGATTATATAGTTTTACATGATGTGTTTGCTTGGTTCAGAGCCCCCCCCACCCATAGTGTGTGTCTGCCTGTGTGTGTGTGTGTGTGTGTGTGTGTGTGTGTGTGTGTGTGTGTGTGTTTATAGAAGAAACAGAAAAAAACATGAAAAACTTTCACATCTACATGCATGTCTAATTTAAGTAAAGGGAACTATAAAATGTCATAAATTAATATTACACATGTTGCTGTTGTAAATTTAACTGATGAATCCACGATGCTACACACAACTTAACCACTACAATAAAACACAAGTTTATACAATTAACATCCCGTCTTTTATACAACAGGTAGTTCTGACCGTACAATCTGATTGAATGAGAAGCGCTCTAACACCACTCTAACACGTGTTGCCAGTAATGGCAAGGTTATTTCGGATAACATTTGACCTTCAGTCCCTTTGGTCAGACTCTAAAGCCTGCTGGGCTGTTTGATGCCAATGCATATTCTACAGAGCAGCCTTTTATTATAAGTGCACAATGAACGGAAAATAACACGATTACTCAAATCAATCAATAAACATTCTTAAATAAACTTTACAATCTTAAATCTTTAGAATCTTTCAATTCATAATGATAATTATAATAATTATTTTTAGCTTTTTGGTCTTTCCTTTCATCTTTACTTATTTGCATTTTTTTTATTCCAAACTAATATTAGTGTTACAGCAGGCTCTGTAGTTTTGACTGTTGCATAGCAACAACTCATTCGTTGTGGAACTACTTTTTGACGGAGGGTGTTGTCAGTATTAAAGCATATTCAGTCTGTAATTCTTGGCTTCCTTTATTTATTTTCTTTCTTTATTTCTTAGGGAAAAAAAACTGTTGTATAAAAGTCTTTGGTTTGTGCCTGGGACCAAATCACTGTAGTGGTGTTATTTGCGATAACACATTACCTTGAGTGTTATATTGCCTAATTATACAGCCAACATACTTTAATAAACACAGCTTATTAAATGAATCATTAACTATCACAAATTACTGCACTGTTAAATTTGACAAAGAAAGCAATGTTGATCTATTGATCTACCATTAATTCAATTAAAAACAAAGAAATGTGTTTTGCCTCTCCAAACTATTCTTTCAATAATGATTTTTATCCATCTTTTGATTTCACTGCAGTTAACAAAAAATTACTTATTAGAAACACTGAATGATAGTAAATGAATAAAGTCGCCGGTTAACAAGATGCATATTTATTAGAAATACTGAACGATAGCAAATGAATAAAGTCACTAGTTAGCAAAATATTTATTTATTACAAATACTAAATAATAGTAAAAGAAAAAAGTTGTTAGTTAGCAAAACAAATATTAAACATGTTGAACAATTTAGTATCCTGCACAAGGCCACACATCATGTCCGTCCCCTTAGATGAGGCGAGTCCCAGACTGCTGTGCCTCACAGTGGAGGTCTGCAGCCAGATCCTTCTCTTCAGATTCAGGGCATAACATGGAGATATGCAGTCATCATTCCACAAATTACAATTACTTTAGGGCTTTTATTAAATACCTATTAGGTTTACAGTATACTGGGCAGCTGTAAGATTTACCACATGGTGGGCACCAACTAAAGAACTGACTGACTTGGGTCCAAATTTTCTTTTTAGGTTGTGCTTAATTTAGGAAAACCTTAAGTTTTTGGACTTTTTGTAAGTTTATAATTAATACTGTATGGCTCGATTCTAGCAGTATTCTGGATTCAAGTACTTCAATTCTGTTTTATCTGCATTGCTTTAGATATATTAGTATTTGGTTAAGCACTTTTGTAAGTCGCTCTTGGTAAGAGTGTCTAATAAATGGTCTAAATGTAAATGTCCCCTATTTCCTTTTCTTCTTCCACCTATCCACTATTATTATTATCAGGAATGGAGAAAATCAACTTCTCAGGAGGAGAACCTTTTTTGCACAAGAAGGGTGACTTTCTGGGAGAACTGGTGCAATTCTGCAAACAGGAGCTTCAGTTACCAAGCGTCAGTATCGTCAGCAATGGCAGCATGATCAAGGAGACCTGGTTCCAGAAATATGGTAAGCTGTAGAAAAGGATATGGACACCAGATGGCAGCAGCAGTTCATGCCATAAACTCTTGCTCCATAAACTCATTCAATGTTATAAGTACTGTACAGTTTAGTGAAAATTACTGATTTGTTCATAAGAAATGACTAAACGGTCTCATTCAGTTTAAGATTACAGCAAAATATGTCAACACTAATGGTGACCAATGTATGTTGTGTCTTTTCTAGGAGAATATTTGGACATTCTGGCAATATCCTGTGACAGCTTTGATGAAGAAACCAATCAAACAATCGGTCGAGCCCAAGGCAGAAAAAGCCACATAGACAACCTGCATAAAGTGCGGGACTGGTGCCGAGAGTACAGAGTGGCTTTCAAAATAAACTCAGTCATCAACACCTTCAATGTTCATGAAGACATGACTGAGCACATCACTGCCCTTAATCCTGTGCGCTGGAAGGTGGGAAGCATTGATCACAGAGTCATATGGGTGATGGAATATTGCTGCACACATTCTGCAGAAATGTCTAATGTATGGATGTATCCTGTAGGTATTTCAGTGCCTCCTGATTGAGGGTGAGAATACAGGTGAGAATAGCCTTCGAGAAGCAGAGAAATTCGTCATCACTGATCAGGAGTTCCAGGATTTCCTGGACCGCCACCAAAGCATTAGCTGTCTGGTCCCAGAGTCTAATCAAAAGGTAATATCAGTTAATACCGCCTATATCAGATCCAGCATCTAGTATATTAAGCAATGTTGTAGTTTCTATTTATTATTAAGTTATTGTCTTGTTTGGGATGTTATTAAATCTTATATGTTTGTATTATTTGTTGATTTGATTTGTTTGTTTGTTTGTTTTTGCAGATGAAAGACTCTTACTTGATTCTGGATGAATATGTAAGTTCATACTATACCATTCATACTGAATATTCTGCTAAGTCAACATAGTATTGTTTATATTGTATGTTAGAAATGGCAGAAATGGTAACTACATTTGTTTACAGTTTTAGATGTATAATTTTCTCTAATCACAAAGTTTGATATAAACCACAATACTTCAACTTGTTATTTATCTCTGCAGATGCGTTTCCTGGATTGTCGAGCAGGAAAGAAAGACCCATCAAAGTCCATTCTGGATGTCGGAGTAGAGGAAGCTATCAAGTTCAGTGGGTTTGATGAGAAGATGTTTCTTAAAAGAGGAGGGAAATATGTGTGGAGCAAAGCAGATATGAAACTTGACTGGTGATACCTCACAACGTTCAGATGTAATGGCTGATATAATTAAAATTGATTCTATTTTTATGTTAACAAGCACTTTTAGAATGCAATTACTGCTGTTACTATGTTTATTACTATTATTGTAATATTAGTTGTAGTAGTAGTAGTATATGTTGTAGTACTATTAAGTAAATTTTACTTCGTTTTTATATTAACATTTACTTAAATAAGGTAATTTATTTTAATTTGTATTATGTTTATTTTTATATTATTATTATTATTAGTAGTAGTAGTAGTAGTAGTAGTAGTAGTAGTAAGTAGTAGTTGTTGTTGTTGTAAATGGGTTTTACTTTCGTTTGGTAATTTACTTCTGGTAATTTCTTTTTATTTTATTATATTTAAAAAGATTTTATGCACTTTAAACAAATTAAATGTATTGTGTATATATGTTTTCTAAATAAAGATCTATATTTGCAACTGAAATGCCCTTGTGAAAGATTTTTAGAGAATGTTTATCGTTAAGCACTGTAACTATAACATTTTATAGAAAATAAATGAAAGCAATATCATGTAAGCAACATATTATGTGTTGTACTGGAACATAAAACCACTAGTAAGATTATAATCCCGACATTGGTACTTTTTTTTAGTAATTTTGTCTGTATTCTAATGGCGAAAAAAACTCTCTGCTGTGTATGTGCAACCAGCGATGTAATCCTGAAATGCCTCGTAATCTGTATTAAGTAAAGTGATTGACCACTGTAAACACACTTGCCTGAAGTGGGGGTGGGGTGGGGTGGTAGGGCAGTCCTTTAAGGCACCTTGAAAGCAGTTGGGGAGTTTGCTTCCTTGCTCAAGGGCACTTCAGTGGAATTCATTGGCGGGTTCTGGCTTATGCTCCTACCGGTAAGTACATAGGTTACATTTTAATAAATAATTCAGTCATTAGTAAAAAGCATATTTGAAGGTAACTCTGGTAATAATTCCAATATTTATATTGCTGTACTAAAATCTAATGTATCATGTAACATGGTTTTAGCTCAGTTGTATTCTTGCTAAGCTGTTAGATCATCTTGGTCAACTGGTAAGTAATTTTCAATATCTATAAATGAATGAATGAATGAATGAATAAATAAATAAATAAATAAATAAATAAATAAATAGAGATTATTAATTTCTACTTTTCTAATGATTTGTCTGTCATATTCCATTGGTAGAAATAGTTCAGGAAGTGTTTCCGTGTACCAGCTGTGATTCAGACAAACCAAGCTAGATTTAGGAATATAACTAAACTGAGGTTATAACAGGAAATTGAAATACGTTCTATAACCAAAAGTGTGTGAATACCTTAGCATAACCTTCATATGTGTCTCTTTCCCAAACTTTGTTTCCCACAAAGATTGGAAACACACTTGTATAGAATGGCTTTGTGTGCCGTAATATAAAGATTTCCCTTCATTGGAACTAAGAGCCACAAACATGATCCAGCATTACAAGGCCTCTGTGCAAATTTTAAGCTCTATAAAGGCTTGCTTTTCTCTGGTTTATTTGGACGAACTTGAGTGACTTGCACAGAGTCTTGACCTCAACCCCAGTTAACGCCTAAAATGAAATGCTGACTGCAGCTCAGGTCTCCTCACATTAACATCAGTGCCTGACTTCAATAATGCTCTTATAGGTGAATGAGAAAATCCACACATCTATGGTCCAAAGTCTAGTGGCAAGCTTTCTCATGAAAAGTGGAGGATGTTTATTATAATAGCAAATCTGGAATGGGATGTTCAAGTTTCTAGTCAGGTGTCTACACACTTTTGGCTATACAGTTTAAATACTATAGAAATGTAAATTAGCTATAACTCACATTCACTTTTCATCTTTAGTAACTTATCTAGGTTAGGGTTGCTGGGGTTCTGAATCCTCTCGTAGGAATACTGGATTATGTGGTACACATGGGTCTAGTGAAAACATCCAGTCACACCTGGGGCAAATTCAATAATTCACCTACAGCCATTTTATGTATGTATGTGTGTGTCTGTTTGTTTGTCTCTATTTTTAAATAGTGGGAGTGAACCCATACAGACCCTTTGGAGAACATGTAAGGAAGCAGCAATTTGTTAATAAAATAGTATAAGAAGTATTTGCATTCACTTTTACTGCACAAGTGTCCTTCAGTGAACAGAGAAAACTTATGCTATAACTATAAATTCCCCAGTTATACAAATGCATAGGTGTACTAAGCTGTTGATGTAGTATCATTCAGATCCAGAAACATACAGATATGTTACCAAAAACACTAATAAAATATTAGGAATTTCTATAGTGCTGTATAATGCTGGATCAGAATGTACCTATGTACAAAGAAGACTGGATTTGCTGTGTGTGCATGTATGACCACATCAAGCTAGCCAAGACTTTCTGCTTTACCGATTACGAAAGAAGTCTTAAATGTAGGTTTTACCTTTGTTCCTACCTTTGGTGTAATTTTTTATAAGTTCTTTGGCCTGTATTCTTTTCAATCAGACCAAAGATTTCTTTTCAAACAGACCATTTCGGGAGAACAGACCTTATTAAATTTAAAGGCTGCTGGAAAAACTGAGCTCTGAGTAATCGCACTGATCATTGAAAAGTGAAAGTGAACTATTTGCCTACTGTGCTTGCACACAGCGGAATGTGACCTCCACATTTAACCAATCCGTGCACTGTAACACACACGCACACACAGGCAAGCAGATGGGGGAGTTAGTTGCCTTGCTTAAGGGCACCTCAGTTGTGTCTTGCCCTGGACAGGGATCAAACCCACAAGACAGGTTTCCTAACCACTAGGACACGGCTTCCCCCTATTGCATTGGCAATTAAGCATTTTTAATAACTGTCATGTGCTTGGTGCAATAAACCAAGTGCCCTTGAAGCATCAGATTGGTTAGCTGATTGGCTAAGTTTATGCTGATATGTCCATATTTTGTCCTAGCAATGGCTTGCGATTGGCTGGACTGCTGGGTGGGATGGGTGGTGTTTTTATTATCCAGTGATATTACAAACCATTGCTGAGACAAAATACATACATAGCAAAATAAATATCTAAAAAAAATGTGTGTGTGTGTGTGTGTGTGTCAGAAAAACTGGTACGCCAGTCTAATGCTTGGTCAGTCTCCCACAAGACATGGACTCCACGAGCTTGCGTAAATAATCTAAAGGCAATAAACACCATGTTTCCTGTAGAATGGTCCACATTTCTGGCGTATTCTTCAGGGTAGGATTTCTCTCCTAGGTAAGAATTGCATCCGTGATGTCTCGATAAGGTTGAGATCTGAGATGGGAATCACAAAACCCTAAAGGTAACCATAACTTCTCTAGACTTGTGTGGCTGCTCATTGTCTTGCTGGAGGAGGCCAAACCAGTCTGAATGGATGGAGGACATGATGACCTGGTGTCTCTTTTCAGGTACGATGGACACATGGTGTCACCTGTCAGAGATGTCTGTAGATATATCCATGTAGACTCTCATGGAAGAGCAGCCAAACAAACCTTATACTATTATGGAGCCAGTATAAATCTGTCCCAGGCTTTTCTGTCACTTTAGTGTGTATTTGTGTAAAGCTGCTTAGGGACAGGAGTCCACTGTTAGAGGCACTTTGAGGTAAATGAAACTGAAGTATTAAAAATAGCACGGTTAATCCAGCAGGAGGCGTGGGAGACGTACTGGTTTGTGTTAAAGCGCCAACTAGGAAACGGGGAAGACTAAATGGCGTCTTCATAAACATCTCGGACTGGTTTATTAGATTCTCCCTTCAAGCGCGGTAAGTGAAACACGTCTCCTTCTGCTTGACACTGCTTTGTTAGAAAGGCTGAAGCTTTAACCGACATGTTTGTGAAGCCTGGAGACGGAATATCGGCTGTAGGAGAGGACAAAAAGCCGTTATAACAGCACATAGGGCAGGTTTAGCGAGGTGGGCTCTTTTACTCCCTCTCACATATAACCTCTGCTTTATTATTATACACTTTAGATTATTATTTATTTTATTATGTCACCGGCAATACGGCTTCTTTATTACTCGAGACCTAGACAGCCAGACAATATCTAGATTATGGCTTTATATTTGTGTATATAAGGAAATATTTATCATTGTTTGTCTCCATTTCTCTACAGGTTATAACAGATGGTCTCTGTGAGATGAAGTCCTGTCCAGACAGACAGTGTGTTGTCCGGAGTGTGTGATTAAATACAGGACATAAAGCTTCATGGTGCTCCTATTGCACACTGAGCTAACTGGCTAGTGCACTAGAGATAGCAGCCTAGTGTTAGCAGCTCCTTCGTCCTTTAACTGTAATCTGGGCTGTTTTTGAGGATTACACACACACACACACACACACACACACACACACACACACACATCTCAATCACAGTCAGTTGGGAGCTCCTGAAGCTGGGACTAAGTTGGATCACATCTCTGAAGTTAAGGTGAGTAGGTCTTTAATAATAATGATGATGATGATGATGATGAAGATTTTAGTTATAGTAGTAGTAATAATATCACACACTATATCTCTGATATAAAAATGATTAAAGGTATGTACACTACTCTTTTTCCTTTAAAGAAAGCGAATTGCCTTTATTAACTGGTATAAGTTGTTATCATATTATAATAATAATAATAATAATGATAGTAATAATAATAATAAGTGATGAAAGGCATGTACACTATACTCTACCTCCAAGTTAATTATCAGTATTAACTGTCATATAAAATAAAAAGTCACCTTGTTTAACCTTCATATAAATGTTCATCATGTAATAATAATAATGATGATCGTAGTAATAGTAGTAGTAATAATATCACAAGCTTTACCCCTGATATAAAAGTGATGAAAGGTATGTTCACTATACTCTACCACTTTAAAAGAAAGTAAATGATCAGTATTAAGTGTAATATAAATGTTTTTCTAATAATAATAATAATAATAATAATGATGATGATGATTGTAGTAATAATACCAGAAGCTTTACCCTGATACAAAAGTAATGAAAGGCATGTACACTATACTCCGCCTATTTTAAAGAAAATAAAAAGTCACCTTGATTAACCTTCATATAAATGTTCATCATGTAATAATAATAATGATGATCGTAGTAATAGTAGTAGAAATAATATCACAAGCTTTACCCCGATGTAAAAGTGATGAAAGGCATGTTTACCATACTCTTCCACTTTTAAAGAAAGTAAATCATCAGTATTAACTGTCATATAAATGTTTTTCTAATAATAATAATAATAATGATGATGATGATGATAATGATTGTAGTACTAATACCAGAAGCTTTACCCTGATACAAAAGTAATGAAAGGCATGTACACTATACTCAACCTATTTTAACGAAAAATAAAAAGTCACCTTGTTTAACCTTCATATAAATGTTCATCATGTAATAATAATAATGATGATCGTAGTAATAGTAGTAGAAATAATATCACAAGCTTTACCCCTGATGGAAAAGTGATGAAAGGCATGTTCACTATACTCTACCTCTTTAAAAGAAAAAAAAATCACCTTGATATACATTTTTATAATATATTGATGATGAAGATGATGATAAAGGTATTGCTGCTGATGATTTTTTTTAGTAATAGTAGTAGTTCTAATATAAGCTATAAAGGCATGCATGTTCCTCTGATAAATAAACAAAAGCACCTTGATTAACCTTCATATTTATCTTTATTTTATTATAATAATAATAATAATAATAATGCTTTATAATCAACACCTGATTTTTCAGTGGTGTCCAGTCAAATACCAGGTTTTTCCCTTCATTTATTTGGTTTGCCACAGTCTTCTTCGACAACCTGCTGATAGTGCTGCCAATGAGCTACAGCCTTCCCTTTATCTCAGCTTAATGAGACCGACGCGGCGGTGCTTTACCTCTCCAGTCTGTGCAGCTCTCGCTGTCAGCTCCTCACCTGTGCACATATTTGTGAGTTATTTTACTAGCCGTGCAGAGTCACCGCTGTAACTCGTAGTATTGCGTTGCATTGCATTGTATTGCATTTTCTCACTATTGTTCCCTCGTGGCGTCGACGTGGGCGAGCGGCTGCTTTGGCTATTCTCTTAGGAAACAAATTAGTATCAGAATGACTAATCCCCTCGAAGATGTTTTGATATCAGTATATTTAATGTGCTTCAGGGTAGCCCTTCTCTTTAAGGACTCATCCTGCCTGTGGAAGATGTTATTTGTGTGTTTATTATTTTTTATTTTATCAAGTAATTTAATGTAAGCCTGTGGTTCACGTTTAATCTATTAGTAAAACAGACAAATTGTTTCAAAACTGGCATACGATTTGTATCGGATCAGTTTCAGGTTATCAGTCAGTTCGCATTTCACTGATATCAGTATCATATAAAAATGAGATGAGATCAGTGTCCTGACTGCATTTCGAAGGGAGAAGGCTTATAAGGTAGAATTAAAGACCGGTTGGCCGATAAAGAAAGTAGGAATACGCAACCGAATAGCTATTGTAGATATAATAAGTGCCAGAGGATGCGTCAGCATTGCACAGTAGAAGGAAATATGTTTGTCTGGCATTTACGCTAACATTTGGTGAACGAGGAGCCTGCTGGGTTTTTGCTGACAGCAAACGGATGTTTGTTTGTGCAGTCTGTGGACTGCTTCTGTCTTGGACCGTCATGCTCCCTCTACTACTGTGTTGTTTTAACTAAGCCTGAGCATGGTTTTTACATAACATATGCTATTAGCTTGTATCTTAAAATGTCTTCCTGTTATGGGTCAGTGCAAATGACTTGTAGGTTCAAATCCCTTGCCTGTTAGGTCCTTGAGTGAAGCCGTTATCCCTCAGATGTATTGCGTTCTCCCTGTAAAACTGTCTGCCATGTGGATAAAAAGGTAAATATCTTCTCAGGCTGTACATATAAAGCAATAAGCTCCAGCTGGTTATCATAAGCACCAGTTAGTGTTGCTTATTACCAAGAACTGGAATATAGCCCTGTCCTAGTTCTGCGTCTATTTTGGCTCACCCCCATGACAGAATATTTTCATACTTGTGTTATCTGATGGTCTAAATTCAACAAGGCTACAAACAGAGAAGATCAAATAGCCTATTTGGTTTTTAAACACTTCCCTTGTGTGTGTGTGTGTGTGTGTGTGTTCTTTCAGCCTTGTCTGCACAGTATGCCCAAGTGCCGTGCCTGTCTCCTTTATAGGATATAGTAGGTCACTTACACCATTTTGATGCTCTTACAGCACAAGAGCCAGACTCTGTGAAGCAGACCTTCACTTACCAGGAGAATAATAGCTGTAGCTTTGGCAAAAAAAAAGCCTGATGTTTGTGTGCTTCTCTGCTTCGTTGTAAAATGAGGAAACCACAACATTTTTTTCCCCCCAGCATCAGCAAGCGAGAGCTGTTTGGTGTTTTGAGACTAACACACGTCAGGCCTTGAAATGACTTTTGATATTTAATTACTACATCAGAACGTCTTGTGAGTCACCAGTCAGACGAGGAAGCGTTTTGCTTTTTAAAAATAATTGAATTAACGTGTCTGTGAGTAGGACTGACTGAAACTCCTGGTGAGTATAAAGAGCATTTAGTTCACCAGTATTATTAATGTCAACAGTGATTACACAGATACATCCTAGAATTGATGCTCTTGATAAAACTGAAGCTTTTACTTTGTATTTATGCTGTAGAAAGATGATCCTGTATATAGACAGATTACTGTGCTGTGGAAATGTACAGTTCTGTGCTGTTGAACAGTGTTTGCCAGACCAATCCTTATTATGACCAGACTGAGATATGACTATGCACTATCGATGACCAGTTCAGAAAACACACTGCAACAGAGATTTATGCTATTTAGACCTAAAACATGGTCTAAACTGGTTTATTACCATTTATAATGAATTTACTGGTTTGGCAACAGGAGAAAAACGATCCTTATTGCTGAGTTTCATATGGTAAAAGAATTGCAAGACTGGTTTTATGTTTATCCACACATTTGAAAACAGTATGGGGTTTCTTCAGTCATGCCCGAGGCCTGCCGTTTTTTTTTTTGTTTTTTTTTTTACAAGATCTATGTTTCCATCTAGCTTTTTTAGCTAGAAACTTTGGGAACCTGTGACTGAGGAGGTTAGCTCAGGGCTGAGATAAAACGCTGAATGGAAATACAGAAGTGGGGTTTGTGCTGGGCAAACATTACCACATGACATATGGCTCATTTATTCACACCATTGATTGACCCTCATGATCGGCTAAATTTGGCAAATATTGGCAAAAATCTACCAATACATAGCCGTTCCATCGTTCAATCTCTAGTTTAAGTGACTTAAAACCTAAAACTTGCAATGTTAGGATTTGAACAAACAACCCTCAAAATTTAGGTGTAGTTTTAAAATCTGATTGGCTGAGCCACTGTTAAAGCTGCTGTAAAATTTAGACTATATTTTCCAAACCAGTGACACATCACAATAAATAAATTCTGTGTAATTGTAATAAAATTATTTTTAAAAAATAAACCTTTTTAAAAGTTTTTTTGGCTAGCATAGTTAACTATTAACAGGCCAAATGTTGTTTATTGCTTTTATTAATAATAATATATAAAATGATTGCTTTTGTCACAATTTAAAAAAAATCAATAAGCCTAAAGTCATTTTATTTTAAACAAATGAACCAGTTACTGATGACAGATAAATCAGAGCAGAGCATGTCGAAGACATGTAAAAATCAATTGTAGGACAATCGATACATCATGAAAAGAACAACTTCTTCTGATTGTACTTTAAATGATTGTGTTATTGACATTTCTGTCTCTGTGTGTGTGTGTGTGTGTGTGTGTGTGTGTGTGTCTTAGACACACCTTTTAATGACCAGTTTGTGTATTGAGTCATACAGCAAAAGCAAAGCAGGAGCAGGTTTATACACCAGGGGGGAAAAAAGCACTTTTTGTGTTCTGGTAAATTCAATTGCGTAAAAACTTCTTTCGAAGGTGGCTTACTGTCATCCACACAACACCATCAGCCAGAACAAGTGCTCTGGGTAAACTCCAGGTTGAAAGTAAATCAGTACAAAAATACGAGTCCATCCTAATACAGCATGTATCTTGTAAACTCACCACTCTGTGTCTCTTCAGGCGTGGCCCCAAAAATAACGAAGAAGCGAGGTCAGAAAACAGGTTCAGTGTCACAGTTAGTGGTTCTAATACAAAACAAAATGGTCTTTTTCTCCCGAAGAGAAGTGCAAAGAATCAAATACAAACTCCATCATATTAATACAGAGTTAGTGGTACAGATATACTGAATTAGGTCTTACGTTGTCATGTATTTCACATGGCTCACATAGGAGCAGGTCTAAAAAGAGGTTTTTTTCCCTCTCAATCTCCAATCTGTGTGTTTGGCATTAAGACAAAAGCCCATTTTTCCTGCTTCCAACACATCATCTTTAAGAACTGAGCGTTCACTTGCTGTCTAATATATCCCACCTCTTTACAGGTGGCAGGGAACAAATAAGATTCCCTCTGAGTGACTTTGACACAGGCTGGATTGTGGTGGTTAGACGACTGGAACAGTTCATCTCCAAAACAGCAGGTTTTGTGGGGCGTTTCTGGTATGCCACAGTTAGTACCTACTAAAAGTGTTCCAAAGAAGGACAATTCGTGAACAAGAGCCCAAGGCTCCTAGTGCACATGGTGGTCGAAGACTAGTCTGTCTGGTCCAATCTCACAGAAGATCCACAGAAGACATCTTGGTGCCAGATACCACAGAACACATTCAGAGGTCTTGTGGAGTCATGCTTTGGGTTGTTTAAGTAATTTATAAACCGTGTAGTGTTGGGCAGCCACAATGTATGGTCAGGTATATGGTAACTGTGTGAAGAAGACCATTGTCTTGTGCAGTTATATTATGTACTGAAAATAAGGAAACATGGAATAATTAAATCATACTGAAGTTACACTATACTTCTATATTACAAAAATGCCAGTAATACAACAGTTATTTCCTGACAGCTACAATACAATAGACAGTGAAAGGTCAGTATTGCTGAATAGTTAATTAGTTAAGGTGGAATTGCAGTTAAAGCAGAAGTTCAGAAGAAGTGTTTATTCTGGAGAAAGAATGTATGTGCTGAGTTTTACAATGACGCACAGTTGGCGTGAAGAAAAGGAACATTTTGTGTCTCTACAGTACGAGAATTTCTCAATTATTAAACAAACAATGTGTATAAAATGAATAGATGTGAGAAGTGAATCATGTCTGCATGTACCATCTTGCTCAAATGTGCCAGTGGCTCATTACTCATGAAGTTCTTCAGGGGGAAAAATAATAATAATTTCTTTATTAAATATTTACCAAGCCAAGTATCTTTTTTGATTAATT
>JAOVVF010000002.1:9702118-9718385 GCA_028565595.1 Duopalatinus emarginatus | reverse complement strand
CAGGAATTTAATAAATATACATACTAGGGCTGGTAAATATGACAGGATAATATTTATAATACAATACAAGTTTTGTGAAGTTGCAGATATTGGTGATCTTTTTATGATTGAAATTATGATTGAGGTTTTTTTTTAAGTATTTATTTATTTGTTTGTTTTTTTATATGTAGACAGAAATTGGTTAAACTTTTATTTTTTTTTCTCTTATTTTCTCCAGAATTTAATCATGCCCAATTCTCAGTTAGGTCTTTCCAGTCACCTGTGAGCTGGCAATCTGAAATCATGTACCTCCTCTGAGACACAAGAAGCCAGTCAGCCATATCTTTTTCAAAGTACTACACACACAGGGGAACAAACACTATCTGCGTACTTCTTCATGCATGAACTCCAAGACAATTATGACTGTTTACTGTCACTGTGATTAATATAAGAGCCAGAGTGCATGGCTAGTTTTGCTGCATTTGACTCCCTGTCACCAGTGGCCTGTCATTATGTGGATTCAAACTTGCGATTGCCTACCCCATTGCACATAATTCCTTAGGAAACTGCAGAAAGAATAATGATCTTTAGTGAAGCCATAAAATCGTCATTTTTATCGAGTCGTCATGAATCGTGCTGTCCTTCCTAATGTGGAGCCCATTAATGTGATAAAGACGCTGAAAGCGTAGTGTTTCGATGAGACCTTTATTTCCAGCAGCCATGGCGGTGACTGTGCATCTTCTCTTCTAGTCACAATGTTTTCACATCCCCCTTTGTTGTAATGATTAGGCAACTGCTTGTTCTTCTGTACTCACTTTGCACTTCAGTTAGTCCATGTCTGTTGTTGGTTTGTGGGTGAAATATAGGAAATGGGCCAAAAGGTGCTGGCTCATCGTGATCTGAAAGCATATATTTTGGGGCGTAAAACTCAACATGGCCCAATACTGGCTAGAGTGCTGTGTAACACTCTTATCTCAAGGGGGTGAGAGAGAAATGGCAGCAAATTCAATTCTGGGCTATTAAAAGAGGAGGAAACATGCTGTAATGGAAGAAAAAGCAGCTCATCTTTTATTTAGGGCAAATTGTAATGTGTTTGTTTGCTTGGATGCTATAATGAGAGTTTTTTTTTGTTGTTGTTTTGTTTTGTTTATGCAGTCGTTCTTCCAAGCCCAAGCGTCGAAGTCTGGAAATGTGACTTTCCACTTTCTTTGCGCATGACTCACGTAATACAGAGAACCGAGTCTCGCTAAACAATTAGCAATGCATCATCTTTTGACATAAATGGATTTTTAAAAGTCATTATCCTGCACTATGAGGACAGCAAACACAGCCGTAATGTCTCCCCGGTTTTTAAACTGGGACATTTGTCACATGCTGGTCAATCACCATCATGTAATTCGTCTCGTTTGTGACTTGTGAGCAGAAGCTGGATAATGTACTGCACGACGCTAATTGCTGTAGATCTCAAAAATCTTGAAAATCGCACAGCGTGCTGTCATTTGTACGGCATGCCGTGCTGTCGCTTAAATGCAACGTGCCGTGTCCTCTCTGTTCCGAGGTCGCGTCAGTCTCAGTGCCTGTCATTGTTGAGAGACCATAATGATGATTGTCGCTCTCACTGGGCTAAATTGTCTCACTGTGCTTGACAGTACCAATTGAAACTGCACTGGAAGATGCAGAAAAAAAAAAAAGAGAGCCATGAGTGTGTCAGACAGTAATATACCAGAACCAGAAATAGTGTTATTTTTCTGAAACGGTTTCTACACTGGGAGGTTGTCAGTATTAATGTAGCCACTGTTGTGCATCAAGACATCTGTATTAGTCAGTGTGAGACAGAGAATGTGTTGAAAGGCTGAGTGAAGCTGAGGACAGTGAGCCTTGAGGCACTAGCCAAGTCATGTGGCTATGAATTCTGTTCAAGTGCATCTCTTGTACACAGAGTGCTGTATGGAAAGATGTAGCCGCTCTGTTCACTGTGGTCACTTGTTCACTTTATTAGTTACTGGTGACTGGTGAGTCTAGAGCAGTGGTTCTCAACCTTTTGCAAGCTGGGCCCCCTCAAAAGCTGGTTCATTGCAGTTGGGGCCCCCCTTCCTCCTGGCGCGTCACAGGCTTAAAATACTGTATTGGTAAATTTGAAATGAAACTGTGTGTTTGATTTATTGTAATAGTCAGGACTTTTTGCTGAACATTGAACACCTCACCGAACATGCCATTAACACACCTACACGCGCCACACACACCCGGATCTCACACGCTCTTCTTCACTCCCTGCGGCCTCAACCTCTCTACCGCCACCAACAGGTCACTTCACAATATGACATTCCCCTAATCCTAGCCTACTCTCCCCCCGGAAGAGTGTCCGCATCCCACCAGTTGAGAATCACTGGTCTAGAGTTATTAATAGATCTGTTGTGATGCTAATACAGTTAGAATTGTGTCTATTTTTACTTATATGTAACATACAGGTTTGTTAAGCAAGTCAAAGGTCCCCAATTAATTGGTTTCCCAGAAAGTGACTAAGCTGAACAAATGGTTACTAAGGTAATACAGAGCAAGTTGTCTATACAAACACACTCATTTCAGAAGGTAGGAATGTAATGTGTGGTAAGCCTTTTACAGTCATTTTTAATCCAGCACATTGTGTTTATTGCCAAAAAGCCGGTAAGTCACTGGTTAAAGGTGACTATGAGGTTTGGCTTTCTGTCCTCATACTGCCTGTAAAATCTGGCCAGGATCTTCTAGCATATAGGTGAAAGTTTGCGAACACCAGAAGATCACACCTATATGTGCTTGATGAACGTCCCATTCCAGGTGGAATCCACCCTGATAACCCTCTTCTTCTAAGAAGGCTTTGTATTAGAAGGTGAGTCCCTTATGTTGGGGCATGTCCATGTCCTTTCATGTGTTCAGTAGTGCTGAGGTCAGGGATTTTTGGCGCCCACTCAAGTTCTTTCAAAACCAGTGTGTTAACAGTCCAGGGTGGTAGTGGTTGTGTAAGGATGTTGGGAATGTTGTTGTGTTGTTTTTTTTTTTTGTTTTTTTTTTTTTTTCTTTCAGCACAATAATGCACCATGTAACAAAGCAAAAGTCAGCTCAAACTGGTCCTATGAACATGACAATGAGTTCAGTGTTGTTTCGTGACCTTCCCAGTCACTGGCTGTGGGAATTTGCCTGTTCTCCCACAAGAGCATTTGGTAATTGTCAGGCTCTGATGTCAGGGCAAGAAGGCCCTTTCGTATTCATCGCACAGGTGTTTAATGTGGTTATTGTGGACCAGGCCTCTGCGCCAGCTCTGCACAGACCACTTTAGTTCTTCCAAAACGACTTTGACACACTATGTCCTTATGGACCCTGTTTTGTTTTATACCTTTCCATGCTGGAACATTTTAGGGAATGTTAGCCGAAGTGAAATTCAAGGGAATTTGTAATGTCGTAGCATACAAATTCATCCTATGCAACCCTTTTTTTTTAGGGAAGATGTACATATGAGTGTGATGGTCAGATGTTCACATGGCAGGCTGTGAACTGGATTTGGTTACAACACCAATGTGCGTCATACCACCATGAAATGTTTTAAGTTTAAACATAGCTACATACCAAATATAAACATTCATTTTTGCAACTCTCAGTAAGAAGGAATTTTTTTATTGGTTAATAAATTCCCTTGTCTATTAGGCACCTATAAAAAAAAAAAAAAAAAGCTATCAAACAACAACAACAAAAAAAAGCCCGGATACATCTTTCTACCATAGTCAGACACTCCCTTATCCTTGTGGCCGAAGTCACATGGCTGTTTTCACTATATCAGCTGAGGGTATTTTTCCCATGTAATTTTTGGGAAACAGAACCACACGCGAAACCAGATTGCAACTGTGGCTCACCTCACACTCTTGCTGTCTTCTCTTGTCAATAGAAATCAGCAGCGGAGATAATAGATGTCATATCCTTTTAATTCTGTAGACAGAGATGATATGCCACAGGGGTTCTTGGGAAGATAAAGTCATTTATATGCTGGCATTTCGGCCTGTCATGGTGGATTCCGATTATTTTTCTTTCTCTACGTTTAAAGATTACTTCCTTGTTCCAGTTTGTCACCTATAGCCAGACTGACCGATGATTTATACTCTTAGTGAGCACTTTATTAGGAACACCTACTCATCCATGCAGTTATTTACTCTTCCAGTTGTGTGGCACAGTGTAATGCATATACTGTTCTTGTATAACTGCTGATATCCTGGAGTGTACATGTATAACAGACTGTAGAGTTTACTCAGAATGGTGCATTAAAGTAAAAACATCCAGTAAGAGTGACCTTCTGTAGACAGGAACACCTTAGTAATGAGCGAGGTGTTAGAAAGGGAATGGGCAGACCTGTTTAAGCTGATGGAAAGTCTACAGTAAAGCAGATGACCGCTCTGTACAATTGTGGTGATCATTAAAACATCTCAGAGTTCATGATTAGGATGGGCTACAACGGCAGAGGACCACATCAGGTTCCAGTTCTGTCAAAAAAACTTGACATTTGAAGACTGGAAAAACCTCTCACGATGAATCTGTGAGGCACACAAATGGTGGGCTCAGAATTTGGCCCAAACAGCACGAATCCATGGACCCAGCCTACATTGTGTCAACAGTCCAGGATGGTGGAGGCGGAGTAATGGTGTGGGAATGTTTTTTTTTTTTTTTTTTTTTTTTTTTTTTTTTAGCGCGTTGTTAATATTAATTAGTCATCGCTCGAATGTTGCATCCTATTTGAGTATTGTTGTTGATCACGTGCATCTCTTCATAACCACAGTCAAGCCATCTTCTAATGGCTTCTACTAAGAGTAATGCACCATGTCACAAGTCATATTGTAATGTTTTCATGAACACGACAATGAGTTCGGTGTTCTTCAGTGGTCATGTGAAATCCACGCCATGAAGAACTGAGACAAATTGTTTTACGAGCAAATGGAGGCCCTGCTCAATATTAGTGTAATCCTCCTAATAAAGTGATCTGTCTCTGTTTATTGATATCTGCCAAAATGTAGATATAATAATAGATAATAAAATAATTTTTCTACTAGTATGTGACTAACAGATGAGTCTGGCACAAAGGGTGCTAGCTACAATAGGGCTGGGTAGCAGTGTAATGCGATATCCTTGCCTCGTCCACTAATATTGCTTATTATTGGGAACCTACAGAGCACTAGAGAGGCAGAGGAAAAACAGGAAATCAGGATGATCAATGAGAAGCAGGTTGTAGTGAGAACTCGGCCGTAAACAGGCTTACACCATGTGGGGTTGGGTGCAGAGTGAAGTCCAAGCACAGAAGTCAGATTCTGTAAAATGTTGTACTACACTGAAGTTCTAGAACTAGTACACCAGGCTAATTTGTGGAAGTTCCCCTACAGGAGTGTAGGACTGCAGAATTACAAAAGTGCATCCTTCCTTCAGAAGGGTCCACAATTCTGATGTATTCTGAGTTGTAGGATTTCTGTTCCACAGCATGTTGCATAGCATCCCAGATGTGTTCAATAATGTTAAGATCTGGTGCCTTAGGTAGAAATGACAGTGTTCCTCTAAGCATAATTTGGTGTCTCTAGACAGGTGTGGTGGTGTATTGTCTTGTTGGCAGAGGCCAAACCCATCATAAAGGGGTGTAACTTGTCAGAAAGGAGGCTCACACAGCGTTCACCTGAGATGTGTGTACACGTACCAGGGGTCCCATGGAATGGATTTCTTTCCCGATTTTTATTTTACTTGCCGTTTATAGCTCCCTCATACTGGAGTTTAATTTTTAGGTTAGTGTGTTTCATATGAGAGTTGTGATTTGATCCTGGGATTTACTTGCATGTAAATTTTTTTTCGAAGATGTTGAGTCATTCAGTACAATACCTGCTTGTTCTTGGATGATTTTAAATACAGGACGGTATAGCTGGTGTCCGGACGAGGAAGGCACTGTATTTTAACACCACAGCAGGATGTTGAGTCACGGTCGAAGACTTGATTTAACCTGTTTGGAACATTCATGAACCATGCTTATTCGACCCCAGAGTGATGAGAAACAGTGCGTTCTGTAATGAAAAGGAATTGAAATGACTAATTAATCCTTCTCTTACAGCAGGTTTCATCATTCCCTGTGGTGTGTCTCTCCCATCAGGAACGGAAATTCCCTACAGGACGCTGGCACTGGTTTAACTGTAAGTTATCTGCACGGAACGTCTTTTGTTACTGTATGTTTTTTCTTATCTTAACTTATGTATCACTGAGAGCAGATAACCGCTCTAGTGTTTTTGACCTGAACCAAAACAACTCTTGTCTGTTTTTTGGCTGGTTGTCATTCAACGTCATTAATGTCTGGCGGAGCTGTCGTTGAGGGGAGCTACAGCAGAAAGAGGAGGAGGGTAACAGGACTATTATGAAATGACTGCTTTTAATAGAAATGACACCTTATGATGATGGCAGCATAACCACTGCATGGTGTTGTGGACAGGAGGAACAGAATAACTCTAAAAGGTGGTGCTGTTTTGGTGCTGAAACCCTGAGGTTTATTTTAGAGGTAGAAATGAAATAAAGGTTGGGTGATGAATGAAGGTGGTCAGAGAGGTCGTACCGGCTTTCCAGAAATTCCAATAAGTGTTTCTTCTCCTCTAAAAATGTCCTGTCTGAAAATTGCCTTTTTATTACATATACTTACGTTGTTGAATTCTGTCTTGCTCGGGTGATTGAACAGTTTTGTTTTTTTTAGAGATTGTTCCTAAACTATGCATCAGTTTTACAGCTAGAGTAATGGCTCCAGTGTTACGGCTCTGGGTTACTGATCAGAAGGTTGCGGGTTCAAAACTTAGCACCACTGTTGGGCGCTTGAGTAAGGCCTTAAACCCCTTTGTGCTCCAGGGTTGCTGTATCCTGGCTGGCTGCCTCTGCGAATGTCCCCAAATTTGGTATATGCGGGAAAAAATTAACTGTGCTATAATGTGTATATATGAAAAAAATGTGTTTGTCTAAAGAAGAAAAGAAGAATATTTTTTAAAAATTTTATGAATAAATTATAATTTACATGGAACCATTTGCAGTGCCTCTTTTGCATAAACCTATTTCTCATGCATCGCCATGCAAAGTAATTTGCGAAAGGTAACGAAAGGTTAAGGTGGTTAAACACGTGGTTTATTGTGTTGGCCAGTGTTTTTTTTCGTACCTCTACAGAAACCGACAGTCATTTGACCTTTACTAAGTCTTACAATTCACTCGGTTGTGATTGTTTGGTTATGAGGCTGAGGTGAGGGTGCACTTTGGTAACAGGAAGGAAGTCTAGCACTAACACATAATAAGAATGCAGTGAACTTGGATACAACCAAGCCTAGGAAATATGACGATAGGTTATTACAATACGTACGTCACCTTTTCTAGGATATTGTAATCGCTCTCTATTGAGACTCCCTGGGCACTTATCCAATCAGATAATCATATGGCAGCAGTGCTACAGTGATACATTCCCAAAGAAGAGCTTCAGTTGATCACTTCAAACATCTGAATCTTGATAAAACTGTGAGCACAGCATTGTTGCTGGTGCCAGACAGGCTGATTTGAGAATCTTCTGACTACAGTTTACATGGAAAGGTACAAAAAAAAATAAAATAAATCAGTCACCCAGCATCAGTTCTGTTGGTTGAAAAAATGCCTTGTTGATCACAGCGCCCAGAGAAGAATGGTGAGAGTGACTGACAGGATTTCTTTAATACACTGAAGTGGCAGGAAAAACTGGTATATAATGGTATAAGGTTTGTTTGGCTAGCATTCCATGGGATCCTCTGGTACATCTACAAACGTTTCTGTCAGGTGAACACTGTGTGCCTCCTTTCTTGACAAGTTGCACCTTTTCATGTCATGCACTCATTCTGACAGATTTGGCGTCTTCTGACAGGACACTGCACCACCACACATGCCTAGAAACACCAGATTATGTTTAAAGGAACACTTATCTGAGTTTGGGGTTTTGCCATTCGCACCAGATCTTAACGTTATCAAACATATCCGGGATGCCTTGTAACGTGCCGTGGAACACGAAAATCCTACAGCTCGGAATACAATGGAGTTGTGGACCGTTCTGCAGGAAGTATGGTGTTCATTAACTACAGAATATTTCCGCAAACTCAAGGAGTCCATGTCCAGAGGCAGGGCCTAGCAAGTGTTAGACTGGTGTACTTCAGTGTAAATAACCACTCTGTGTAAAGTATAAAAATGCAATCAAACCTTGAGGTGGATGGACTACAATGGCAGAAGGCCACATTAGGTTCCATTCCTCTCAGTCAAGAACAGGTCTCTGTGGATATAATCGGCTCACCAAAAGTGGAACGGTCAATGATTGGTCTCAGATTGTTTAGGTAACTGTAATATTATGTCCTACGCTGCACTGTACTGCTGCTACATGACTGCCTGGATAATTGGATGAACGCACATGAGTAAGCAGGTGCTGTGGATGTTCCTGTTGAAGTGTGTGTATGTCACAATATGGATTATTGTACTGTAGTAATCTCTTCAGGTTATGTTATATGATGTTGATTTGGGTTGTATAACCCAAGGTTTAATGGAGAAATGCCTGGCAGTAACTGACATTATGCATTCGGTTTCATTTCATCAGAAATTGTAATCTGTGTCTTAACGGACAGCAGGAGGAAGATTTGAGTGCAGTCTGTTTTTAATATTAGATCAGTGGCCAGAGCAGAGTGTGGACTGAGCAGTGTTGCTATCTGACAGCTGCAGGCTCTGTGTCGACTTTCACATGTTCACAAGGTGTGCCAGAAATTCTGGTATACCAGTCAAATACTTGGTAAGATCCCCAACAGGGTATGAACTCCACAAGCTCGAAGGCATTTTCTGTCGCAGTGAACATCATACAGAACTCTTGTATTCTGATGTGTAGGATTTTTTGTGTTCCACAACACAGTGCATGGCATCCCAGGTGAGAATGGCAAAATCCCAAACTCAAATAAGTGTTCCTCTAGGCAGAATTTGGCATCTCTAGACGTATGTGGTGGCGCATCGTCCTGTCGGAAGAGACCAAACCTATCAGAATGAATGCCGGACATGAACGGGTGTAACTCGTCAGAAAGGAGGAACACACAGTACACAGTGTATCGGGGTAGATGTAGATGTACCAGGGGTCCTATGGAATGCCTCCTAAACATATCCCAAAACATGATAAGCATGGGCTCTTCTGTACTTACATCACCTTGGTATATTTCTTCTGGTAAAATTGAAAAAAACGACACAACACTTTGTAACTTTTTCTTCTTGCCCAATGCTGAAGACTCAATCTTCATGTAGCATACTGGTTGCTATCTTTTTTTTTCACCCCTGGTGCATGCCCTTGCACCTTGACCTTCCTGAATAGTTGAATTCTTGAACACCTTTCACAGGGCACAGAAACTCCTCCTGATTTAGATGACACTTTTTGGATAGTGTCAGTCAGGGATGTTTTCTCTCCGTGTCTAGGCCCTGCAGTGAGCGAATTTAGTAAGGCTGTTTCGGAGACTGTCAGATGGGCATTACGCAGTGTGAGGTGATTACACTCGCACACAAAAACGCCTCTAATTGGACTTCTCGTCTCTATTTATAGACGCAGCGTGAGACCTGAAAGAAGGTCTGAAGGGTTTCTGCCGGTGGTGAAGTTGCACGGCGTCGGGCTTGCACTGCACATCGTTCTGTTTTCTTTTCTTTTTTTTTCCCTTAAGAAACGTGCATTGACAAGTTTAGCGTCAGACTGCATCAGAGCTGTTGCTATGTTTGGAAACGGAGACTGAATGGTTGCTCAGGTAACAAGCCCAAACCTGCCTCACAGCCCTGCTGTGTGACTGTGTGTAGCTATAGGTAGTTCCTGACAGGGGCTCTTTAATCCACAGTAGACACTCATTTTATACCGGTGTCAAAGATGAACTAGGTATGTACCTGCCTGATATCCTTCAGCACTCTCTGAGAGCTGGGGTCAGTCAGAGGAGGACCGTTGAATCGCAGCCATCTTGTATTCTGCTCTTGGACATTGGAGATCAGTTCAGGTATGTGTAGTAATCTGTGCTCTTTGAACAGATCAGGGGTTATATATAGCGGATGATGCAAGTCTGAGCTCATAAGACAGTAAAGAGGTCCTCGCTGATTGTGAGGAAATGTATTTAGGACATATTTGATAAAGCAGGAGCTGTGAAACATTAAAGTGTTTTAAATTAAATATAGCTTTAACCACTTAAATCCTGGATGTCTACATCGTCCTGAAGTCCTAAAAAAACTGGTACACCAGTTATTGAAACATTCTGTATGCAATAAACACCATACTTCCTGCAGAACGGTCCACAATTCTGTTGTAGTTCAAGATGTAGAATTTCCGTGTTCCACAACGCTCTACATGGCATCCCGGATGTGTTTGATAACATTGCGATCTGGTGAATTAGGTGGGAACGGCAAACCTCCAAACTCAGATCAACTATAATTTGACATTTGTAGACGTGTGTGGTGGTGCATTGTCCTGTTCGAGGACATGCAGGGTGCAGGACATGAACGGGTGTAACTCAGAAAGGAGGCACACACAGTGTCAGAGATATTTGTATATGTACAGAATGCTGGCTGAACAAACCCCATACCATCATGGAGCCACCACCATCTGTATCAGTTTGTTTTTGTTCCAGTTTTTCTGGCACTTTAATGCAGTTCTCCTCATTTTCCATGGTTCCTTTATAAAGCTAGATCTTGTTCATTTCTTTTCAAAGAGGATGTGATGTCATGTTGGAACACGTCCTCGTTTTTCTCTGAGAGACTTATTTTAATAAACTTTTCAGCAGACAGACTATTTATATCCACGATTATACGCAAATTAACTTCAGAGTTTTGTCCAGAAACAAAGCACAAAGCAATTTGCGTCCCAGCAGGGTGGACTCGAGAGCAGATGCTGCACACTTGCTGTACGTCAGAACAAAGAACGAGCATCGCTTTTCCTGCAAGGTGCTTAATTTTGTTGTGCGAGACCGAACGGGGAAGTTCATTTAATAGCTACGTGTGCAGACAAATGACTGTTTTGTGTTTTTGCTGTGATTTGCAGCAGCAATCGAATTTCAGTCTAGAAAGCTGCAACTTTTTTGGAAGCTTTGTTTGCTGCTGATGTCTTGTAGAGGAATAAGGAACCTGTGGTAAATGATGCAAATGGAGGATTTTTGAGCTTGTTTGAGGATGTTTACAGCCCTGTTCGAGGTTGTGGCTGTGAGGAAAAGGCAGTGGTGCAGTGTTCGTAATCCTACTTAATCTAGTGACATTGGGACATGTGGAGATCATTGTTTATGGTGCTGTTCATAAAACTAGTGGTGCATCGATACCAACTGCCCCCAGACGGAGTAAAGAGTACACGCTTTGTTACATGGTGCTTCAGAGAATCTCTTTAATATTAAACAATTTTTAATTGTAGTAAAGAACTAGTTTTAATTGTGGTAAAGAACTTCTAGCGCTGCCGACTGATATTGCTATTTCAACGTGGGGCAGCAGTTCAGTAACATGACTAATGTGCTCTTAAAGGCTAAGCACCACCTAATGGATCCCCCTGGTGACTTCACATTGTTTCAGATACTGAAATATATAGACATTACTGAAAATAATAACAATAGCTTAATTTGCTTTAAAATTGATGATTTTATTTAAATTGATGGGAAAACTCAAGCTAACGTGTGACATCACTGGTGGACAACAGTGAACAACGCTGTGGTGAAACCCCATTATGACTGACTTTAGGACTGTGAATTTCCCAGTGCTGGTTTTTCAGATTCCAGTGATATTTTGAATGTGATGATGATGAATCTGCAGTGACAGTGGGGTTGACTGGATATCATAAAAAAGAGATTAAACACCTTTTTTTGTAATTTTGCATTACTGTAAGTGCATCCACTAACATTGTTGTCCACCACATATGTCACATGCACAATACCTACGACAATTTCCAAACAGCTTGGACAGGGCTTAACAACAGCCCTTTAAGACGGAAATAAATATTTTCTAACCATAGATTATCACAAGTTAGGAACTCAAAGTTCTCTGTATTTATTATTATTATGACACTTTCATATTAGTTGGTAATAAAGGCACCTAACCCCCCAACTGCTACCCAGGCAATGTGGATAGGGTTGCCCTCTCTCCAGGCAAGTGTTCACTGTTCATGGATGGGTTGAATGCAGAGGTCAGTTTCCTCTGTGTGCAGGAGCAGTAAGTCATTGTTTGCAGTCACTCACCCACTTATTGACTTTAAAGTGAAAGTAAACCACCCCTTGACCACTGTGCTTACACAGAGAGGAATCTGACCTCTGCATTTAACCCATCTATGCAGTGAAACACACACTTGGGACAGTAATCACACATACCTGGAGCAGTGGGCAACCCTAAGGTGTTAGGGGTTGTTGGGATCGAACCGGCGACCTTCCAGTCACAATGTTGGGTCCTTAACCACAAGCCCACAGCTGATTCAGTATCTTTAGAGAGTGTAAGAATGTTGGATTTGAGTAATATCAGCAGCAGTAATATTTAATATTTTCACTGAGTCTGTTTTGCTCGATTGGCATCACTAATGATGAAATACGTCAAGGTCATGTCGCCGCAAATAAGATAAAGTATAATATACATTTTAACATCCACTGCTGCCTGGCCGAGGTAGGCACAAGTTTGCCATGTGTTGTGCAATGCCGAGGAATGATAAGACTGCTAAGAGAGGTGGATAGGGAATGTGGCAGCGATGGATGGATGTGGAATACAGAGCAGCAGGACACGGCAGAACGAGGAGAGGCAGAGGGATGATGTAAGCCTGAGCCGTTCGTACAGAATTAGCCCCGGTCTCGTCGGCTTTGACTCGGGATTAGGTGCGACGCTGTTTAACACCGAGCACTTTTCTAAGGATGATGGAGTTACAGTATGTGACGACGTCTTTTATCACTGATAAAAACAAGGTTAGTGCCACAAATCGTCCACAAATCATCTCGCTGACTCTAAATCACAGAAAACTTCTCTTGGTCACGAAGGGGAAAAAAATCGGTTTGACCTTCTCTGGCTTGAGGTAACAGACTTTCTGGTCGAGTGAAACAAATGGATAAATGAGGTAGGGAAACTCACACAGGCGCTCAGTCAAGGTTAAGGTGGGTATAATAAATCTGAAACAGTGATAGTTGCAAGATGTTTGCAGGGTGACCTACTTTTTAGAGCATTTTTGTCATTTCATCCTCTTATCAGCTGTCATCGAAATCATTTAATACTTGCTGCGGTGCCAATTCAAGCTCATCAGATGTATGTGCTGAAGATTTGTTCATATAGCTTTTATCATATATGCAGGTAAACGCATAGGATTCTGTGAATTCTTTCTCTAGGGTATTAAATATAATCTGATCCCTTTTTTTCATTTTGGCTGCTTTCACGTGTTTAACCAAGAACTGGTTCTGTGGGGTTTAAACTAAACCTTGCACAAAATACCTTGAATAAACAGACTAAGGGTACAGTAGACGATCTGTACCGTGCCTGAGTATCTTTGACCCTCGAAGTCCAGGTGTGTGACCAGTGTGATCGCTCTGTACCATGCCCAAGCTCACCTGTTCAGGCGATTTGCATCTAGTGTGAACGTTAACCGTGCCTGAGCATGGAACTGGAACGCGATGTCAATTATGCGAGTGTGCTATGAAAAAGGCTGTGTGTCAACATGCCCAAGACAAGCAGGAAGTCTGTTGTGGTGTATAACCACACCTTTCTCCAGCACAAAAAGTCACATCATGATAACAGTAGCATGCCCGGGCCCAGAACATTAAGGACAGTGTGAGTGCAGACCATTAAGGAAATAGGGAGGGGGTACAATCTGAACATATTTTCAGGAGGGAAGACCTAAAGACTTATTTGTAAAAGTCCTACACTGACACTTTAATGCCTGAGGCCACTAAATATAGTTCACCAGAGATGATATGGAAATGTTCTTATTTATCATGTATGTCATGCATGATGATGCTCATGCTTTAGGAATGTGGGTGCGTAGAGGTGGGATGGTCAGATGTACACATACAGTCCAGCCCAGAAATGAGTTCACCCCTGTGCAATTTCACTTAAATGTCAAATAATTTAAAATTGTATCACCTTACAGTAATTGTGTTATATAGTTAAACAGTAGGTATTTGCTCTAATGTGAAATTAAAAACTTCTTCTGGAGACTGGGAGCCATCTTGTCAGTCTGTATTTTATATCCACCAGCATTCACTGTGCAATTTCTATTCCTCTTGGCAGCAAGACAGTGATCCATAGCACACTACCAAAATCACAAACGAGTTTCTAAAGTAGAAAAAGAAGTGAGAACTGGCCAAGAATTTGTCCTGATTTGAATCCAATTGAACACCTTTGGGGCGTTTTAAAGAGAAAGGTTGAGCAACAGAACCACTTCAGATAAAAGCAGCAAAACAAAAATTGTGCAGCGCTGGTATCTTCCATGCTGAGGGAAAAAAGGTGAACACGCTAAATATTTAAAAAATAAAAGATTTGAATCTCAGTAATGAAAGGTGGACTTTTGGTGCATTGAGTTCCTAGTGTAGGGGCTGTATTTTTATTATGGTAGATTTTGTGAGACTGTTCAACTTAGATATAATATAATTACTGTAAGGTGATTTTGAATTTTGAATTATTTGACATTTGAACAAAATTGCACAGGGGTGGCCTCATTTCTAGGAGAGTCTGTACTTTTGGCCGTACAAAAGAAGAATGTACAACAGTTCAGGAAAGTGACGTTTTTAGATGTAATACTAGCAAAAAATTGTACAGGTTCACCATCAGAATGGTATTCCAGGCTTCAGTGTGCATGAGCTGACACACACACACACACACACAAACAGGTCAATAACAGTTCTGTCTGTGGGTATTTATTTATTGTAATATCATTAATCTGATTTTAATTGTACACAAACATTTCTTAGCATACTGACTAAAACTGTACGGATATCAGTGCTCGCAGAGCTAGCAGCTTTTTTAAAATTCCCCTACTGGAAACAACTGTGTGTGTGTTTGTGTGTTTGAAAGCTCATAAATGGGGTTCTGAGGTAGTGTGTGTCTTCCACCATTATATAAAGTTATTGCTCCACGCGCTCATTGACCTTAAGTAGCTTTTATTGCTTTCAGCCGACTTCCCACCAGAAGCGGTTGAAAGGACCAGCCAGGTCAGGATCGCTGCCCTGTCCACTTGTCAATACTTCGGGTGTGGGCCTCAGATGCACTCGAGCTCGGGTGCTCGAATATCCTCTTGTTGTCTCTCCAGCTGTGTGAGATCCTGTCACAGGTGCTCGTTCACTAACCACAGAAGCCCTTTGACAGCGCTCGTCGTCGACTCTCACACAAGCGTTTCCTGTAAACACTTCAGACACAAACCGGTCTGTGTGGCGGAGCCCGGCCTCACAATGAGAAACAGGAAGGCACAGAGAGTGATGCCTGCCAAAAATAATCCTCCTCCCTCGATCTGCAGAGGAGGACTGGAGGCACAGGCGAGTGTGATTTCTGCACCTTTTTTTAGAGCCAGAGTGGAGTTCCAACAAAAGAAGCCTGAAAAGAGGGCCGCTTCCTCTCCGCCTCTCAGTCTGTTGTGTGGGCCTGTGTGACGGAGCGTTTTAGGCTTAACTTGAATCTTAGTCCATTAGAGTTCCACAGTGGAAAGTTATTCAGGAATCTCATCTCTGACCTTTTCCCAGTGGCATCCATTAGACCTTTCCACACGCATTCATACTTTTAAACGTACAGCTTGAGTGTTGGTGGCTTCGTTACTGTTGTTTGCACCGTGCATTATGAAAGCACTTAGCGCTACAGCTGACTGTACAGATTGCCATCACTTGAGCTATGTGAAAGGCTGTTTATGAAAAGGGGCACTGGAGGGCAGACCACTTAGTTCTAGGGTACTCAGGTTGCTGAACTGGTGAGCATCATTCCACAAATTCACTTAAACTGATAGCCTCAGTTATGATGTCTTGTCTTGAATCTGAAAAAGGCATTAAATTATTCATTTCTACAAACCGAATTCCAAAAAAGTTGGGACACTAAACAAATTGTGAATAAAAACTGAATGCAATGATGTGGAGGTACCAACATCTTATATTTTATTCAGAATAGAACACAAATCACAGATCAAAAGTTTAAACTGAGAGAATGTAACATTTTAAAGGAAAAATATGTTGAATCAAAATTTCACTGTGTCAACAAATCCCAAAAAAGTTGGGACAAGGCCATTTTCACCACTGTGTGGCATCCCCCCTTCTTCTTACAACACTCA